>CM073139.1:26567690-27115190 GCA_037039145.1 Fundulus diaphanus
AAATGGTATTACTTTAATCAAATGACAATTGTCTGTAGCATGAGCCAACTTTTGGATTTAATCATAAAGCTTCTCTCATAAATGAACAGAACATGTTTTTGTCTCACCACCCAAACTGTATCATTCAGCAGCTGCTGCTTCTTTGGACTCTTTTATATTTGACAAAACAAGGAATCTTATGTACTATTTACTCAAATAGTTCAGAAGTCATGAGATTTAATACTGAATAATTATTGTCAAAATCCCTGAGATGATTATTTACAATCCCGTAGGGAAGATCTGACATCTTTGACACTCTTGGTTAATGAATAACGTTAGACTCCCTTGAATTCATTGTTTGTACACAGCTCCCCTGTGTCCCTAAAGGTTTGATTGGCTGATGAGTCCCTTGTGACGAACCACGCACGATCATCTCAGAAATCAAAGGAGTTGGGCCAGACGGCGTCAACCACAGTTGATCGACCTATTTGGGCTACAGTTTTGACCCTTTTTTTCCCGTTAAAAACCTGCTTCCAAATCCAAGATGGAGGACCGGCAGGCATCCACATCCATCACAGAATAGACTACGCAGCGGTCTTATCTTAAAACAGACCTCTGCAGGTGAACAGAAGCAATGTTGTCCTCTGTCTCAAGACAATGTCCTAGGCCCAAAGTGTGATCTCGTTAGGAGTGGATTTTGGCATGAATAAGCATGGATTAATTCCCCATCAAATTCACATTGTGATCTCCTTTCTCAGTTTAACCACCCTTCCAGTGCTGTCCAAAGTGCAGCCCAAAAGTCATTTGTGGCCCTTGGAATGATTTTGTGTGGCCCCTGGCCTCAATTTGAGAAGGGTCCAAATTTAGCCCACCAGCATGAGCTGTTTTTTGTTTTGTTTTGTTTTTTTTAAGAAAAAGTTATCTAATAAGGCAATATTTTCACACACAAATCATTCTTCCTCAAATGGAACAAAGGATTCATCTTTTATTAACCATGCCTTTGTGTAATTTTGTTTTCATATTATCCAACCCTATTTAACGCATTTTTTAAACATGAAATCTTTCCTTTAAAGATGTGGTTGACTCTTCTGGGGCTTTTCTATTCGTTTCTCTCCCACAATAAACGAAATAATGAAACTTGTGTCCCACTAATGAGACTATTTGAAGAGAGACAATTTGAGAGGTACATTTTCTGAAGCTTGTCAGCATTTTGGGAAAATCTAAAAATAAAAACATGAAAAATGTAGGTCTTCGCTTCGTGAAACCCACTTCAAATGAAGTGATTTGTTAAAAGGGCTGCCGGATGCAAGATATCCCAAATATGAAGCGAATTTTGCCTTCATTTGCTGCGGTTCTCATTAAGCATGCTGCGAGTAACGAGGGAAACTCACTTTCCCAGAGGCTTTGTTTCTCTGAAGCTAAATGGTGTTTTTATAGTGTTTAGTATTCTACTCTACCAGCACTGTCCTGCTTTATGGAGCGGAGAACACACACACACACACACACACACACACACACGGGTTCATTAGAAGCAGTAGGGGTAATTTGTGCGGGTGTGAGAAGCAGTTTTAAACTCCTCGGACCCTCCTCCAGGGATTAATCCAAAGAAATCCAATCAGACTGTCTTCATTTCCACCGACGGCCATTTTAGTTTTATTATACAGATCGTCTGTTAGAGATCCACTGTAGATTCTCAGCAGAGCCCCCCCCCCCCCCCCCCCCCTCCTCCTCTTTCAGCTTAATGAAGCTGCTGCACCAGTTAAAACTCCATGGCTGTTTTAGCAAATCTGAAAGCCACGCGTTAAAGCCATCAGAGATTGCAGGAGCGGCACAAGAAGCCAGCTGTCTCGGGCTCCATCTCGGTCTGTTTTCTTGCAGATCTCGACGTGAGGGAAGATTACAGCTTGTGGACCAGCTCTCTCTCCCCCCCCCCCCCCCCCATTTTTTTTCCCTCTGTTGCGCCGACTTGCACACAAGAAACGGGATGGTAGCAGTTGTGTGGAGACGGAGAAATGAGGGCTTCAGGGAGATGTTCAAATACTGTTTGACGATCCAGCAAGCGATCAGTTTTTTTTATTTTTTTCTTCTGAGCACGCTCCGGCCTTTTATGTTGACACGTACCATGTCAGGCCGCGGAGCAGCTATTACTCGACGTGGTTAGGCTCCTGTTGCAAAAATGCTTTAGTCACCGCGTACGGCTGCTGAATCCCCTCAAAAGTGCACGCCGGGTGCTCGGAGCTGTGAAACGTTTGCATGCACTCGTGCAGAAATACACCAATGCTTCAACTTGTCCCGGCTCCTCGTTGCAGTTTGGAGCTTATTAAGTGACTGCTGAGGAGGAAGATCATGAGGGGCACAGAGGGAGGTTGAAAGGTCCGAGCAGAGGGAAGGAACAGCTGTGTGGGGTTCAGCTATTGCACCCCCCTTGAGGATAAGAGGTGGGGGGTGTTTTTTTTTTTCTGGTGATGCATGCTCTCCATAGACCCAGCCTGAGATGTTGCGTTCGCTGTTGATTCATAGCTACGCTTTAAACCAAATAATCTCCCCCTGTCACTATAAACTCTTCCAATCCCCTCCCCTCACTCTCAGTTTGCTTCGCCGGCAAGAACAAAGAAAGTTACGGGCGGACTCGGGCGAGGCATCTAATAATAGCTCGGATATCGGCGTCGTCGCCGACACGAGCAACCGGAGTTCACACATCAGTCCCGGGGAATTATGCAAAACGTCTCTTTGATCATCAGCGGCAAAGTCGTAAACTAACCTCGTTGGTGAGAATGTGTGAAGGGAGCTAGTTTTCTACCGTTAGCTGAGCAGTTGAATGATGTAATTAGGAGAAAGTTTGGCCCTTGTTTCTCACATAAACCACCAGGAAATGTCCGGTGTGACGAGCTGGCACTAGAATCTGGCTGGCAAAGTGAAAATATCAGATTAAAGGACAGTGGTCATGGTTGAAATGTGACATGGAGGCGGGGCTTTTTGTGGACTTATTTGAGTCTTTTTTTCCTGGTGCAGTAATGACACAATAAACAACTTTGGGGAAATTTAAAAACCAGAATCCAACTTTTTGCTTGGCTGCACTTTTTAAGGGTCCTCAGCTATTAAACTCGCTGGCAACTTTAGTACATCTGTTTGGTTGCTTGGTAACAGAAATGGAGAATAAGACCTTAAAATGGGAGCAAGTCGAGGCATTTAAGCATCCCATCGAAACCTGGGCATCGGAATAAGGGACAAAAGGGGGATTTTAAATGCGACGTTGTCGATTTCAGTATTTCAGAACAACTATCTCTTTGGTTTCTAGTGAAAAAGACAATTTCCAGTTAGCAGCAATTGTGTGGATGACAATCCTCTTTTCACGGCGGTGGAGAATTGGCTGACTGGTTCTAGATTATAAGAAGGCAACTGTAGCTCAGGTTAGCACCTGTTGCAGCTAAAGTCTGCAGAATCACGTCTCTGATCCTACAACACTTCGACCCTTAAAGCAAATAGGTTGCAGAAGAACCCACACCCGGTGCAACTCCTGCAACTGACGGGGGCTCACCAAAAAAAGAAAAAAAAAAAATAGGCCAAAAGCAAAAAGAAAATAATTGCTTCGTCGACCTGACTTGAAAGCTCAGGCTGCTGGTGCTGTGATATCATGGAGGATTTATTTCTTTGTTGCACCTTGGGCCTCTGAGCATGCTTTAAACACTATAGAACTAACTAAGTGTCGTGGCTGACCGTGTTCATCCTCGTAGCTGCATCCAGAAGGATAAAGCACAAACGTCACGAAGCCCAAATGATCCCAAACTGCTTTCTTGAAGGTGCCTCCGCAGTCGCCAGATAGGAACCAGCGGAGCCCCTTTGGAAGACTAACATCATGGATATGGTCCTAAAAAATTGGCAGCAAGTGTTTGATGCAATCATCTCAGTTTTTTTTTTTTTTTTTTGGTCTCCTTGAAGAGGCCAAGAAGCATCTTTTCTTTTCTTATAATGAACACCAGCAGTTAATTATAGTGTTTTGATACATTCCTTGCTCTCCAAATAAGCAGAAATTATCCAATGGATCTTTATTTTCTGCTTTATTTCTAAAATTGCCATAAAATATGATTAACAGCTGCAGTTTTTTAATTGAAATATGAGAAGTGAAGACTTTTTTTTCACATATTTATGCCTAAAACATATACTTAAGTTGCTGACTATTAGAGTAAAGCGAGTAGTTTGAGTCAAATGGTCTCAGCTCTGTTGTTCTTCACTGTGTTTGATAAAGTGGGTCGCTGTGTTTTTATGTAACTGTCTCGGGTGTAGCTTTGAGGAACTTGACGGTGTCAGGGCGCTGCTCTTCATGCGCTCTGGTCAGCGAGTCTGGAGGGTTCTCTGTGTGTTTTGGTCAGTTGACCTCCTTCACCTCCCCTCTTAGTGTCGCCTCCTGTTTCCTCCTACTTGGCTGGATGGAGCGCTCGGCTACTGGCCTCTACGGAGGAAAACTGTGCCCCCCCCTCTGCGCTGTCCCAACGCATCTCCATCACCCCTTTGAACGCTGTGACCAACAAATTAATCAGATTCAAACAAATTCAACTAAGTTTTTTTTTGTTGCATTTCTCCTGCAGAATGTACAGTACGAGCTTTTAGTTTAGTTTTAGACTCTCAAACTAGAACCGAGGCTTTCTTTTTTTTTTTTTTTTTTTTTTTTTTGGATCTTACAAAGAAACTTGGAGGTTTGTTGTCTTGTGCTAACCTAAAACTTTTTGAATGTGCCTGGGTAGACACCTCAGAGGTTATGTTCATAATAAATTGGATGAAGCAGATTTATGGATTGCACCCTCCTCTGAATCGTCACATCCCAAAGAGGCTGTAATAGATTAATGACCAGAGGTCGGTGCGTGTCAAGGCAGATGTTTCTCTGAGAGGAGCAGAAGCTCCGCAGCTCTACGGGGGTCAGCCTTGGATTTAAATGGGACTTGTGGGGTTGGATTTAGGCATTGCACAGGTTTGGATGAGTCGGATTAAAGAAATGTCTGGGGAAAATATTCACATTTCCAGACTTCATTGGCGATCCCTTTGTCTGGAGGCGGTATCCATTGTCTGTCTGTACACATGTCCACTAATTAATCTATGTATTCATTTGACTCTCATCCATGACTCTGTCCATTCTTCCCATCCTCCATCATGTCTTATTTTCTTCTGTTCATGTCTTCTGTCTGCCCAGCCGTTTTGTCCTTCTTTCCTTCCACCTATCTATAGGATCAATCAGCTGCTCCATCCGTCCGACCAGCAATCCTTTCCTCTGTTCTTCTTTACAGTTTTATTTCCATCTATCCCTCTGTTGGCGCATCTCTCCATCATACATCCCTTATTCCATCTATCCATTTTATAAATCCACCTATCTGTTTGTTCACTTATCTATCCATTTGTCCATCCATGTACATTATCTATCGTCCTTCCAAATTTAAAGCTTGAATACTGAAATGCTGAAGTTTTTTTTTTTCCTTTTTTAAAGTTCTGAAAATTTGAGTCTGAAGAAGTGTGGAATTTGAATGTGAACTTTTACCATGGAGCATAAATTATATTACCGATGTCCTGGTGAAAATATGGTCCTTTTTTTCCTTAATTTTCTCATAAAATGTTGATAAAATTTTCCCCCCATCTTTGTGCAGATTCTCAGTAAATCCTAGTCATTGTAAATGTAAAATAGATGTTTTCTGAACTTGTTTTAACTAACAAAGTCTCAGGTTTTTAGAGTTTTGAGAATAACGACCTCTGGCCCACCCGTCCGTTCTTGTGCATTGATTTGAGCCGTCATCAGTGATGGATCCTCTTCTTCCGACCGTGTTTGTATCGAGCTGTCACGTCTTTTTTCCATTTTTCTCCTATCAGATCGAAGATGTCAATCTCATGCGACCTTTACTATCCGCTGCTTGTAACCCCGACAAACAGCAGATTATGGAATATTTTTGTTAGTCTGAGTAGATTAGGTCCTAACGAGCAAATCGACATGTCTGCTAGATACAATCAGAAACCTTTCGGGGTTTTTTCTTTGGAAGATTTTAAGATATCGAGCTGTTTCTGACTTTAAATTTACCTTTCTAAGTTGCACAAATACTTTTTAAAAGGATGTAGTAGAATTTGCTTAATCTCAAAGCAGTCATAGTTTTGTAAATTCAGTGTTTTCTTTCCAGACTTCCAAACTTTTTTTTCGTGCCCCCGGAGAAAAGTGGTCATGTCGGCGGACCCTTTGCTCCTGGGGTCTGCCGCCACGCGGAGAGACAAATAGGCGGTTATCGCAGCTGCTGCTACTCCTGATTTTTAATGATGTCGCTCTTGAATATTAAAACCATTATGGAAGAGAGACGGCGAGGAGAGAGGAGGAAAAAAAAAATTGTGATGTGATTTATTATTCTGCTCTTGGGTGAATCCCTTCCTCTCCTCCGTCCTTCTTGGGCGCATTCAATCCATCCGTTCTTCTGTTCTCGCTCTTCCTCCCCCTCGTTCCTCCGTCTCTCTCTTCTTTCATAATTGTTTTTCATTATCGTTTTGTCTGTTTTTTCCTGGATTGTTATTGGCAAATGTTCCTTTTATTTATTTATTTTTTCTCCCTCCGTTTTCGCCTATTTGTCACCCCTATGACAGAGGATGACTCAGGCTCCATGGGGTTTTGATACTGTGTATGTGTGTGTGTAGGAGGCGCTGTGCTAATAGTCCCTCTCTCCCTGACAGGCTAATGAGTAGTTTGGGCTCCCGTCTATCTCGCGCTCTCCGTTTCCCTTCCTACCTCTGGCTCTTGGAAACCATGAGCTCACTGGCGCCCGCTTTCCAAAGAGTGCACCTAATTTGACGAATTCTTTCAAACTCGTCTCTCTTCTGTTTTCCTCTCTGCTGTCACAGCTGTCATCGTCGTTGTGATGCACATGCATCTCTTGTCTTCTTTATAGTGAAAGGAGCAGCTGGTTAACGCGGTCATTTTACGTGTTTGCTGGCGACATTGCAGCCACTTAGGAGTGGTTTACGTGGGCGAAAGAGGAGTGGAAGACCTTTCTGTAAAGGTTTGACTCGGACGTGATCGCTTATGCTACTGAAAAATGAAGCAGAAGCGATAAAACTAGCAGAGATACTTTATAAAAAAAACTTCTTTTTTTTTAACACGTTAATTTGACATAAATCCTGTACAACTCCACTGAAAAAAAACATTTAACTGAGCCACATCTGTCCACGCTACCTTGCAAACCACCAGATCTCTCTGTAGGAACGTCTCCCACCCACAGCCCCCCTCAGAGGACCCTGGAGGTTTTCCACCCGTCTACTTCCATTCAAAAAAAAAATATTGCTTTCCTCTAAAGAAGCCATTTTGCTTAGAAGTGAAATCCATCCCTTCCTTCAGCTTCCTAGCAGGTAGAACAATCTGGTTCTGAGGCAAAGTGATCCCACAGCATGATACTGCCACTACCATAGCTCACTGTGGGCATCTTATTCTTTTCCGTGATCTGTGTGTTTGTTTCAAACCTGGAGGTTTCTTTTGTCTGGAAACCCTACTCCTTAGTTCAGACAAATGACGAATACAGGAGATTGTTGCATGTAGAACACAACACAAAAATGTTGCTTACGGCTTCTTGGCAGCTTCCTTGACTGTTTCTGTCTTTTCTTTCCATCGTTTTTGGAGTCCTCTTTCTGTAATGTTGCTGTTGTTCCATATTCTCTCCAATTATTGAGGTCTAAATATAATGCTTGGATTATTTTTTCTTCAGGCTTCTCCTGACTGATACCTTTGCAACACAATAAACTTCAATCACTTTTTTAAACTTCTGAAAACATCACTATAGCTGTTGGGAGGTGCCTACTTCATGCTGTCAGGCAGGTTCTGCTTGAGTGAGTTCTTAATTCCCCATTTCTGTCAATCAGGTAAATGAAGTTTGGCAAAAAAAAAATCTTTTTGAAATCCATGTTAACCAATGCTTTAACTAAGGGAAAGGGTGTAAGAGACGTCCTGCAAGTTGTCCCAAATGCTTGATGGCTGCCGTTTTTTTTTCAGCAACCAGCGGATGGTGTGCTTGGTGTTTTTAAATTGTGAAGCCCTTTATGATATCATTGTCTGTGAAAGGTGCTATAGAAATAAAATTTTACTTTTACTTTTTCACATTTTGTATAAAACACAGAAACTGAAGCTCTCCTCCTGAAAAACTCCTAATTTTGTTTATTCTATGCTGCCCTTTTTCCTGCAGAGGACCTGGCGTATGCGGTGAGGTGGTTTTTCACCCGGCTTCGGGACGGACAGACCAGTCAGGTGGTCAGCGTCGACCGCTTTGGCCTCACGACGAAAAAGAGCCGCAACTCTTCCAGTGACGTTTCAGTAGAGCGCCGGGACGCAAACACGTACATACTGAACATTTTCAGGACCCAGGACAGGTGAGTGGGTCAACCCTCATCCCCTTTGGCTCAAATATTTATGGTTTATCATGATTACCCTGCCTATAGTCTCAGCTGTGGTGTCTGACGGTGTGTTCTGTGCTTTCCAGTGACACCGGTGAGTACTACTGCATGGTCACTCCGTGGTACAAGTCGGCCTCATCAGGACTCTGGACTCAAGCTGGAGAGCTGACTTCCGGCAAGGTCTTCCTCTCTGTCAGAATGGCAGGTGATGATACGTCTGAAAAGAATCCCGCTTTTGCCTTTAATAACTATGCAGCGTAACATAAAGTGAAAACGGATTATTTTGACATGTTTGTCTGTCTTCTCGTTCAGTCTGGGAGTCCTTGAAGCTACCTCTGCTATATGGTGCCGCGGCCTCTCTGGGTAATATTATCACTAAATATCAAATGGAGTCATCGATAGTTTCTGATACTTTTCCTTTTTATATAAAGCTTAACTCACTGTTTACCAATCATTTATCAAATCAGTTGTATCCGATGTGCTTTATTGACCAAATGGGTTCATTGGTTAAAGCTGATAAGAAAGTAGTTTTCATTCATTTAAAAATATAAATATGTTGTGTATTTAAGTGGCTTCTTATTTTAAAAAAATAATAATGTTTGTATTTAATATAAATTAATTTACTGCATGGATGTAAATGTGCAGCAAAATGCATATTTTACCTGTAGGTAGTGAGCATAATTTTTCATAATTTTATCTGTTATTTTATTCTCATGTTTATATTTCAATCATTCACTGATTTTTATTTATTCATTTTATTTGCTAAATCTTAAGCAGCACTCATGCAAATTTACTTTTATCCACGCTTTTTTTTTTTACTCCCGCGTAGGCGCCAATTCATACAAATCGGATTGGTTGGTTTTGCAGTGTAAATAAACTATTATAATGATTCAGTATGAGTTGGCCAGCCGAAGTATGAAGGCAGCCTGAGGAAAATGTAAATGCAGCCAACAGCAGCTGAAAAATGCAACAGAATGTGACTGAGAAGGAGACGAGCTCTGGCTGCTGCTCACATCTTAGTCTGCAGGCCGACAGAATCTCTTTGCCGCTCATCTTCACTTCAGTAGCACATCGCGCTCATTTAGGACGCTCTTGTAGCGCTCCCTGCTCTCATTGGATTTAAACACCACGTTCAGAATTTAATCAAGCAGAAAAACTTTACGGGCACATTGATTGTTGATGTCCATATATGCGGTGGATTCATAATTTGTATTTTTATTATTTTCCACAGGTTAAGCTGTAGTTTAAGCTCTTTTCATGAAGTAACCCATTATCTATACCGCAGAGTTTTGTTTTATAGTATCGTGTGTTTTCAGGTGTGGGCCTCTTCTCTGTGCTCCTGGGTCTGATTTGCGCCCAGTGCTGCTGCCGCAGCATAGTGCACACTCCCCGCTCACGCAACAAACTGATGGACCTCGAGATGGACTGACAAACACTTTCCCCTGCACCCACACACTGCAGCGCCCACAAGAAGCACCACACGCAAAACAGACACACGCCCGTCGACGACTTCTGGGACACCCACCTGTTTGCCGCCGACGGCCGTTGGGAGTGAATCTGTCTTTTGGAAGCTTGACCGACCGATCACAGTGCTTTTTAAAAGGTGCTTGGGGACTTCTCAGCTCTGCAGTATAGGTGCAGGGGATTTACACGCTCGCCAATGGAGTAATAGCCTTTCAGACTTCTGTTTCTTTTTTGAGTACATTTGTTTTCCCAAAAGGATTTCTATCTATATGAGAAACTCTGATGAATCCAGAGCTTCTGAGATGTCACTGCCCGCTGGGACTAAAGGACCTCTACAGAGATCTGCCGCCTCTCTAACCACTAGGAATAACAAATGAAGCCCTCAGGCTGGATTACTTTTATGCTTTTTTGATTTGCCGTTTTCAGATGCCAAGGCTCATTGCAAATTACAACCTTTTTTTTAAGATTTGATAGCAAGTGGGTTCATCTGCACAACGGTGACCCACAAAGATGTCCGAGGCTGGGCATTTTCTTCAGGATTAATTGAACCTGGATTTATTGTTTTTTAGTTTAACGCCTGAGACTTCCTTTTGCCATAGAGGAGTTTGTGGAGTAAACATTAGAATCAAAAGTGCTTCATGTACTTTCCAAATGAGAGGCATTGCACTATCACCCCGGAGTGTTCATATTTTAACAAGAGGAAAATGACTAACTTTATTGTCAAGACATTTTTTTTTTTTTTTTTTTTTTGCAAAATTTAAGAGATTTTAAACAGACATTAAAGAGACATTTTTAAGCTTTACAAAAAGATATGCAGTTGGTGTGTTTGTGTGTGAGATATACTGTACACGGTGCCAACATATGTGGAGTTTGCATAGTTCAGATGACCAGACCGACACTTGAACAGTCGCTACCAGCGGCGGCTGAAGGCACTCCTCTTTTATAAGTATTCAGAAATGTATCCAGATGTTATTTTTCCCTGAGTCTTGTGTGTGTTTTGTACAGTGTGTGAGTGCTGTGTGACAAATGGTTGCATGTACTGTTTAGTAACAGTATGATGTTTCTTCATAAGCCACATTAATCTTTCTCCTTTGACATAAAGAGCCTGCTACTTTCGAATTTTAAAAACTGGCTGCTGCAAAGCTAGCTATCGCAAGCACATGATGACGCTAAATCAGGATGACACAATAAACTCAATTGCTTTTTTTTTTGTTTAAATTAATCATAGTTCATAATTTTGCATGTTTATCAGCCTCAAATATTTTTGATTTTTTAACAGTTTTCTATATGTGTTTAGCCTGGATTAGCTTAGCACAAAGATAAGAAATGGGGAAAATGCCAACTTTGCTTGCTGAGGTCAAGCTTAGTCTATGAACAACCCAGTTTTGTTAAGTGACTATGAAATTGCGTTTGGTCTTCATGTTAACCCCCATTTTTATAATTTTTTTTGTAATCAACATATGCAAAACTGTGAAAGTTTTGCATTCCAAATCTATAACTCTTTACCTCAGCTGCTAGTCTTGGACACGATGCTAAACTAGGCTATATCCTGCTTCAGCCTGGACTAAACCACTTTTAAGATGACCTACAACCCACTTCAAACTAGGCCTCATTCTTTTTCAAGCTATAGCCTATATCCCACTTCATACTAGGCTATATCCTGCTTTATGCTAGGCTATATTCCACCTCATGCTAGGAAGAGAGAGACATGGTCCTATCGGATGCTCCTTTATTCAGGGGTATCTACAGCAAATCATTACAACTCACACACAGAGTTGTCAGATTTTTTACACTTGATGCCCTTCATGACGCAACCAGTATGGCAAGCCGTTTTAACATAAATTCGGTTTCGTCTGACTATCCGTAATTACATTCCAGATATCTTAAAATGCATTTTGACTAGACAAAACTACATTTTGACTATCCGGAATGGTAATTTAAGATATCTTTATTTACATTCTGACTAGGAAGAATAATAATTCAAGATATCTTCAATTACATTTTGACTAGTCAAAATTCCTTTCAAGATATCTCAAATTACGTCACCGGATTCGTCATTGAAAGCGTCACACATCCGTAGACGTAATTTAAGATATCTCGAACGTAATTATGACTAGTCAGAATTACAATTTAAGATATCTGAAATAAGACATTGCGTGTAAGCCCCTTATTGGCTGTAAGCTGCCCAAAGCTGCCTGAACATTCAATGGCGCTGGCTGTTTTCGACAAAATTGTAAGAAAATGCCACAATATAGAAAGAGCTTTTTAAGTATGGGATATGCAGAGAGGGCGAAAATAGTATACTTGAAGAATGCTTAAGAAATTTGCAAAGAATTTCGGATTTACTTGCTGCCGACGCACACAATGCACTGAAAAACGGCTAGCTGAAAGCGCTACTGTCGACTCATGTCCAAGCTGGAAATAAGGAATATTCCTCAGCCCGGGCCAGTTCAGTTAATAACCAGATGCAGTTTTTATACTGTGGTAAAGCATCTGCCTCTTGGGAATTATGGTAAAGCCAGCTAGCTCTTGATTTTCACATGCGAGACGGCACAAAGCATTACAGCACCCTCCTTTAGCTTCTCTGAAAACAAAAGCGCACGCCTCCGGTTCCTGTGTGATGACATATGGCAAGCCGTTTCGTAATTCAAGATATCAGTAACGTCATTTTGACTAGTCAGAATGTCAATTTAAGATATCTTAAATGGAAAAGCTGAATAATTCAAGATATCTCTAATTCATTTAGAGATATCTTAAAAGGAATTTTGACTAGTCAAAATTACAATTCAAGATATCTTAAAAGGAATTTTGACTAGTCAAAATTACAATTCAAGATATCTTAAATTAATTTTTTACTAGTCAAAACTGCATTTCGCCTATCCAAAAATACATTTAAGATATCTTGAATTATGGTGGCATTTGAGATATCTTTAATTAGAATTATGACTAGTCAAAACTCAATTTAAGATATCTTGAATTGTAATTTTGACTAGTCGTAATTTAATTGTAGATATCTGAAATGGGTATTTCAGATAGTCAGTAATTCATTCGAGATATCTTGAATTGACGTCTCCATACAACTCAATGGAAAATCTGATGTCATTTCGACTAGTCAGAATGTAATTAGAGATATCTCGAATAGGTATTTTGACTAGTCAAAATACAATTAGAGATATCTTAAATTGCTAAAACGTCTAGTCATAAAACAATTTGAGATATCTCGAACGTAAGGGCGGTAAAACCGAATTTATGTTAAAACGGCTTGCCATACAACCAGTATTCAAACCCCGGTCCCCATATCAAAGTTGCAAATGTAGAGCACTGCACTACAAAGGGACTTCATACTAGGCTATATCCAGCTACATCCTAGGCTATATCCAGCTACATGCTAGGCTATATCCAAATTCATGCTAGGCTATAATCCGCTTCAAGGTTGGAAGTGTTCCATTTCAGGCTAGGGTACAACATATTGCACTTTAATATGTCCAAAAACACGTTTTTAAATTGTTAATTTACTCATTGATGGTTACTAGTTGGAAAGCTAACCAGAGACCATTTGTGAATTTGAATTTATCTTTAAAATAATTCCTTAAATCATTTAACATGTTTAGTTTCTAATCTTGGGTTCTTCCGTGCCAAGCTAACCCTCCCGCTAATATTCATGTCACAGGTTTCTTTTCAGAAAAAGCCTTTCAAATAAAACCATACTTACATGCATATCTTGGCACAATTTTAAGATATTTATTAGTTTAAAACTCATATGTCTGTAATAAAGTCTCATAGATATTTTTGCCCTGACTTTGTTTAAATTTGTATTGAACATCTATAAAAGTCTAAAAATTATTTGTAAGAAAGCAGTTAAGTTCATTAAAGTTAATTACATCTAGATGTCTAATTTCACAGTTAAGGTACAGTTGATTCATGAAGTTTTTGTTGTATTTCTGCTCATTTTAAAAATGACAGTGTGAAGAAATGCAATCGGCACTTCCAGTGAAAGATAAAAAGAAATTTGCTCATGAAACAAAAGAATTAGACAACTGCTTTTAGCTTTTATTAATAACTAATTAATAGAAATGTTTATATTGATCTTGGAAAAATGGCACACCCAAAAGATCTTTAATGAAATTGAGCAAACCTTATTGCAGGATTGTTTTGTACATTTCAAATTTATATGAAATAAGCTAATACAAGAAATTTAGAACCTTGAATCAAGTGTTTAGGCCATTAGTCATGTAGATGTTCAGTACAAATTTGACCTAATTAACCACATTGTTTCTGATGAGATTTAGCGAGATTCTTCTTTTTGTTATTAAGAAAATTAACACAAACTTCTATGGCTTCTTGAGCTGGCATAGTGATATTTTTTTTTTTTGAAAAAGGTTAAATAAATGTTCTGTATTTAATCTTCTGAGAGAAGAGCAAATGAGGAAAAATGTATTAGCCAGTTGGTTGAACGTCAGTTTATACAACAGAACCTGCCGAGAGTCTGTTTTCTGTTGTTGTTTTTCTTTTTTTCATTAGCAGTTGAATGAACTTGTGATTGGCGCATCATGTGGACTGGTGTGTGAACACACTCTCACAGCTCTAACACAAAGTGATGGAGTTTCAGTATCAACCCACCAGGATCCAAACTGTTTCTTCCTGAACTAAGTGGGCAGGACATTGTTTGATGTTAATTAAGGGATTTTTTTAAGTTTGAAGCTTAATAAAATATTTGAGAGCAATAATCAGGTTACAGCTCAGAGAATGTTCTACCCTCATTCAGAGCTACAGCACTCCAAGACAAGGAGATTATTAATTTATTTACTTATTGTCCATTAGATTAAAACAATTTTTGTTCTGTTGACTTCCTACTGTTTAATTTCATCTTCTGAGACCGCGAATACAGGAGGATTTTTCCAACCACAACACAGCAGGAATATTATGCCAGACGTCTTTTGTAAGGCTTAATTTGACCTGGATCCAAAACACGGATGGAGAAAGTTGATTTTGGAAAACCAAATGGAGCCTGGATCTGTGCGTCAGTTCCTAACACGTCCTTCTCCAAGGAATGAAACTGGAGGAATATTGGACACAGTTGGTGTTTTGGCCTGACCGACGATTGCTTTTATTTTCAGGAAGTCAAGTTAAACACTCTGCAGTTGTGTGTGTGTGTGCTTCGTTCTGCTGTCTTGGTTTTCAAGATCTGTCTTGCCATCATCAACATGCCGTGGATAACGATACTTTGTGCCAAATGTTCCCAACTTTAGACCACACAACGTAGCATTGAAGCACACCACTGAACTTGTCCCAGAGAGGCTTCCTTATTGTCTTTTTGTTTTTATAGCATTTAAAATGATCAATCATGACGATTTTTTAATAAATAGATTTGTGATATGTGCTCTTTCTGATGTCTTTTATTGACTCATTTGGTTTAAAGGTAACTAGCTAAAATCAGATTTGTACACAAACTGAATAAAAAGACATGTAACATTTTTTCCTCAGGTACATTAAATCACTCAACTTTCCTTGATTAATCTCAGTCTAGTATTTGCTAAATGTCAGAATAATTTGCTGAGGGGACCTTTTTTTTTCTTCTCAAATTAAAAAAATTGACATATGTCTTTAACCAATCTCAGAAAGGCCAGATGTTGATGATGCAATGGCTTTTTTAAGTTTTTGAGTTACAGGGGAGGTAATTGGGGGAAGTTCCTGTTGAAGTATTTTAGGGTAACACCTTAAACACACCATGTGACATCATGGTGAAAATTAGAGGAAATGAGCCGAGATATCAGAGCAAGAAACGCGTACCTCCACCAGTCTGGTTCATCCTTGGGTAAAATGTCTTGAGTGCTATAGGTGCCACGTTCATCTGACCTTGCCTGCAAAATGAATTCTCATATTTGTGCATTCACCAACCCACGAGAATCCGTCTTATACCGCTCTAGCTTCAACCGTTTGTGTCCGGACCAACAACGGTTCAGGCCAATCACGTTGCAGTATTGACGTTTAAGGCGGGACTTACAGCTGTTACGAAAGCAACAACGGCTGAAACCACAGCCGAACCAACCTAAACATGGCAGGATGCACGCGTAGCTGCTGTTATCACATCCGTTTTGTAAGAATCCACGATTTCTTCTTTGATAGTAGAAGAGCAAGAAGTGCCTTGATTGTCTCATCATGTTATGGTGTCTCATGAGACCTGCTGCTTACATTTTAATTTGATTCTGTGATTGGCTAAAACCAACCTATGGTAGGCGGGCACTAAGTGTTGCTTTGCCCAATCAGCTCAGAGAGTTCTGCGGAAATTCCCTCCTTTCCTCAAATGGAGCAGTCCCAGATCGATAATGTGCAGAACTAGAGTGCTACACAGTACCAATCTGGCTGGCCAGTTTAACGTTCATCAACATGGGAATTTCCAGGCATCAGGTTCTGGAAGTATACGGGTTCTCAATCACAGAGATGGACCTGTTTTGGTGTGAAATCTGGAAAAACAACTGTGAAGATGCCACTCCATGAGGAAGAAGCCATGACTCTAAAAGCAAAATAAAAAGCCAGATGACAGTTTTTGATGCTGTCTGGGTCAAAGATCTCCATTTTTGGAGACATGTCCCATGGTCTGAACATTAAACTGAGATTTTTCATCATAATTACCTTTTTTTTAATTTGGAAGGAAAAGGTGGAAGCTTACAATGCAATCTATTGATACATCAGCCAGGAAGTTAAAGCTTAGGCCATGATTATACCACCTGAATAGTGACAAAGTGGCTTAACACAATCAATGTTCTTTTTTTATGTTCTGAGGTGGCCTTCACATACAAACCTGACCCAGTTATACCAGTTGTGTAAGGAGGAATGGACCAAAGGTATAGCAAGAAAAGTGTGGAAGGAAAAGTACGTACACTTCTGGATCTGAAAAAAATAAAATAATTTCTCATTATTCTTTTTAACAAATATATATTATTTTGGTATTCCATCTGACCTACAACGGGAATACTTTTTTCAGGTTTATTGTCGGACAGTTGGGAGACGGGCGGTTGGGATGCTGAAAGTTGTCAAACTTACGCCAAAATTATACTGTGAGTGTAACGGTGCTATGTGCTAAGACACAGATTATGAAGGAAAGTTGGAACCCGCCCGAACAACAGACCTTTAAGCTAACGCTAGCTGTTATTATCTTCATGGACAGCCCATTAACGGGGTTCTTTTTTGGTCTGGGCCCTTCGGGCTGCACCACGCAACGCTGCGTAAATGCATACTGAAACAATGAAACGTGTTCAGCCTTTGTTGTATATGAGTTAATGTTTCAATTATTTTTCACGCCGTACAGGAACAGCATATAGTTTTCACTAGCTTAGGTAAACCTCTTGAGGCTATAGACGGTAATGTTTACTACAACAGTGTGTTGCTTTGAATTTTTACTTCCACAGGACAAGTATATGATGTTGTATTCTGTTCTATTTCTAGTCTGTGTCTCTTACTGGCTTCCATGTTTGCAGGCTGCTGTTCTTTTGCCAAGATAAAATACCAAATGCTGCGCTCTGTGTTGGGAACCCTGGAAACTCTCATATGATTGGCTCAGGAACCAGGAAGTAACCACAGGTTACACTCTGAACCAAAGTAGTTCTGGACCGTACTTCTAGGTTTGAAAGGACTAAGACATTGTTGATGGAGAGTACCGATTGTTTATAGGGAATGTTACTTCCATCCCGAGTGGCAAAAGAGAATTATTTAGGTGGATTTTATTGTAAATATCTTACTTATAGCTCCTCTTTAATTGAGGGATGGATTAACAATTAATGTTTTCCTGAAATATAAACATAACTTTATAAAGAATGAATTTGCATAAGTTTGTACACCCTCAAACTAACTTTTACTTATGGTTTTAAGTTGAATCTATCGGCTTAGTTAATGTCAACTTGGTAATAATCGTTGACTCTTCTTTCCAAAAAGGCTCCATATTTGTCAGATTGCAAGGACATGTCAAGGGCAAACCCATGTTCAGATCCTCGGACAGACTATAAATCCGATCAGTCCCTGGGCTCTGGCCACTCCAAAACTGGTTTTCCTTTGGTGAAGTCGTTCTTTCTCTCTTTCTCATAGTAACCTTGAATGTTTTGTTCCCATAGTCACTGATATTTAGATATCTATTTATAAGTTCCTCTCCCTTGACCAGAGCCCCAGTTCCAGCTGAAGAAAGACTGCTCCAATACATGTTGCTGCCACCAGTTATGCCCAAATCTTTAAACCTTGATTTCACCTTTAACCATGATTTTTATTTTTATTTTTTCAAAGGGAAGCCAGGGTGGGATGTTTTTCTTCAAAATAAAAGCCACCTATACACATAATGCCTTATGTGTCTTAACAAACCTTTACTGCTTGAAGCACAGTTTTAATGACATCTTGGCAGCATTATTTAAATGTTTTCTCTCCATTTTGTCATCAATGTTGGACTTATCAGTATCGCATTTCCAACATCACAAGAACTTGTCATTTTAAGAGACCTGTTGAGCTTTTATATCTGCTGTAGCCTCTCTGATAATGTCAGCAGACTGTGCTCAAACTACTTTAAAAAAAAGGGTAAATGTTTACACATTCCTTTAGCAAGCTGGCACTGGATGAAAGTTTACTTAGTTGTTTCTGAGTTTCCATGGAAGTTGTTTTTGAGTTGATTGAGTAACTGTGTTTGCTAAGTGATCATGCTGAGATTGAGTCAGTGATCCACTTTAATATTTTTGCCTCTCATCCATTTTCCATACACATATATATATATATATATATATATATATATATATATATATATATATATATATATATATATATATATATATATATATATATATACCCAAAGGAATTAAAAAAATCTGGTTTAGCCACTGTTTGATGGTAGGGATGCAATCTAAAGAAAATGTTCTGTTGATTACCACATCATGGTTTTAACAGTAAATAAATCTGTAAATCATGTGCATGGCAATGGAATTTGACATAGTGCTGAGTTATGATAGTTTCAAACCGTAATAAGGAAAAAAGCAGAGAACCTAAAATGGAACCTTGGGGAACCCGACACAAAAGTGAGGCAGTATAGGAGAAGAAGCCACTGAGCACGACAAAAAAGATAAGTCAGGTAAGAGGCGAACCACTTCAGTTTGATGACTATTATTATGAACCGAAACGAAAGATACCTGATAAACTATGTTTTAAAATAAATAATAATGGTCTCTGATGCACAATTAAGCAACATTTAAAAGAAATTTGTTTTTTAAACTAAATCTAACAAAAACGGTGAGTACAAAGACGTCGCCCCCAACTGGTCGTTAAACAGAATGACGTTTTCCCACTACGACAGGTTTAATTTTAAAGTGTTTATTTTAACAACAATCTGTGTTGCTGAAGCTAGAACTGAGCTCCGGTCAGAATAGACAACTTGTTTAGAAAGTGGCCCAGTTGACCCACGCTGGTCCTTTTTTTTTCGCGGTGATCTGATGTGGTCCCCATCGCTGCTCGTTTTCACAGAATTGTGACCATTTTTACATACTTCCAAGCACACTGGAAAAATGCCACTTCAAAAACTGGAGGCTGGGTAAAAGTTTATAATAAAACATTTAGACCACAGCTATATATCTCTCTCTTTCTGACCGCCTTCCATCGTCCTAATCCTGTGGCATTTTTGTGATTTTGCGTTTACTCTCCGTTTATCTTTTTTTTTAAATCAATGCATCTCTGCTGCTTCCTGTCCTCCAGTTTCACGTGCTGCTCCTACTTTCTCTCTTGATTAAAATGCAGATGAGCCGAATCTCTGACCACCTTCCAGAGTTTTCATTTTTACACCTCTTTAACAATCTTTCCTTTCACTCCTCTTTTTTTTTCACCAGGCTTTTTTTCTTTCTCTCATCTTCATCTCATGTTGAGTTCATGAAAGATTCAGTTTTGATTGGCTGCTGGCTTTTTCTAACATGCACTTGTTCTCTCTCAGGGTCCATTTGACCCATTTTCCTGTCCCTGCATGTGCGTGCTCATGGATCATTTGCTAATGCGGCCTTGTCACAACTGAAAGCATTATCTTCTTTAATTGAATTCGAGACGCACATGATTAGAATAAGCAACCATCACGGGGGAGATCTCCATCTTTCCCCCGTTTGACTGCTCTTTTAGAGCTGTTTTCCCTCACGTCGGCTACATCGTGTCTCATTCTCGTGGATGCTCCACATACAAAACAGAAAAAAAAAAAGTCAGATGGAAAAGTTGAAAAATTTAGCAGCACATGGAAGCGAGTAAGCAGCCCGTTCTCCCCAGAGGCCACCAGAGGCAACGCGTTTTCTGGTTTTCGTTGTAATAAGCGCTGATATCAACAGCCTCTCCAGCTCCAGCGCAACACGCTGCTGCCTGTAAACCTCCTGTGCGCCACGCTAAACACGCTGTTAGCATCTCAGCTGTAGCGTCTTCAGATGGGAGAAATTAATAACTAATTGGTAATGAGATGAGAGGTTGTTTATGCCATTTGGCTTAAAATCCAGGTCTTACACACCAAACAGGAATTGGAGGCTCAGGTTTCCTTCCCTGTTAAAACCATATGGGTCAGTTTAACATGTTCTTCAATGTTCTTGTGTTACATGGCTTGTTTTTATAGGTTTTATTTCTGGTGTTTCTCTTTTGGAACGCTGTTTCTGGGCCTACACTATAATGCTACTCTTTACTTATGCATTATTTGTCATTTTGCTCCCATTAACCTTTTCTACGGCCATAGAACGTACAGCTGGATCAGTTCTTCTTTGTTTAGCTGGGTCTCTTTTCAGGACAGATTAATTTACCCCGTTTATACTACCCTTTTTTAACCGTGCCGAGAATGGTCCGAGCTCTGTAACTGAGATAACTATCGAGTGTAAATGGATCGCAAACTGAGCTGAACCGTGCCAGACACAACCGGACCGCGCTAAATCTAGACCAGTTCGATGAGTGGGCTCGGCCTGCTTTTTCAGTGGGTTCTCACTGATCTCTGATAACAAAGAGCGCATGAGCAGACCGCGTCATCTCCTTACAGTCAGCTGACTAGTTTTGCGGTTTCAGACATTCGTAAAAATACTAGCTTCCCTATCCACTTCCCAAAAGCCGACTCTGTCAAGTAAATTCACCAAAGGTTGCCGTCTTCGCCTGCCTCTCCGCAAACAACGAAATATCACAATTATAACCAGGCATAACTTCCTGAATGTTACGGGCGCTGCCATTTTGATTTGCTTTATTCCCTCCTTCAATCCCAGAGAGCAGTAGTACCGCAGATCGTCACTAGGAGGCGACAAACCGTGCTAGCGTGATGTGTAAACGGTCGTCACAGCCAAGCTCAGCATGGTTAACTGATCCAAGCTCAGTCCGAGCTCGGCATGGATCGGTTTAACAAGGGTAGTGTAAATGGGGCTATTGCTGGATCAGTTTTTTGTTCTATAGAAGGTATGCCTGGCCCAGTGATCTTGTTTTTAGTTGTCTGTCATTAACATTCTGCATTCTTTCCATCTTTTCCCACAGGAAGTACATCTTTCCCAGAGCATAGGGTTTTAGCAGTGTCTCTTGAAGGGAAAGCCCCACTGCAACAATGCGTTTTTCTTTTGTTCATTTATTAGAAACTGCTCCTGGCCTGGTGTTTGTGTGTTTGGCTTTGTCTCTTTCCGGGACAGATCCTTTGACAAAACTGTTTCTGCCACCAGTCTTGTGTTTTTATCCATGTTTATCCGTCTGGTGCTGCTGAATGGAGTCAAAACCTGTTCAGATGTTAATGTCTAACTATTCTTTTTATACATATCTGGGAAAGATAGTGATTTAATGCACTTAAACAGTCCAGATCTGTTTCAGCTTTCATTTCCTTTTATTAAATGTGGTCTAACTTTTTTCTTTAAGAAACACCCGACACATAGTAGAAAACTTTGGGATGCAGCAAGGCATCCCCAAACCATGACACTTTGGTATGAGGTTCTTGTACAATTCTGTATCTGAATTGTGCCAAACATGTCCTCTGTTCTGGTTATCAAAAATTGAAGTTTTTAGACTAATCTGTCCAAAGGAAAATTTTCCAGAAATGTTGGTCTCTGTCTCCATTTTCTCTAAAAAACGTGTCTGGCATTAATGTTTTTCTGTGTTTAATTGTCTTTTTAATAACGTTGAAAAAAGGCTTTTCTCCCTTTTGTGTCCCGCATCCATATGTCCCAAACACACAGGCGGTCGAAGGATGTCCTAATTTTTTGCTTGCCGAGTTGAAGATATTAAATATTGCACTGCTCAGGCGTTATGTCAAAGACAAAAATGCACTGTCACTATTTTTTCGCAGAGATAATACGGAGCCTTCATCCTGCAGGGACACATTTACTCAGAGCTATATCTGCAACTTGGATAAGTGGAAAGCAAAAGATAGTGGGATGCACAAACAAGGTAAAAAAAAAAAAAAAACGAGGGTTTTGATATTTCTAAGACGTCGGTCTGTAAGTCTGAAGTGTCTGTGTAAATGTTTGCAACATGATTCTGCTTCTTTGTACCATCTCAATTTTCCTTTTTCACCCACAGGGACTAACTGCTCCATCTATCCTGGTTGTGAATCGCTCAAATTCTCCCACAGTAGCTCCAAATACCTCCGGTGGGCCCCAAACACTAAAGCATTTATCTAATTTGAGACCCCTCTTCTATCGAATCTGGTTCACTGTGATTAAAAAAAATCATATTTGTGAAATAATGTTAGCCTGCATGAAAAAAATAATAATGCGTGCGCACATGTCTGCAGCCTGTTAGTTCATCGGAGGTGTGTCTGCCGTCTGGTTTTTATCAACCAATTCCCAGAGCAACTAATCACAGACAATCAGAACTCGGCACAGTCCGCAAAGATCACGTTTCGGGTCTTCGGGTCAAAGGTCGTCGCATGATCACTCATTAGTAACCGACGCAGGAAATGAAAGCCAGACAAAAACTCTTCTGCAGGGCCTTCAAACTTCCAGCTATTTTATATTTTAAGGAAAGCCGGACTGGAAATTACTGATCTTCAAGGAAAACAGGCACACAAAAGTTATTATAAGACCAATTCAATAGTTTTGTCATGATCAAATAAAGTTTTTCTGATCTCCTTTGTGGTCAAATTTTTATAGCTAGATCACCACTGATATATTTGGGATTTTCTATTTGAAAGCATGACAAATCTAAATTGTAATTCATAATTTAATGAGGCATCGACACTGATTTTTGTTATCTAAAAAGAACAAAATTTAGCTTCGAACACAGTATCTTGTGGAAGCATTAATGCCCATTAAATTTAGTCACGTTTTATCATGTCAAAACGACGAATCACATTCGATTTCACTGGGATCTTATGTGATAGATAGACCAACACAGTTAGAATTATGAAATAAAAATATAATGATAGATAAGTTTACTTTTTCTTTTTCCCTTGTCTCTGCCTAGGCGAGGCATCCCACAGCATTATGCCTCCAGCAACATGCAATGTTCAGTAAAGTTCTTTAAAAAACAAAAACCCCGACGCCTTCACAGAACAGCTGCTCTTCAAACTGAGGTTAGATTACACACACAGACAGAGACAGACTCTAGTTACGATTTAGGTGCCTTCTGAAGCTAGGCAGTTCAACTTTATTTTGGGTTATCAAAGTATACAACAGTATAAATACAAATACACAACAAAGTTATTGGATTTCTGTGTTGAAATATAATTTTCCTTCCACTTTACCACTATGCTCCAGTTTGTGTAGATTTATCAGACATGTCTTTCCAAGGTATATAGGAAGTAGATAGGGATTTTATTTTGACCAATCTATATAATCTGACCCAATCTGTATAATCTGATTGAATTTGACTTTGGAAAGTGCCTTGAGATGATATGTTTCATGAATTGGCGCTATATAAATAAAACTGAATTGAATTGAATTGAAAAGTCCAAAATCAGTCCTGTGCACCAAAGAGGTACAAGATACAGTTAGCATCATCTGAACCTTGTGTAAAACTGGGCCGATTCTTCTTGCACCTCAGTGCAATAATCTAAACTAAAAAGTGGAAGTTACACGATTTCAGTTCAATTTTTATATTGTAGTAAAACCAAATTAAACAAATGTGGTTCTACCCTACCCTGTCTCGCGTTCTGCTAAGACTCAAGCGGGGAAACCGCCTGCTTGTTGTCAGACGTGTGAATTATTGAGTGCAATAAACAGTCCCTCCTCTCGGGGTTGCGTGCACACAGCCTCTGCAGTTTGTGTTTGCGAATTAACCCAGCGTCTACGGTGTCGCGGTGGAACGGGAAGACGGCGGGCCTCCAGGACCCTGAAAATGTCTCATCTTAATTGTGGCAGCGGCGGCGGCGGCCACTTATTGGACGGGGAGATCTGAGAGAGCGTTAGCTGACCCCTCGGAGTAAATGTTAATGTGTGTGTGCGCTCGCAGGAATGCAGCGACCGCTCTCGGTCCCCCCTCGCCTCACCATGGAAACTATGTCAACACGCGGCGAGGTCGAGTCGAGGGAGAAAAATCCTATATGAACTGGGAGGTGTGTGCGGTTGTCTGTGAGATGTATTATTAGTCGGGAGATATTTGACCTCACCTCCACAGATCTCTCTCTTGTGCTTTCACTGGCTCGCCAACTCAGATATGAACTTCAGAGCAGTTAAATCATTTTTAGTCACTTTTATGGTCTGTAGACTTTCCCTCAGCCGACTCATTAAACATTAAAATCCACATTAAGGATCCAACACAGTCAGAGGCTGCACAAGATGGAAGAACAGGAAGAAACTCATGCGCATACGCCGAGTACAGAGCCGTGAAAAAGTGTTCGCCCCCTTCCAGGTTTTGCTTTTCTTCGTCACGCTAAGCTACGTTTTCGAGGCTGTCAAACAGATTTTGATATAACAAAAACCAGCAAAATGCAATTTTCATTAAATGATTTCATTTTTAAAGGGGACATATGATGCTTTCAAGTTCTTCCTTTTCACATTGAAATCATTCAATGTCTCTTTAAATGTAAAGGAGGAACTTCACACGCCGTCCCCCTCCAGGTCGCAGAGCGTTCCCCTCCACGCCGTTCGGCCATTTCTGTAGTATGCAGGGGATGGTGCAGTGAATTGTGTGGGTTAGTAATCCACCCAACACCTAAACATTTTCACTTATCCACTTGTAGCTTCGCCGTCCTTCAGCCAGGACTACAAAATCGCGGCAAGAAACATCAAAATGGCGGATTCACGAAACTGATAAGCTGGAAGACTATGACTTTGTTTAGCATTTCCATGGCAAATATGGGGACGTAATTGTTCAAAAAACATAATAGAGAACAGAGAAAACTGAAAAATGGAATACAAAGATATCTATGCAGCTCCTGGACGGACTGCAGTCAACTTTTCTGCACTCCTAGAGACTCCAAGTACACAACAAAATGCATTTAGAGGCTAATAAAGTGGATTTTGCATGATATTTCCCTTTTAAAGATTCTCCCCGTGGTGTGAGTCTCGTGAGGCTTTTTCAATCATTCATCCAGTCAAGTTAATTCATCATACCTGTCAATCAAAGTCACACCCCTTGCAGCTCAGATGCTAACGTCAAAGCAAATATATACAAATCCAAACGGTCAGACAACAACAACGGCAAGACAGGAGAGAATGGTGCTGCGAAAGAGATTTCTCTCATTTATTTATTTAACAGAATGTATTTAAGGTGGATTTTGAATGATATGTCCCCTTTAAGGGGGGAAAGAAATGTAAAACAAACTGTACCGATGTTGAAACATAACCCCCCTTAATATTAAATTAGTTATTAATTATTGCTACTAAAAAACAGGTTTTTCTCGAAAGCTGAGTAAAATTTCTATATACGCGTCAAGATCTGATCACAAGCAGACCTGAGGGATAAAGAAAGCAGTTAACTAGAACCTGTTGGACAACACGAAGTAGGCTTGAAGGTCTCAAAATAACACATCTTACCCTGATCTGTAATTGAATTTGAGAACAATTAAAGTGATGAATATTCATCAACCTGGAAAAGGAAGAAGATCTTTTCCTAAGCCAAGAGCTCAGGGACAACTCATCCGGGAGGTCAGAGAAGAGTTACAGTACAACATCTAAAATCCCCAGGTCTTACTTGAGACCTGTCCGGCCATCCGTTTGTAACCACAAACTCAACCAGACTTGACGTACGCAGCCGGACAATAAAGATTACCAAAGAAAACTAAATGAAAGATTTGGAGAGGCGTTGTCAAGGTCTGACTGAGACCCTGTGGCGTGACGTTAACCAGGTCATTCGTGCACGAAAACCTTCCAGAGTAGCTAAAGTCAAATAATTCTGCAATGAAGAGTGGGTCAAAACCTCCCCACGGTGAGTTTAAAGGACTCATAGGTCGTTATCACAAAGCCTTGATGGTAGCTGTTGCTGCCAAGGCTGACACAACCAGGACATATAAGCCTATGCCAGATATAATGCATTGCTATTGATAACTTACTAATAATTTAAACCACAAAAAAAAAAAAAGAAAATCCTCCTCTAGCACTGCAGATGCCACCAACAGTGCTGAGACAGACCAGTCCTCCTGCAGGGCATCTCCTTGTATGGCTGTGCCTCTACGGCATGGCACGGCTCCATCTCTCCACCGGGCACTACATCCTCACTTGTATACACAAATAAGTGGTGTCATCACTCTCTGCATTGTCACCCCCCCCCCCCCCTCCCCTCTTCTCTCTGTTTCTGTCTGTGGCACAAGGCCAGCAAGACTCTCACTGAAAGACAAGGCTGCACCAACTGCTGCTCTCCAGCGCTGCAAATACTGTATTACGTGGCGGTGCGGCGGGTGAATACAACTCAGGGATCGCTGACAGCTTTGATGGAAACTAAGAAAAAATGGCCGATAAAGAACTGCTGGCCGGAGGGCTGCTGATATGAGAGGAGAGCTATTTTAGCACAGATAGATGAGCTGCAGCTGCACAGATTAACCGCAGGAACACATCTACGAGTTGCAGGACACGGGAACTCTGACCCTGACCCATTGCTATGGTGTGAATAGCCGGGCCCCTACTCTCACCTTCTCCTGTCATCCAGCTCGTCCTTCTGCACAGGCAGCAGCTCCAAGCAGAGTGCGACGCTTAAATATGGGCGATATGAAGGGGATATGAGTCAAACTGGGATAGAAGTTGGAAGGTCCCCAAATTAAATTGTGCTTAGGGCCCCATCCAGCCTCGAATTGACCTTAGTGCATTCTAAAGGGGACCAAAGAGTCCTCTGCATGCTCTGAAGAATCTATGACTCTTTGATTCTGGATCAAGGATCAAGCAGCTAACTAAAACGTAATCATTTAACAGCTTTAATGTTGCCCAACTTTGCTTTTCTTGGTTTATCCCTGGTTTTAAGCACCTGTGACATCTGAACCTGGTTTGGTGTAAAAACCGATTCAGCTCGCTTTCAAAAACATTTCAGCGTGGTGAGAAGCTCGAGACATGCACATGTGCACTAATCGCTGTGCGTAATGTGCATTGACACCCCAGCTGTAATTCCCTGGCTGCAGGGATCAGAGTTAAGTCTCGACGAGGGAGAATTAAAGGAAAGAAACGTGCAACGTCAGAGTGACTAGTTAAGGCGTCAGCGGTGGCTCTTGTCAGACCCGAGCTAGCTCCTCTTATGTTTTTAATGCTTATGACACCCAGTAGCGTGAGGCTATGAGGCGGCACCGTTTGTTGGTTCTACTCTGGGGTTGGCTCAGGGTGAAATGTAAGCTCTGTGACCCAGATCGGCTGATTCTGCCATGTTTGGATGTAGAAAAACGAAACATGCGGGTTGGGGTTCCCTCACCGTGTGAAGTCATTCGGAGCTCCATCAGTCTCTACATTTCATGGTAATATAAACCCTGGAAGTGGAGCGGGGCGGGGGCGGCGGAAAACATGTCACACTTCAAGCACCGTTACCAGCCCCTAGAGACTGCACCTCATTACCCTCACTGCTCTGACTTTAAATTACTCAATGTAAATATAGATCACCAGTGCAGGAATTTCACTGGGATAAAGGTCCCCTGCTCTTATTTTAGTGATCTTAAAATTTTATGATTATTCTGCTGTGTTTCTTTTAGTGGCCATCATTCTGTAGCTGCAGTACATAATTTTAAATAGGTTACCAATTTCTTAGAGCGTTAACTACCACTTGCTTTGATGTTGATTTTTGAAGGCCTAAAATTCTCATGGTAGAAAGCCAGAAAACCCTAAAACTCTTTAAAGTATGAAACAAGAATAGCTTCCAGTTTTCTGGGGGATTAAAATAACAAACCTTTTGAGTCAAGTCCTATAAAATAGGAAACAATACCATATATGGACAATGAGTTATGTTTTTAGAAGGCCGTCACACTAAATGCCAGAAAATGGGTTGTTCATTGGGAAAGTGAAGGGACACCCGGACGCGCAGGTAACAGGACGCAGCGCAGCCAGATACGTTGGGCAGGCAGTCAACAGCCAGACCATCAAAATGACTCCTACTTGTGAGCATAAAGCTAACCCGGTAAGGAAATACCATCTTAAACAGCTGATTTTTATTTTCTCCCTGAGTTCTGTCAGCGGGAAACATCTATTACTTTCTGCAAAACACTCTATAGAATTAAACCCATCGACAGATGTTGCCAAACCGTTCTCCCGCACCTTTAACCTTGACAATTTCCTGCACATTTAATTACTTTACCTGCAGATGCTGTCTGAGCATTTTAGCTTCTCTTCCATCTTACACATGTTTCATTAGCCAATTAATCTGTTACTGAGGTGGTGCTGCCTACAGATAGACTTGTTGAGTTCAAATGGAGCTGTCAAACCCAATCTGAATATAAAACACAGTTATTACTATGTGGAGGAAAATAAGACTTCCACAATTACTGGATGGCTCATTAACATGCATCATCCTGGGGACACAGTTGTTTGGCCGTGGGCATCAACATCAGAGAAACAATGCTGGTCAGAACTGGAGCTAAAATGGCAACGTCAGCCTGAATTATGCCAGAATCTTTGCTTTTTTGCCCCCCTTACAGCTTTTTTGTCTCTGTGGTATCAAGCTGAATCCCCACTGGTCCCTCTAACACTCCTGTCCAATCTTATATTTGTGTCAATTTTCATCATAGGAATTAAAAAAAAATATTTTGCATTTAATTCATACATAGAGCAAAGTCATAATAGCTTTTGCTTTTAGTGTGCAACCCCCTGGCTGCCCCTTTTAAATCCTTTCTATTTGCTCCCCATCCCTTGCTTATCAACATATTGACAAAATCTTTGTAACCTTAGAAATTACTCTCGGATATAATTAGTTTCAAAGTAGCTTTACCTAAAGGGTTCCTCGAGAGCGTGTTGTGATGAAATGCGCAGTGCAGCCCCCTTTATCTTTAAACTAACGAGTGCCTCACATCAAAAAGAAAAATGCTTAGACATTTAAGGACATTATTTGCACACATACTTCCCACATTCCTTAATCCGCTCCAGTTTGCACAGCACAGATCATTGTGCATGAATTATATAAAGCTATATAGGGAGTCTGAACCAATAATTATCATTGAGGGCCATCATTATCCTGCTCGCTACGATGCAGTGTGGCTGCTCCCTCGCAGCCTGAGGCCAGCGTGCATTAACCTCTTTTCCACTCAGTCTGATCCGGTCTTCTTTCATCACGCAGTGAGGAGCTCGGGGGTCCCGGGGTGGACGGTGGCCATCAGGGTGCCACTCTTCCGCAAAGTCAACTTAATGTTTCAGAGCATTCGCATAATATCTGCAATTTTAAATGCACTGTAATATATTGTGTCATGTCTTATTACGTTTGTGCTCAATGTCTTTGTATCCAAGGAGCATTGTTGTGTCGAGCCACAGCACAAACTGATGCGTTCTTTTATCATCTGTTAGAAAAAGTCATTTATTATTTATGACTCTTTTCATCACTGCCCTGTGAGCTAAAATGCCATTCGGACTGTTGTTATATTTAGTTACTACTACTGCATCTGAGAAGCAACACTTCTTGGTAAAAGTCTTAAAACATACCTCATTTTGTTACAGATTGCACCCAGAAAAGAGAAGTTTACCAACACATGTTTAGACAGGACATTAAATACAGAATGCATTAAGAGGTAATAGCAACTGACCTATAAATTCATGGGAATTTGGGAATAAGTCTACTAAAAGTAACCTTTATTTCACCAGAAAGTACTTTGTAAGGTCACTGGAAGTAAGAAAACAAGATAGCTTGTCAAAAATCACCCGGTAGGATTCTTGCAAGATACCAACTAAATGTTTGGGAAAGTGACCTTTAAGTTTCCGGACAGAAAACTGGAAAAGCTGAGAAGGTAACCTGGAAGTTCAGGGAGGCTGACCTTAAAGTTTAGAGACAGTACATGAATACAACCTGTAATTTCACAAACATTAAGGTTTGAGTCCAGAGAAAGGGACGTTTTTTTAAGAACTGTGCATTACTATCCTCCTTTTGTCTCCCTAGAGTCCCTTGCTTTGGGGCAAGTTGTTGACAAAGCGTTGCTGAACAGTCGATGGATCAACTGAGGAGTTATCCATATATCTAATACCATCATCAGGTATTCCTCAGATTTATTTATTTCATTTTCTTTTCTTAAACGTGATTTTTTTTAAACAGCTTGAGGATGTTATGCATACTTTTCCAGATAAAACATCTCACATCCTTCGCCTGTATGGTCCAAGTTATTTTGGAAACTGGAAAACAAACAAACATTGAAATGGGTTGGAAGTACTCACCCACTTGGGTTATATTTTAGTTTGAATGCTCACCACCCAGTTCCTCTTCTAATTCAGGGGCCTTGTTGTCTGAATAAATATGTGGTTAGTCTCAAATTGCCCAAAATCTAAATGTAACTGCAGTTATTTTGCATTAAACTAGTGAAGAAGAAGCTATTTCCGATCTGAAGTCTGTTCATCTCAGGTTTAGTGGACATTAACTATGAGATGGTCAATATTTTTAAATTTTATGTCAGCGTGGCAAAGCCTGCAAGAGATCCAAGCAGGGATAGAGGCCACACGTTCTCTGGCTTCTCAAAGCTCGGTTTATTTTAAGGTGGCCTTGAAATGTGTTTCTGAGTGGAAAATATCTGAGAATTGTTTCTGAAAGGAATCAATAAGGATATTTTGGAAGCGAGTCTCACGCTCCTCTTCCTACGGAGAGGTTAGAGAAGGGCCATGCCGTTAGAGCAAGAAAAAAGAAAAACTCAAGGTCTCCGTTTAAGACCCTGAAGATTATTATGGAGGGTTCTCAAATTCTCCTCAAACAAACCAAAAGGCGCGGAGGAATCTAAAATGGGGTGTTTTCCATTTAATCAGCTTCAGATGCGTCGGATAGAAGCTCACTGCGATAATATTTTTTCACTCAGCTTGCAGATTTTCCAGTAGAAATTAGTTCAGACGTCTATTACTCTGTTAAAATGCAAGAAAAGAAAAAAAATTATCATTACGCATAACCCCACATATGATTTTGACATATACAGTATTATCAAAGGACGAAAAGTTCTTGTAGAGGGATGAAATACTGGAAATAAACCTATTTGCATGAACGTTCCAACCCTTAAACTAAAACTATTGAACCACCTTTAGATTCATTGTGTGTTGCCACTTTTTATTTTATTCATTTATGTAGCAGGACAGTGCATATCAATAACAGTACACCTGTTAGATGCCAGAGTTATATGAGTCGTCTGTAGTCCTGTTTGCCAGTATTACAGTGGCACCCTAAAGGAAGCATGAAACAAAGGGTTTAGTAAAAGCGTAAAATCAATAATGCAAGTGTCACGCATTAGTAAGTGGGTTAAAACATTGGATGGAGACAATGACAAGCATTATTAGTAAAAAAAAAACAAAAACAAAAAAAAACATTTTAAAACACGCAATAATTAAAGTTGCCGGAAGGGTCAGAGGGTCACCTGCCTGCAGTGATGGCGCATCCAAGGCGGAGTTTCTTGACGTTTGTTCTTTTCCATCGGTTTGCCAAAGTTTGCAGTGAAGTTACAAAGGATTTCAGCGTAAAGCCGGTATCTATGGAGTTAGTTTCCTGCCAAAACGTTGTACACAAAAAAATGTGTTGCACACAAAAAGATATGTTTCACCCAAAAAAACTTGTTTTGCAAACTGTCCCCAAACGTTGCACTCAAAATATCATTTATAAGTTTTCCCCGAGTACAAAACGGTCTCTGCTCGCACAAAACAGTCTCTGCTTGCAGAAAACAGCCTCTGCTCAAGTACGAAACAATTCCACCCTTTCTGCGGTAAATTTCTGCCAAAAGTCACGTGACATTGTAGTTTGTGTTAGTTCCTGCACACCACACATCTCTCCAAAGACGATCAATTCTGAAAGGAGAGTTAAAGATCAAATCATGGTTTAAATACGTTATTTTTCAAAAGTCCATTACACAGCATTTTTAAATCAGAGATAAAAACTAAACAGTGCCTTTAACTGAAATCTTACATGATCTATCTGCATAGTGAGCTATTACTCTTTCACCGGGAAAGTTTTGAAACTTACCTGTGGGGTGCTCATGCTGTTAGCTGTGATATATCACGTCTTTCTTCCTCAACCAAACCGGCACGTTTCAGTTTTTTTCGGGTGCGCCCCCTGCTGTCGGGAAGTCTGAACAACAAAAACAACAACTCTTAATACATCACGTGACTTTTGGCAGAAATTTACCGCAGAGGGGGTGGAATTGTTTCGTAGTCGAGCAGAGGCTGTTTTGTGCGAGCAGAGGCCGTTTTGTGCGAACAGAGACCGTTTTGTGCGAGCAGAGGCCGTTTTGTACTCGGGGAAAACTTATAAATGATATTTTGAGTGCAATGTTTGGGGACAGTTTGCAAAACAAGTTTTTTTGGGTGAAACATATCTTTTTGTGTGCAAAACAAGTTTTATTTGTGTGCAACACATTTTTTTGTGTACAACCTTTTGGCAGGAAACTAACTCCATAGATATAGGTCAGGTTGCAATGCAGACACTCTTTCTTCTACAAAAACAAAAACGAAGCGAAAAAACAGGCCAGCAGCAAATGTCCTGAAACCTGTTGGGATGATGTGCAACATTAAAACAAATATACCCACAGAGAACATCCTGCCTTGAGTCAGGCGTGTCCAAAGTGCAGCCGGGGGGCCATTTGCGGCCCCTGTGCTGATTTTGTGCGCCCCCCCCCCCCCCCCCCTCCCAAGTTGCACTTCAAGAAAGATTTGGCCAACCAGCACTTTATTATTTATAATTATTACAGACAAGTTAAAATCTTACAATTCAATGTTGGGTACAACACAAACATTTGTCTTAATAGCTACACATTCTCTTTCAAATAGGACTACATCTAGCCAGTGACTTTAACTCAAATGCAGACTTTGGTGCACTAAAACCTGATAATTTGACTATTTAAAATGATCATATTTAGTAGAGCAGGTAAAGAAATGTCACAATTGTTTGGTTATGTTATTTTGTTTTATTCCTTTTTTTTTTTTTTTTTGGCCCTCAAGTGCTTTTTGCTTTTGACAATTTCGGCCCACGAGATGAAAAGTTTGGCCACCCTTGTCTTAAGTGAAACATGGTGGTGGCGGCATCATGATCTGGGGTTACTAACTGGGAATGACTAAGAATCTCAGTCCGTTTTCAGCCCAAACATTTAGTTTTCTGCTGGAAGGTGAAGACGGAGGGAGGGCAACAAAGGTTTAGAAGCGGTTTAGGCAGAATTTAGAGCTAAATCTGGCAGAAAACTCAAAGAGGGCCGTTGACACGATGTCCTCGCTATCTGGAGAACCTTTCTGAGGTGGAGTCAGACAAAAATATGGTGTGAGATGCTGATAAAAATGACCGAATGCTGAAATGTAATCAAAGAAATAAAGCTATTTTTTTTTTTACTTTTTCTTTACTTCTGCAGAAACTATTTCACCAGCCAGAAATTAGCGAGTGAAAAATGCAAAAATGATCCACCCGCAGCATCTGAGCTCTTCCTCTGATAGATTTTCTGTTGTTGGGGTCTCCCACGTCTGAGGAAAAGTCAACATGAGCCTGAGGGTGCAGCTCCTCTCTCATTCAAACGTTCACCTGAGCAGCTCCCGTTCTCCTGGGTCGTCTCCTCCGACACGGCATCAGTACCTCCTCTAGCTATGTTCTAAATAATAGCAACAAAAAAAAAAAAAAAAGGCTCCATTCTACCGTGCAGATGGTGCCGGTGCCTGCTCTAACCTGTCGCAGCGTCCCTCCGCGGTGTCAGGTCTGACACCTCATGATTACTGTTGGTGAGACTTCCTCAGAGGGCCTCGCCGCGGGTTGGACAAGCCGGGTCGTGATGCCTGTTCTCACCCGAGACGGCTCCTGCAGCCCTGTGGACATAAAGGTGAGCTTCTTCGTTATTTACGGCGCAAACTTCTCATCTGAACAGATGTCTTCCTAACCCTCGTCGTACCAGCTGTGAATTTCCAACCTCCCCCCCATCAGTAAAACCAGCCTCTGCTCCCTCACAGCTGGAGGTTTGCAACTATTCAACAACTTGCCTCCATGACCGGAGGACCTGTTCTAAACATATCTCCAGTGATGAGACGAGGATGTTTTTCCTCAACGCTCCCTGCAGCTGCAGCGTTTTTTTTTTTTTTTCATGCCGGTAATGAATCATTAAGGCACTGAATGCCAAGTTTTAAACGTCTGAGAAGTGCAAACGGCTGAGATGTTTCCTGCAGGTGCTGCACTTAAAGGTTCCCCGAGAAGAAAAGCCCGCACCAAGGCGAAGGTAAAAATACTCAGAACACTAGTTAAAGTACAAATAGGGTAAAGGAAGTTGACTTTTTTTTTTAGCTTTACTGTAGTTATCCTGTAATTAGTGCCTCAGTCGGTGGTTCTTAAAGGAGAGATAAAGCACTTTGGAGCCGTGTGAAGCACATACAGTACATTTGTAGCATCTCATTACTGGAACTAAATGACGCAACGTGAGCCTATCATATCTTTACAGAACAAGATGCTACACATCCCTCTGCTTTAGCCAAAGAAAGCTCCACAAAAACACAAACACAGTAAAGCTGAGGCCAACATTCTTCACACCCCTGGCAGATTTAGAGTTGGAATTGCTTTTGCTCGCCCAACAAGTTTGTTTCTGGTAGGAAAACGAGTCGGGCGTCTCTTGGAAGGTGATAAAACATTGCAAAATTTGTATCCTTTTTGGATCTGTTTTCATTTACGTTTCATTATAAAGCAGCCAGTCTACAGTTATTTATAGCCTTCTCAATAAGCAATAGTAAAATTGCTCAGCAGTCTCGCTTTTTCCTTGTTTCTACTGGCTCTACCGTGATTTATCTTTGGTGACAAGCCCCCAGTCTCTGAGGTTGGAGGTCCTCCATCACTCTAATCTGAGAGAATCTGTAGAGGGAGCTAAAGATTGAAGTCGTCCAAAATGTTGATATCACCTCCTTACTTTGTCTTAAACTAGCTACCAAACCTACAACCCCGTCAAATTTTATTGTTTTGTCTTTTCTCTCCCAAAATTTATTGTTTGTGTCTGGATTGTTTTCAAGACATTCTTTAGCCTTAACGAGTACCTAATCATGTGGTCAATGAAACCCAAATGTTAAGAATTTAGATTAATTAAAGCTATAAAAAGGCAATTTAGCTATTTTTCATAGCTGGCTCGGTAGCTATGTTTGCTTTGTTTGGTTTTTGGCCAACATGATTCTGCCCATTTTGGCCAAACGTCCCTACTTTGGTCTCGTCTTCCCAAAGGACACTGTCCCAGAACTATTTTTGTTTTCCAGTAGCAACTTTGCAAACTGAAGTCAAGCAGCTATAGTCTTTTCTGAGAACAATTGCTAATTCCCCGGCATCCATCCAAGCCATGTTTGTTTTGTCATGTTGTAACTGTCCCGTCATGAACTTCAATATTTAGGATGTTGAATATATATAGAGTCTGAGAAGCACGTCTCCGTTTTTGAAGCTTCTCCGCAGAGGTGTCGAGTTACTAAGTAAAAAAATGTCATTACCTTTCCTAAACTGAAATTTTGATTATTTATATTTTAGTGGAGTAATTATTTTTCTAGCCTGCTTTTAACTTCAACTTCTTACGTTTTCAAGCAATTATCTGTACTTTCTACTCCTTACATTTTGAAAAAAGTCTCATTACTTCTGTTTTATTTCAGCTTGTTTTTGTACTGGCTTGTCAATAAAAGACAAATATTCAGATAATTAGAGCTACCCGAACAGAGTAATTCTGATGGTGGTTGGAGGCAGAACTGCACCGAGTCGTTTGGCAAACGCCCAACAAAAACTCAAGAAGAAGAACCAAACGTAGAAGAAGAACATTACATTTTTAGGATTATTTGTTATTTTCATTTTGTCATTTATTGATTAACCGCTAGGATTAATCATTCATTTTGACAACACAAATACAAGAGTAATTGTTATAAGAGGGTAATCCTCTCATTTTCATGTCCAGTTTTATCTTTATCTGTTGCCCTCATCAATTCCTGTAGCTATGCTTGGATGTTCGTTTAGATTCCAATAATAACAAGTAAAAGGTTATTGATAATATGTCTCTGAAGTTTGCCTTTTTGCACCAATACTCATAGACAACCAGACATCAGATTTCCTGCTCCATGAAAACCATGTTGATGCTCAGTATCACTCCTACATGGACCTTTAATGTATTTGTGTTGTACTAAATGGTTCGTTTTCAATGGTCATATATGTGGGTGAAACAGCATATCCCAATTGTCTTCAACATTAACATCATAATATACAATAATAGTATAGTATACTTTAATCCGGCACTTTTATACATTTACTTGAGTAAAAGCTTTGAGTTGATACTTCTACTTCCACAGAAGTATTTTTAAACCCTAGTACTTCTACTTGAGTAATAGATGTGAATACTTTTGAAACTTTTGCTTCTCTGAGATGCTGGGATGGTTTTGTTGCAAAGCATCCCCAAAAAGTGAAGATAAGTAGCCGTTCTAAGCGTTTTCCATCTGTGTGAATCACTCGCTACCTGCAGGATGCTGACAGGCAGCAACAATTGCTTCTCTTAGGTTGCTGCTAACGCCTCTCCGTGTCTGGCCTGCAGCTAAAGGCACCAGACCTGCAAAGTGTCAAATCTCCAGGCTTTGTTGCACTTGCTGAATGCATCGCTATTAGCAGAGGCAGCTTCTTCTGCGGATATGGCCGCTCCTACAGTGCGCTGAGGTTATTTAAGTCCGTACGCATTCACTGTCACTGAGGTCAGCTTGTCCACATTCAACAGCTGACTGCCCTTCGTCACTCAGATCGTCCGGATGACTGTGCGCACCCAGGAATGACTGGATTAACCTCAGAGACCAGACAGAGGCGTCCTCCAGTCTCTAGTAGGTCGTCTCCCCCGACAACATATAGTCTGCTTTCAGTTTATGGGTATATTTTAATCAGGAAATTTAACATTTTTTTCCTAAAATGTTCTTTTTTTTCCCCCCGTCTTTTTTGAATCACAAAAGTGCGGCCTCTCTTTGATTTCCCCACAGATTCAAAAAATGATTCATGGAATATTTTATTTCTATGTTTCATTATCTCTATTAATTTTCCCCCTGAGCGCCCTACGTCTTTCAAATAGTTGAGCTAATTAAACTTTTTTTTTTTTTTTTAAACGGCGGATGTTCGTTCCCATCCGACGCAGGGAGGAGACCTGCTGTGTTGAAATTATATTGATTTAGAGAAGGAATTACATTTTTATTGTATTGCTTTCCAGATAATCTCATTTATAATAAAAACACTGCGGGGTGTGAAAGTTGAGACTTTTTCTCTGTCAAATCTGAGCCGAGATTACTTTCTTTCAGCCGCTGTGATCAATGCATTTGCCAAAAACAAGATGTCGACCTTAACAAAACAACAAATGGTTATAATTATGAGGCAACCAGACACATTTAGGTCCTGGACGTTGTTCTTTTGTCAATATTTTTAGCCAAATCTTTTCTAATTAGAGAATTAAAGGAAAAACTTTTAGATTTAAATCAATTAAAAAGTTGCACTTGTAACAAGAAGGCCCTTGGTTCAAATCCCTCTCCCTGTGCATGCGTGGGTTCTCTCCAGGTACTCCCACAGTTCAAAAACATGAAGATTAGATCATATTAACCTGTTTTTCTTTCACCCTGTGTGTCTCTATGTTGCCCTGTGACCTGTCCAGGGTGTATCCTGCCTCTCACCAAATTACCCTTGTAGATAGCCCCCCCCCCCACCCAACCCCCACCACAACCCTGGAAGGATAGTCAATAGGAAGAGCAAAGCTATTCATTCGTAAATTGAACTACTAAATATGAATCTGCTCTTAAACACATAGAAACTATCTTTTCAGGTTTGAGTCAGAGCTATTCATGATGCGTTCATTCTTTCTTCATTAGGTGAGCAACTCGAGAGGATTCCCAGTGTGACATCAGCATTTCTAAGCTCTTGCTGTGAGCACAAGGGTCCGCTCAGTTGAAGCAGAACAGACCAGTCCTTTGGCTACACAAATAAACGCACCTGAGAGATCAGTTACATTGATTTTTCACAGATTCCAGTGGAGATTAGTCGGTTTTGTCCGAAGAAAGAGCGCAGCTTATTGAAGATGACCTGAAAAAAGGTTCTCAGCAGACAGCAGCGTGGATGACTGCGTGTATTTACTGCTCTTTAAAAGAGGCTAAGAGCCACACGAGAAGCCTCACAGTGTGCAAAGCCGTTATCTTCTCAGGAGGAATCTCATCTTCTCACAAGGGGTATTGCTTCTGCGACCACACAAATTGAGCCAACAAATCAACTTTTTACTGCTTCAGACGTTCCAGGACCCAACCGAGCCCCAAAGCCCCCCCATCTTCAGATCTGCTTCTTCGTTCACTCCTGGTGTCAAACTTTTTTGAAGAAAATGTACGTTTAGGAGTAGTTTTACTGCACTGTACTTTATACTTTTACTTGAGTCATATTATTACTCAAGTATCGCTACTCTTGAATATAATTTCTGGCTACTCTACCTGCTGTGAGTAACTTCATAAATAAATAACAAACCTGTTTTAACCAAAAATGCACCAGAGAAACACATCTACAGTTTATATTAAAGTGAGACTAATTGTTTGTTCACAAGCTTTGTTGTTTTAATTGTATTTTCTATCTGTTGAGCTCATTGAGCCATTTACAGGTCAAGTAACAATGCGCTAAAAAGTAGATGTTGTTATTTGAATTACTTTCCACTGTCCTTTCTTACTGTATTTACATTAACTGCTTTCCAAAGTTTTATGTTGGAAATCATTATTTGGAAAAGTGTTTCTTCTGCCTGAATTTGTTACTTTGTAGTTGTTATTGTTTGTAAATGTCAGTCCTTAAAATACCAGAATGTGTACATAGTTTAATATTTTTGCCTGACCGACTACCTCATCTTTAAATATTAAATCACTTGTTATTCGTAATTACGCAGTAATTGAGTAGCCTTCTTATCAAATACATTTTTGTTCTTACTTGAGTAATTTCTTGGTTGGCTACTTTCTATTTTCACTTGAGTAAAAATACACATGTTGAAGTAGCGCTGCTCTTACGTGAGTAAAATTTCTGGATGCTCTTCGCAGCTCTGTACCGAATACAGAAATCCAGCAAGAGACCAACAACCAGATTTAGATTGAGGAGGCCTTTTCCAGGTCTCTCCATCGTTGCCCACAGAAATCCCCCAGAAGCACCAAGATGGCACCCTTTCCTGCACCGCCTCCAGAGACTCCAAGATGGGCTTCTTGAAGACACAAAGAGGCAACATTCTCACCAAGGAGAGCTCCAACTCCAAGGCGCTCTGCAGGGGGCTTCTGAGCATCCCCCCCAACCACCCAACAGCTCTTTAAAAGCTCCAGAAATCAGATCGCTACCTTGCTTACAATGTACCTTACCTCGACAGTTTCTCTCCCCGGGTCCCGAATACTTGGCCAATCCCTCGCCTGGGATGTCAGCCCATCGGTTTGGCTCCAGGAGCGCATCGCCGACATCGGCCCCAGTCTACTTTAACCGACATCTTCTGAATTTCTATCAGTCTGACTCCAGAAGACCCTACCAAAAGCCCCCCCCAGACAACACGGCCCCCAAAGCTTCGCTTTCTCCTTCAATTAGCCTAATAGTCTGCTTTTAATTCGATGGATCAAAAAGTCACTCAGCTGGGCGCTGGTTCAAGTTATCAGCTCTGAGTTTAAAGAAGAAAACAAAACGAGAAAAAAAAAACAAGATGGGGGGAAAATTAGATTTATACCCCCTCATCCATCTGTCAGGTCCTTTTTTTGTGCTCTTAGAAAAAATGCTGCGTCAGCATTTGGTGTCAGCATATTTGTGCGCGTGTGTTGAAGGCGGGCTGTGTGAGACAGGATCGGATGCTCCCCAGACAATAAGATGCCTATATTTAAAATAACCGGGAGTGAGGCTGAGGAAAAGGACGATGGAGGAGATTCAAAAGTGGAGACAGAGAAAGTGAGAGACGCTGGACCGCAGCTTCCTGCTGCCGCGTTTGCTTTCTTGTCCACAGAAACGTGGACAAATCCATCATTAAAGAACTTTATTAGTTCGGACATCTTTCCATTGATAAACCATATTTCTGCAACCGATGGAGAGTTTTTAACTCAAAATAGAACAGATAGCGTAAACCTGTAAGATGCTGCGTTTTTATGGGACAGTATAGAAAACAGGAAAAAGTAGAAGATAAAGACTTTTGTGTGTTTTTTTTTGCAGATGCAGCCATTCAAAAGGAAACTACCCATACTTGCTGACGACAAGATTTCCACAGCTCAGCCCTTCGGGGTGGCTGCTGTTCGGTTCTCCTCTTCATGATGGCTGCAGGCAGGCCGGTCAATCAAATCGCCGGCATGTGTATGAAGTCACCCCGCTGTGGGTCGGGCAGAGGGAGGTCTGATCACTTCCTGCTGAAACAACCCCAGGACCCCTCCAAGTCCGTTTGATGGTCCCATACTCCGTCTGCCTCCCACCGTGCAGAACGCTTCACTTTTTTAGTAGCAGGCCCAATTATGGATTTACAGCCCTGTGAAGAACTTAGGACACCTCTACCCATTAAATATTCAACCCTTTGTTTACTAATGTTCACCTATAAATGTCTAACCAATTTTTTTTATTCCTGAAAAGAAAAAAAAATGTTTACCTCCACTTCAACACTCTTGAACCTTTATTTGTTAAAGGAAACAAGATATCCACCTGAGGAAAAAGTTAGGACACCCTTCATCATCATAGTTCGTCTCACCCCCTTTATTACGACGCTTCTCGTCTACCTGTCTATGACGTTGGTCAAAGGAAGGGTTTTCTCACTCCCCTGTTTCAGCTGTAAGATCTTTCAGGGGTTCTTTCATGTAAAGCTTGTTTCAAGTCACTCCACAGATCTGGGCTTTGACTAGAACCAGCGCTTTCCTTTTTTAAATTCTTGATAGGGGTGTAAATCACCGGCTTTATCGCGATACGATGTTTTATTGATTTGTTTGGGTGACGATACGATGTTTGTCGATGTCACAAAGTCTGTTACGACGCAATTTCCATTATAATCAACTCACAAGTCTGCGACTGATATGATGCGATAACATCTGCCCATCGAACACTATTATTTATATTGATATCAGTATTGTTACACCCCTAATTCTTAACCAGTTTGCTTGATAAATGCACTGGTATGTTTTGGATCAGCTTCCACGTCTTATTGCAGGTCCCAGTTCTGCTTCAGCTTGATTTTTTTTTTCCCGATGGTCTTACATTTTCCTCAGTCACCCTTTAATAAACGATGCAATTCACGGCTGATTCTATGACGGCTCTCTGGCTGCAGAAAGGCTCCCCAAACCACGACCCTTCCACCGCCATGCTTCATTGTTTGCGTTGAGCTGCTTCTCCTGGGAGGCCGTATTCTGTTTATGCCAAACATGTCCTCTGTTCTGGTGTCCGTGCAATTCAGTTTTGAACTCATCCGTCCAAAGAACATTATTCGAGAATCCCTTGCCTTTGTTTACGCTCTCTTGGATGACCTTCACCCCGGCTCTATGTTTTTCTTTCAGAGGAACGCTTTCCTCTGTCCACACTTTCCATTAAACTGAAAGTTGTGCTGCTTTTTGTCATGGAACAGACATGGAGACTTCTGTTAGCATATTGCTGTCAGCTTTTTGGGTAAACGTTTATGTTTGACCAGATCTGAGCATGTTGGCGGTTATTTTTGAATGTCCTCCACTTGTAAAGTATTTTACTCATGTTAAAATGACTGATTTCAAATTCACCTATCCTTAAAGATACCATACTCACCATGATCATTACTCTCACTCCAGCTGTCAGGAACACCAACCTAAATGTCCGAGGTTTAAACAGGGTCAACCTCAGTTATTCCTTAAGAGAAATTGCATTCAATATCACGTTTTGTATATAATTTTAATTTCCTTTACCATAAAGGCTATAGCAGTGTGTCCTCCAATTTACACATGACTCTATTTGACCACCGATCACTGTCGTTTATTTCTGTCCCACACAAGTTAAAGTCCAGTGAACTGTGCAGCAGTAATAAACTGCTTCCTCTTTGCAATGTACAGTTTCAGGTTACATTTGTGCGCTGCACAGCAGACCATGTCAGTAATCGCATTTCCATTGACTAACAAATTGTGCAAATTGTAACTATGAAAATCAATTTGTTTGACGGAAACCCTGCAATTTCGAAAGTACTCCTTTTTTTCGATAAAAGGTTTATAACGCTAGGATGAGGTTGTTTTTCAGCCATATCTAAATTGGTATATTTCTCAAAACTGCAATGGAAACAGTTTTTTCGCGTCACACGTGATCAACGACCGGCCGTTACTACTGGTGAAATAGACGAAGTAGACGACAGGAAGTAGTAGCAGGATGAGGGCGCGCCATGTTTGGTACTTAAGAAGTTGTTTTTTTACTACATACTACAAGAGTCATAAAATTTAAAAATAAAAATCTGAAAATGTACAATAGTATTTTTTCAAAGAAATAAGACATTTGTCCCAACGAAAAGGTCAGTTTAACCCAGGCTCTTAACCTGAAGAGACGGAGAGACTGAGTAGTTTTTGGGTGTGGTCGTTGAATGGTTGGATGGTTTTCACTTGTGAACAGCAATCTTCAAGTCTAACCACAGATTCCCAATTGGATTGAGGCCTGGACTTTGACTAGGCCATTCCAACACATTTAAATGTATCCCCGTAAACCACTTGAGTGTTGCTTTAGCAGTATGCTTCGGGCCATTGTCCTGCCGGAAGGTGGGCCTCCATCCCAGTCGCTAATCAAACGGAGACTGACAGGTTCCAGATTATCCATGTATTTAGGACCATCCATCTTTCCCTGAATCCGAACCGGTCTCCCTGTCTCTGCTGCTGAAAAACATCCCCACAGCATGATGCTGCCACCATCATGTTTCACTATGGTGATCTTGTTGTGATGGGATGTGTTGGGTTTGGGCCAGACATAGTGTCTTCCTTGGTGGCTGAAAAGTTTCATTTTATTCTCATCTGACCAGAGCACCTTACTTTCTATACCGGGGGTTTGCTTTTTTTCTGGCCCCTCTCCCATAAAGCCGAGCTTCATGGAGCGTACAGCTCACTGTGGTCCTATAGACAGATCCTCCAGTCTGACGTGGAGCTCTGCAGCTTCTTCAGGGTTACCATTGGTGTTTGTGCTGCCTTTTTGATTAATGTCCTCCTTGCCTGGTTTGTGAGTTTTGGTGGGCAGTCCTCTCTTGGCAGGTTTGCTGTGGTACCACGTGCTTTCCATGTGAAGAGGATGGATTTGATGGTGCTCTGGGGGGAACATCAAAGATTTGGATATTTATTTATAGCACTACCCTGACTTGTACTTATCAACAACTTAGTCCCTGACTTATTTGAAGCCTCATGTCCTAATGTCGATTGTTTTATCCCGTTTTCTTCAACAGCTGAGTTTTGAGAGCGATCCTAAACAGCGTACAACGTAGAACCTCCTTCTGCACCAACACGGCTGGAGGCACTTCTATATCCCCCCCTTCCCCTTTTTTTTGTCAAATTTAATCACGTTTTCATTAACCCCGGGGAAATCTTCCCCCTCACACTCACATTTGCGCACATACACACTCGCTCCTTGATGATGATAAACATGTTGGGAGTGATTTTTCCATCTGCCTTTGATTCCCGTTGCCATCTGCTGTTGCCAGCAACTCCTTCAGCCACAGCTCTGTTTAGAAGAATGGTGCATTGGTTCTTATCTCTGTACAAATATCTTCCCTTAAGGTATGAAATTTGCCGGAATTCTAAAGCATTAAGATGGATCCATTCCTGACCTTGCTGTTATTTTTTTAGTAATAATAGGAAGTGGTATTAATCTGAAGTCCACAGCTGTGGGCGCAAAGGGAAAATCTAGTTGTGTTTAGCTCTGTCTCTGGGTCTGTCAATCATCCCAGCAGAAGCGACGAGAACTTGCAGGGCTGCTGAAGGAAGCGACTGTTTTTAATGTGATGTGTTTTTTGTTTCCCTCCGCAGAGAAGGCTGTCTCTGCAGATTTGATTGACGTGGTAACTTCTTTAAAATTTCAAATCAGTGTTTTTACCACAACAAAAAAAAGATGTCCATTAATTTTTGATGGGTGAAGCAGAAGAAGAAGAAAGAAAAGCCTTGCCTCCCTTTTTAAGGCCGTTGACGAAAGGAAGCCTTAACCGAAATGACAAACCGCATCTAGATTGGCTTATGTCTGAAAATCAATCATCTAGTCTGAAGTTCTGATCATCTCAAACTGTTGTTTTGTTCTGTGCAGGAAAGATCAGTGTTAAAATAGTCCAAATCAGCCTGAACACAAACCCCAGATAGTTGAGGGTGGTGTTCAAACAGCATTTATGTTTATTCAGTGTAAGATCATCGCCATCTATAGGCCAAGGGGCAAAACAGCACTTTTTTATGAACAAACTTCTTGGCTAATACTATTTTGGAGTACCTTTAGTAGGTAACATTGAAAGATGGTTGATACTATTAACAAGCTTTAGAACATTAAAAGAAAAAAAAAATGTTTTGTGACCTCAGCAGGATGCTCAGATCTCTCAGAAAGAGCTTGGAGGGATTGTGAAAGCCAACACTTGAAGTCTAGTTGAAGCCATTCCCCACGTTTCCATCAAGTGTGGTATATACCAAGGTGATGCTCTGCTCTGCAAAAGGTCTGAACCCCCTCAGCATTCATTGCAAAGAGTGGCTACGGATTCCAATGTTGAGATGAAGCCACCGTCAGTCACCTCCTCTTCGTGGATGCCGTCAAGCTGGAAGCAGAGAATGAGCAAGATACTGACTCACTGATTGATCTAACCAGGATATGCAGCAAGGATGATGTAATTTCATTCAGACTAGGTAATTGTAGCCAATTGGCATAAAAGAGGAGCATGGTGATTTGGTACTGAAGTGATTGAAATGCCAAAAAGGCAAAACTGAAGATGTGTAGGACAGCTGTAATTACCTTGGGTTCCCACGGGCAGTCAGACAACTTGACAAAGCCATGAGTCAGGTAGCCACAACCAAGACCCTACAAAGAGTAAACCAGGTACTGAGAAGCCAGCTGAGTGGTAAATGCAAAGTCCGAGCCATTGATGCCTCACCTGTCAGTCATCAGATACCTAGCAGGAGTACTAACATGGCCAAATAAGGCGATAGAAGCCACTTATGTCAAGAGAAGGAAGCTCCTCACAATGCATGGAAAGTTTAACTCACAGTCCTGCACCCTGAGGCGGTACGCTAAGAGGAACAAGGAAGATTGGGGTCCAATATTCACCTCCGCAATATCACCAAAATTAGAAACATTCTGTCCAGGGGCGATGCTGAAAAACTAGTCCATGCATTTGTTACTTCAAGGCTGGACTATTGTAATTCTTTACTATCAGGAAGTCCACAAAATGCAGTTCAAAGTCTTCAGCTGATCCAAAATGCTGCAGCAAGAGTTCTGATGAAAATCAACGAGGGATTTCTCCAATTTTAGCTTCCCTTCATTGGCTTCCTGTTAAATCAAGAATAGAATTTAAAATTCTTCTTCTAACGTATAAAGCCCTTAATAACCAAGCTCCATCATATATCAGAGCTCTGATTACCCCGTATGTTCCTAACAGAGCACTTCGCTCTCAGACTGCAGGTCTGCTGGTGGTTCCTAGAGTCTCTAAAAGTAGAATGGGAGGCAGATCCTTTAGCTATCAGGCTCCTCTCCTGTGGAACCAACTCCCAGTTTTGGTCCGTGAGGCAGACACCCTGTCTACTTTTAAGACTAATCTTAAAACTTTCCTTTTTGACAAAGCTTATAGTTAGAATGGCTCATGTTACCCTGAGCTACCTCTATAGTTATGCTGCTATAGGCTTAGGCTACTGGAGGACATCAGGGCCTATTTTTCTCACTCTATTGAGTTCTACTGTTCTCCAATTTTGCATTGCTTGTCGTCATTTCAGCTTTTAACTTTTTGTTCTCTCTCTTTTTTCTTCATAGTAGGTACACCTGGTCTGCCGTTCTGTTAGCTGTGAAGACAGATCACCCGCTATTACCATCTAATGTAGAACAGATTACTGGATCAATGTGTGCTTCTGTGCTTGTTTGTCTCTCTTGTTGTGTCTCTGCTCTGTCTTCTCTAACCCCCAGTCGGTCGAGGCAGATGACCGTTCATACTGAGCCCGGTTCTGCTGGAGGTTTTCCTTCCCGTTAATGGGGAGTTTTTCTTTCCACTGTCGCTTCATGCTTGCTCAGTATGAGGGATTGCTGCAAAGCCATGTACAATGCAGACGACTCTCCCTGTAGCTCTACGCTTCTTCAGGAGTGAATGCTGCATGTCAATACTTTGATGCAATCAACCGGTTCCCTTATATAGGACATTATTTTGACCAATCTGTATAATCTGACCCAATCTGTATAATATGATTGATCTTTGATTTTGTAAAGTGCCTTGAGATGACATGTTTCATGAATTGGCGCTATATGAATAAAATTGAACTGAATAAAATAACATTTTAGATGCAGCGCACTGGAAGATTTTGCTACATTTTTGAACAGGCTTGAGGGCACCACAAATGGTCCTTGGGGGCTACTTGGTGCCCGCGGGCACCATGTTGGTGACCCCTGGACTAAAAGAATGTCTTAGGCAGCAGAAACCCAAAGGAACCATCATGGAAAGACAAGCTCCAGCATGGCACGTACCGCAGACAGGTTGGAGACGTGGCTGATGTCAAGAAGTCCCATCGATGGTTAAACCGCCGAACGACGATACAGAGGCATTGATTATGGCAGCGGAGGAACAAGCGCCGCACAGGATGCCACGAAGATGCAGACTGTGCAAAGATGCCCCTGAAACAGCTGGGTTCAAGATGGTGGCAGGTGGAACCCTGCTGCATGCTGCGCCATAGCCAGCTGACAGGAATAATGTAGGAATGTCTGTACTTGGCACAGGCTAGAAGTCACGCAGTCAAAGTGGAAGACACCGATGATAGTGATGGAGGACAACAGGTAAAGGTAAACTGCAATAATATAAAAAAAGATACAATGCAAAGACATTTTAGATCGATTCCCCCCTTAAAGAAGTCAATCTTTCAAAACTTAAATATTTAAATCAGATTTTTATTATATTTGTGGGATTTGAACCCTTTATAGGCCTGTATGTTTACATTTCTCTCAATGTTTTAGTTGAGAAATTATACACACCCACATATAGCATATACCCAAAAATGTTTTTTTCATCATCAACGACCATCGAGAGCGACACACCTACTCCTTAGGCTTCTGAGAGGGAAACAGCGCCATCTTGTGGACAGATGCATGAATAAAACTGATAGTCTGTCATCTAAAATTTAAGCCTAACAAAGGGGATAATTTAGTTAACATTAAGATAAATGCGGGATAAAAGTGTTTGTTTCTGTAGAATTTGGTTTAGTTTCAGTTTATTGAACGTAGTGAAGTAATAGAAAACAAAGTTATGTATAAAGACAAGAAAAGAAAATAACAAGAAAAAGAAGAAGAAGAAGAAAAATTAATAAATAAAGGAATAAATTATTCAGTGGCTCTCTAAATCTTGAAAAGAAAGGCTAATTTTCAGATAGGCCTGTGTTGGTTAAAAAAGGCCTATAATAACCATCCATCCATTTTCCGTAATGCTTGTCCCTTGTGGGGTCGCGAGGGGTGCTGGTGCCTATCTCCAGCTGTCAATGGGCAAGAGGCGGGGTACACCCTGGACAGGTTACCAGTCTGTTGCAGGGCCTATAATAACCAAAACTGAGCTATTTAAATCTGGTGTTGGACCACTGCTGTTTGAAGTGGAACTTCACATTATACAAATATTAGCGTCTCCAATTTTTCTAGTTCATAATAAATACATTAAACACACCTATTTCTGATGCCTAAAAAAAACAACCCAAGCCTTCCAGAAAATGTTGTTTCTGATGTCGTGAATTGCAACCTCATTTGTCTTGTGATTTTGTGTGAAGCCCCCCACTTCAGTTTCAATCAGTTTGCTGCTGGCAGGGGATGAAAACTGCTAAATCACGGTGTGTGTGCAGAAACAAGACATTTCACGCCGTGCTAAACTCCCTTTTACGGCCATTAATCGGTATTAATGCCTTAATGGTGCGTACAGACACACATATAAATAAAAAAATGTGTCAACACTGCCAAGAATATTTGAGAAAATGAGAAAAAATTAAATGTATGTATGCAATATGTTGCATATCTGGTAATCATGCACAAACACCATGCATGCAGCGTTGCAGATCAGTGACCAGTCAGGCAGTGCTCACGTTCTGAAGACTCACCGATTCTGCAGGTTTATGAGTAACTGTGTGCAAACCAGTTTGTTCCCCATAGCCGGGTGTGCACAGTGCACATCCGTGGTTGTGTGTTTGAGAAGAGGGGAAGACGCATGACTACTTGGAGACAGTCCAACGTGTGTCTTATAGAAGCAAAATTAACAGGGTGGTTGGACTATTTAACAAGTCCAGTTGCCTTGTTTTTTACCTTTTTTTTGGAATGACCATGACCTGGATGACTGAGAATCTTCACCAGCACGTTGGACTATTTACAAAGCCATGTTCTTGGAGTAAGCAAGTGAAGCGCGCACAACTGTCTGGGACAGAAAAATCCTGAAGCAGCATGACAGAGGGGTGGCGCTGACTGGAAATATGGCTGAGAGGTGCGAACAGAGCCGGTCTGAGGCTGTATGGGGCCCTAAACATAAAAAAAAAAAAAAAAAAAGCTCAGCATAGTTTTATACCATCCACGTCATACAAAACACTCACATGAAACTAATTAATCCAGAAAATTTAAATGAAACCCTTATTATTTCTGATTTTGACCTGCATTTAGTCCGTTTTTCTTTATGTTTGCAGATTTAGCTGTTGGAGGGAAATCTCAAAACTTAGATAAATGCCAACAAAGTGAACTGGAGATGAAAATTTTCGCTTTTGTCACTACTTGACTGGACTATAGCTACGGTGGGTTTACTTGTTTGAATATGAAGAGACTGGCTCGTCTTGAAGTGGTCTTCTGCTGCAGGTCAACTCAAACAAGGGGCTACACCGGCTGTCAATCAGTCTTAACCTTTATATATTTCTGATTTGAGTCAAACAGGCTTCTTTTACATCTTCTTAACTCACACCAACTATCATCCATAAATCTCCTCTCCATCCTCAGCATCCTTCTACCAATGTCCTCCCTATTCCTGCCCTGTAAATGTCCAAACCACCTCTGTCTGGCCTCTCTGGCTTTATCTTCAAAACATATATCTATCTGTATAAACTTTTATGTGTATATGAAGGGGTGACAGTCATTTTTCCTAACACTAGGGGGCGCCTTAGCGCTTGGAAGGCCATCGTTGAGCTGGCTGCACAGGTGTGATGCCCGATTCTCCAATAACAAAAAGCTGGCTATTAAAACTTTATCTTTTTATGTAATCCCTTTACATGCTTCTATGTGTAGCTTTACTTTATTACTATTACTATTTTTACTTTTATTCAGCTATTTTTTTATTCATTATTTTTGTTCAAACCCCTGGAGGTTGTTCACTGGAAATTCTACGTATTTATTTTTGTATTATAAAGAATATTCTAATAAAGTTTATTAAAAGAAAAGTTGTGATGCCCGATTACGACTCTGGCGTGGAGTTGCCAGGCTTAAAACCAACTAAAAATTTAACTTTAACCAAGTGCTTCCGTTTTTCTTTTACTTTTTGAACGATTAGTGTGACTACATCCACATTATTGATGTTCTAAATGACCTTTATACGTTTCTTATAGCTGCAGACAACAGGGCGGGGATGTTTGGGGAAGCAGCGGCGCAATCATTTCCAATAAACTTTAGGTCATGGAGGGCTGTTCCGTTTGCGTTTTCACCTTCTTGACCACAGAGAAAGGCTTCTCACCGGCAGCATCGTGGGCACCCCTCCCCAGCCACCCCACGCCGCCCACTCAGGTGACTGAGCTGCTGCCGTGGGCGGAGCTCCGGCTCCTCATAACCTGGGGGGCCCAGCGGTCCCCAGCGCAGATGAGCTCCAACAACACGCTGTTGGAGGCGGCTCAGAGGAAGGTAAGTCTCAACTCGGTTCATGCAGTGCGCTCAGTGTGGGTTACCCACTTTGTTTCATCCTGAAATCAAGATAATCAAAGCATATCTTTAAATAATGTGCCTAGCTGCGAGTTTCCCTTTAAGTCTCCTTGAGGTGTTGCATTATTCAGTGAAAGAGATGTTGAATTTGACTGGATTTATTTTATGTTTATATATTCTCTGTGCACAAAAATGGCAATGTTTGAGGTAAATAATAAATAAAACATGCTTCAAACCTAATAAACCAACCATGTGCCATTTTTACTCGTCTATGAGATGTATGTCTTGTTATAAAAAATACTTCAGTCACTTCTAGAGAGGGAAATGTACTCTCTATAGGACTTAATTATTTTTAGTTTATTAAAACACATTAAACATAAGACTTACTATTGCTGGTTAAAATCTAAACACCGAGTCCCAACAATAGTTATTCTACTTTAATCTATTTTAGTGGTACTTTTATTTCCTACCGTTACGGTAATATACCAATTTTTGGGATTTGTTTTTTTGTCATCTTAACTTTTATTTTATGTGGCACGGACATAAAGGAGAATAGAAACTACAATAAAAGAGTTGAATCTCTACCTGGTTTTTTTTTTCTGTTGTTTTTTATGATAGCATTTGCACTGCTGCGCAGCTAGCTACAGCAGGAAATTAGAAAAGTTAGTAAATAAATCTTTACGTGAAAATTGGTTAAAATCTCCCTCTTCTGGCGGCTGATTACCATAACGTCTTAAAGTTTTTACACAAGCACCGTCACAAAACCCGAGACTTAAAAAACGTGAGAGATTAAAGTAATATTGTATTTTCTGCTGCAAAGCTCGCTAAACAGGAAGTGAGGAAAAATAGCCCCAACATCTACCCTTGGTTAACGCTTTTTTTTTTTTTTTGACATCTTTACTTTAAGTGTCATTTTCATGGTATTCATAATACTGTGTGGAAATTACATGGAAATCCCCTCACTCTCCTTCCTGTGGATTAATGCAGCAACATAAACGTGCTTGGAAGCAACGCACATTGTATTTTACATAAGTAAGGCTAATAAAAACTTCTTCCGTGGCACTGTTATAGAAGATGGCATAGATAAAGAAATGCAGCAGAATCTTAACCGGTGTTTATCTTAAGAGGAGATCTCTGTTCATTCAGCTGAAATATACACCACTATGCTGCGTCAAAATGTCTGCTTTTACCTGGAGTTGCTCCACAACTCACTATTATAGTTGCCATCTGACAGATTTACACAAGTAGCATCAAAGAACAGAAAATACAGTTAAAACAAATAAAACTGAGTGCCAATAAACTGCTTATGTGAGCAGCATGTTACATCTTTTTTGTTTTCAAGATGTTTTTATAGTTAATAGCTACAGAACATAGCTCTGTGCTTGGCTGCAGACATGGAAATCAAGCACTAATTTTCATGCCGGGACATCATAGGATTATGTATTGATGTGTTCTTAGAAATTCCCTTAGAAAGCACCTGCTCTGTTAACCTGATTTTCTGCAAACCATCTCTTAAAGCCCACACGTCCACCTCACAAGATTTCCTGTAATAAGATACCATTTAGAAACCTGAGGTAAGCCCGATATAACCTCTCAAACGTACAGATGAGATGCTGGAGTCACAAAGTTTTCACACACACACTTACATATCCCCTCCAAGAGTAGAAGAAGCTTCGACCTGAACGCAGAGGGCCTTCAGCTGCACGCTCCAAATTCATTGTGAAGGAAGACATTCAGTAATTGTCCGATCACAGATGCATTCTTCATTTCTTTTAGTCCGAACTCGCCCTGAAACAGCATTTCTGTTATCAAGGTCTTCATCAACTGTTTCCTGTTAAACATTGCTCTTCTGATGATTCAAACCTAAAGAAAGAAATTGATTTCCTGGGAAAATTTTAAAGGCACGCAGCGGTGGTTAGTTTAAAGATAAGTAGCCACGTAAGTTGCTCAACTCTTCAAACTGATGCAGTTATATAAAGTACATATATGTGCACTAAGATACCAAAAATGCTGCATGACATACAGCATCTCATTCATGTTTGGTTTGGATTCTACTAAAATAGACTGCAGAGTTTACCCACCCGCATGAAAACCAGACACTAATAATCTGATGTAATCATATGTGACAAACCACAAGGTTTTTACTTTTAGTCGACTTATTTTCCAAAAGCCACGTTGATCTTTCTTCGCCCAGTTTTGTCAGACAACCCTAAAGTGTTTGTAAGTTTCTTTTAAAGAGACACATTTTTTTTGTAATCAACCCCAATTTTTCTGCTTTCCTAACGTTTCTTTTAGCATTCCTTGCACAATATGATGCCCCTGGTAGTAAGATTGCTCATAAACTGAGTTAGAAACCAGCCAAAGATCAAAGAAAAGCCAATCTAACTATTGATTCAGACCACTTTACAGGATTAGAAGGAGGCGTTTGGTGAAATCCTTGGACCAATGCAATGCTGATAAACGAAATTAAGTCTCCGTGTTTGTTTTTTCTTACAGGATATGAATCTTCTTCTGAGTGAAACCCCACCACCGGCGTACTACGTCTCTGTGAACTGATAAATAAGCCTGAGCCGCCCTGAGTGTCCAAAGCTGATATGAGCTTGTAAGGATCAGACAATAATCACACAATCGGATCCTTAGCTGCGATTCCTGTCCTGTTTGGGACTGATGATACTGAGTCTACTTGTAAATTTCATATTTATTTATTTTTTTAACTTTGTTTAATGCAAAGTTTTCCAAAACTATTTAAATGTGGAGTAAAACTCAGTCTGAATAACTCAAAGGTCAGTTAATCCGAACGGTCTAATCGGTCATCCACCATGGCTACCAGCGCCACCATGGAAGCGGCAGACGTCATTGTTGTGGTCATCTACTTCGTCCTGGTGCTTGGAATCGGCTTCCTGGCGATGCGAAAGGCCAACCGGGGCACGGTGAGCGGCTACTTCCTGGCCGGTCGCTCCATGAACTGGGCCGCCGTGGGGGCGTCGCTTTTCGTCAGCAACATCGGTAGCGAGCATTTCATCGGACTAGCCGGGTCAGGTGCGGCCAGCGGGTTCAGCGTGGCCGCGTGGGAATTCAACGCGCTGCTGCTGCTTCAGTTGCTGGGCTGGGTGTTCATCCCTGTGTACATTCAGTGTGGAGTCTACACCATGCCAGAGTACCTATCCAAACGGTACGGAGGAAGGCGGCTGAAGGTGTATTTCGCCGCTTTATCTCTGGTGCTTTACATCTTCACCAAGCTGTCTGTGGACCTCTACTCGGGGGCCTTGTTCATTCAGGAGTCCCTAGGGTGGAACCTTTACCTTTCCATCGTCCTCCTCATTGCCATGACAGCTGTGCTGACAGTAACCGGAGGCCTGGTAGCCGTCATCTACACAGACACAGTCCAAGCATTTCTGATGATCGCCGGAGCGCTCTGTCTCACGGGCATCAGCTTCGCCAAAGTTGGAGGCCTTGAAGGTTTTGTTTCTGTTTCCATAGATTTAGAAGTTTTTAGTTTTTTAATAGATTTACAAATGACGTTATACATGCCAAACCCTGGTGTCTTTTGTCCGTTTTAGGGTTAAGAACCAAGTACATGCAGGCCCATCCAAATATCACTGCCATTCTTATGTCTTCACCTAATCTGACACTGGTTGAATCCTGCAAAGATCATCTCCACCCAAAAGCAGATGCTCTGAAAATCCTGCGAGGCCCTAAAGATCCGGACCTGCCTTGGCCTGGTTTCTTGCTGGGTCAGACCCCTGCCTCAATCTGGTACATTTAATTCTTATACTGCTAATGACTTTTTATTTTTATGTCTAAAAGTCCTGTCTCAATCCACTTTGCAAAACAAACAGGTCCAAGCGTTCTCCTATCATATAGAAATTAGTGCAGCTCAAAGATTATTATTATTATTATTATTTATTGATTATAACCTAATGTGTCATTGGTACAATGTACATCTATTTCCTGTAAAGGAAATAGATGTACATTGGTTTATGTGTTTAAATATCTTTATTATACTGGCAGTCTATTGAGGATGTTGCCTTTAAAATGTATGTGTAAAAGAAGAAAAACAGTTTTTGTTCGGCACAAGTTAGGCTTTCTTTAATCAATTATTTCTAGTGCTAAACCAGGATCAGTGTTTGGTTTAAACAGCTTACAAAAAACTTCTTTCTTTTTTTTAGCTGTATAAAAGTTGCTTTCCTGTCATACAACATCAAAACTGAAAATCCCCCACTATGCATCTCAGGTACTGGTGTGCAGATCAGGTGATCGTACAGCGGGTTCTGGCAGCGAAGAACATTGCTCATGCCAAAGGGTCCACCATCATGGCAGGCTTCCTGAAGATTCTCCCCATGTTTATCATCGTCATCCCAGGTAGAAGCCCTTTTATCGCCTTTTTTTTAAAGATTGAAAACCCCTAACTGCAGCACCAGCAGTTCATACATAGTGTGTCATCTCAATCCCAGGGATGATTTCCAGAGTCCTGTTTGCTGACGAGCTGGCGTGCATCAGTCCAGAACACTGCGTGGAGGTGTGCGGCTCCGCGGCCGGCTGCAGCAACGTGGCGTACCCTCGGCTCGTCATGTCGGTCATGCCCGTCGGTCTCCGCGGCTTGATGATGGCAGTCATGATAGCTGCTCTGATGAGCGACTTGGACTCCATCTTCAACTCTGCAAGCACCATATTCACGCTGGATATTTACAAGATGCTGCGAAAGGAGGCTTCGCCCAGGGAACTGGTGATAACCGGCAGGCTTTTTGTTGTCTTTATGGTGGCCATAAGCATTGCTTGGGTGCCGGTTATCATTGAAATGCAGGGAGGACAGATGTTCTATTACATCCAAGAGGTCTGTGATTATCTAACTCCCCCCGTGGCGGCGCTATTCCTGCTTGGCATCCTGTGGCGTCGCTGTAATGAAACGGGTGCCTTTTGGGGTGGAGTGGTAGGCTTCACTCTCGGAGCTCTGAGGTTGGTCTTAGGTTTTGTTTACAGAGAGCCGCTCTGCGACCAGCCCGACGAGCGGCCGTCCTTCATCAGAGATATCCATTTCATGTATGTGGCCGCCTTCTTGTTTTGGGCGTCGGCTTTGACGGTTATTGTTGTGAGTCTCTGCACTCCTCCGCCGGGAAAGGAACAGATCAGAGCGACCACTCTGTGGGGGCTAAAGCAGAGAAGGAAGCTAAAGACGCAAGGAAGAGACCGAGATAAAGAAGACCTGAACAATTTCAAGCTTCTGGACCACGCGGCCGAGAATGGAAACGGCGTGGTCGGTGAAGAAACGTCCCATAATCACCAGAGCGAGCCCGGCAGCACGGACAGTAGATACGAAAACACTCAACCAGCCAATGGCAGCATCATCCCAGTCCAGCCCCCGCTCCAGAATGGCTGCTCTAATCTATCTGAGCCCAGACTGGGGAACGAGGGAGAAGGGAGAGAACTGATGGACGTGGAAGAGGGAGAGGAGGGCCGTTTTGGCGGAGGAGGAGATTTGGTGGAGAACGGGAAATGCGTGAATGTTTTTGAGCGCATTTGTGGCCTACAGGAGAAATCTTCGGTCAACACGGCTCAGGAGGAGAGGATTGTAGACGAGCTTCTTTACGAACCTCCCAGAACTAAAATCGTGCTGAACACAGCCCTGGTGCTGATTTGCTCTGTTGGGATCTTTCTGTTTGGGTATTTCTCCGTCTAGGTAAAAACCGGGGCGAACCAGGAAACGCACTGATCAGAAATTCATTTCTGGAATGCAGTTAGTGACTTGGCGTGATATAGGCGGAGAGATTAGCTTTTTTTCTTTGCTTCCTAAAACATTTTCTTCGTGATTAAAATATGTGCTAAAAGAGGTTTTCAGGGTAAATAGGAGAGTCAGGAAAACTGGACTACAAACTCCTAAAAATAGCTAAATGACCATACCTTAAGTTGGTTTTAAAATGATGTTTTTGTCAGTGGATGTAAAAACATTTTTTATTACAGGAGGATCGTCTCACCCGTAAAATAATGCTGCAGTCCTTGAACGGTCAGCTTTGGTAAATCTTTCTTACAGTCCTTCTCAGCTGTCGTGGTGGCAAGCCAAATTTATTTTTACTATTGCTAATATTGCCAATTATTGCTTTTACTTTAGACTTAATCAGCTTAAAGGGACTAGATGTTGTTGCCATGTCTTGGACGGCATTTTCTCTGGTCTTTCCCATTTTTTTTTAAAAATGTGAATAAGAGATATTTATACCTGAGAGAGAAGAAAGGCGCGAAATACTCTTTCCTTCCTAACACTGACGGTTGATGCAGGCAGACAAACTTGTTTTGGGTGGGAGTTTAAGCCGCAAGTTGAAATTAGCTTAGAAAGCAAAATATTAGATACAACATACATTTGTCTTAAATCAAACATTTGCTTTAACTTCAGTTTTATAGTATTTAGGACCACAAACATTGGATGACTTTTACACTAAAGGCCATTAATTAATCTTGGCTAAGCAGAGCAAGGCCTTTTAAAGTACGTGTGATCTATAATTTATTTTTTGTTGCTCTTATGAGAAAGTAATGTATACATTTTGTTACATTTATTTTATTAGAACTGCTTGCTTGGACCAAGAGTTATTTCTCATCAACAGATGTTCCAATATATATATTGAGAGAGTACAAGCATCTTGTTATGATTGGCGAGCAAATCAGTCCATTTGAGTACACAGGTTGCAGAGAAACTCTGTTCTGTAAAAAGACTTATTAGCTTGGTAGCCTAGTATTTATCTTCCCACTCAATCTGAGCCCTTGTTACGACACCCTGTTGTGGCAAAGTGAGGAATGACTTTAGATTGTAATACTTCAAAGCGATATACTTGAAAATTTTAATCAATGCTTTTCTAATGTTGATACTGGACATGTCTAAATAACAGCACTGTGTAAACTACTATCACTCCATTTTGACCAACCCCCCCATCCAATTTGTTCAGCCCAGAAACTGAACATGTTAAAAGAACCAGTATCTGCACAGGGCTGTAGGTTGTATTTATTATGCTAGCAGCACTTTACATTGTAGTACTAAGCTAATCAAATGCATACCTTCATACATACAAACAGTTGAGGTGCTAAAGTGTCACATTTTCTGTTTTTGTGCGTTCTTCAACAAAAGGGCTTAAAATTGAATGATCTAAGTTGGGTTGCCAGAAATGTCCTATTAGTGATGTTAGCATACATGCTACATGTGAAAATCAACCCAACTTAATTTTGCTAACTGACTTACCAAATTCTGGAAAAGTCAGTAAACACTCGGATGTGTATGGATTAGTAACGCAGTGGATGAAATCCCATTTTATGTCTTGGGCTATTTAAAAGAATGATGTTATATATCACTTTTCCTGTTATACTGACCACTCAAAGCGCTATACACTATAGCTACATTCACCTGATCGCACACACTAAGACACACATATTCGTATACCGATACTACACAGATCGGTAGGCGACTTGGGGTTAAGTGCCTTGCTCAGAGGCACATCGACATGTGACATTTGCTAAAGGCAGATCAGTTACAGAACGTCAATTAACCCGTGTGCTTTGCCTGATTATGTGCATTAGATGTATCATGCTGAGACAGATAAGATTGACCTTTAGCCAGGGGTAGTTTTAACAGAGTAGCTGAAGGTCATGAAAAGGAAAAAAGAAATCTGAAAAGGGTTGATTCACACTGGACTTTGTAGCAACCAACAATGTCGTAAAGGTTAATAATATAATACCTGCTAATACTTTAATCATTTTGGCCTCTTTGACAATGATGTAAAAACTTGCCAAAACTGTTATTCCCATGGTACTAAAATAATCCTTAGAAAATGCAATAACTGAAGCTGAAAATAGTATCATACAAACATAGGACAGATTTATTGGAGATAAAAGACTTTTTTTTGCTGTTTCTTTAAATTGGTACCTTCATTCACTTAGGATATATGCAATGCAGCACTCTCTTTCCTTTATGTTATAATTCTACCTGCAGGAGCCAGTTTGAAAATGATCGGTTGTATAAAATCTTCTCATTGTTATAATAAGATTTTATATATATTGTATATTGTATTGATATATTGTATATTGTTTATTTGCTCAGAAATGTAAATTCATAATTTCATGGAGGAATATTTGATTAATTACTGTGAAATGCATTTGGTAGTAAGATACCTTGTCGAGGAAGAGAATTTTGGTCATGTGACCTAAATGTGTTACACCGTAATTGGATTTTCCGTAATGTTACGCCAATGATGTCATAACTCATTACACTTGTGGGTAAATGTTATTAAATAATGGGACCAAAAAGCTTATTATACTCTTGACAGGTTGTTACATCACTGGCTTTTTACATTTACAATAGCCAAGATTATGACAATATTTACTGTTATTAGATTAACGGTAATGAATGTGGAATTTGACATTTGAAATTTGGCAGATGTGTATTAAAAGGCTCTGTTTGTTTAATATGTATGCACAGCCTAACATGTTGAGCCTTTTTATTCTTTTGTGCCACTTTTTCATGTTTTTAAGGGTCAATTAATTTCTTTTGTTTTAAACATGGAATTGATGTGTTCAACTAGGTTTCAGTGCCTTGCTGAATAACAGGCTGTATTGTTTAATGAAAAGATTGGGGAAACTGCCTCTGGGTCAGCCTGAATAATTAGTTTTTGAAAGTTTTATGTACATTTAATCAAAGTATTTCATTCAAGTACCGTGCAGTTTTCTAAGATCTGATGTAAAACCTGACAACAGATGACCTTAGAAGGTGTGAACTGTAAAATTAAATTCATGTAAGTAAATCTGAGTGACTTGACTGTAAAACACCATTTTAAAGTTGCAATCCTGATGGGAATTTTTTTATTAAAATGAGCTAACGTTGTAGTCTCATTATTCGAAACCTATGAAAATTTTTCCAGAATGTGGCATACAATAAAAATAAGACTGTGAATACGCCAACATTTTTCTGTTTAGACAGAGAAAATATTAAATAATAGTATATATCTAGAACCCATGCACTGTTGACATGCATGGACTTATCTTTTCTCGACCGTTAACCAACTTTTCTTATTGATTTCAGCAGTGCGTGAAGGGGTGAGGATTTGGCTGGGTTGAAAAAGGCTCACAAACTTACTGGACTCAATGGCGTGCAACTTAGCTTTTAACCTACGTGCAAGGAGTTAATTCACTCCGCACTGAAGTTAAACAACCATAAAATGATTATTTGTGCCAATGAATTAGGGTTGGAAGGTTTCCAAGAGTTAGGAGCTGGTATGACTAATGTAACTTCGGGCTTTACTCTTTTATGTGCAATTTAAAAGACAGTACAGTCAAATAGAAGTAAATCCACTTTGACAGAATACAAGCTGGCTAGTTCATGGATGGTTTCCTGTTTTTTTTTTGTCCTGTTATTTCATTGTCGATATTTTGATTAAGCCAGCTAATCAAAGGGCTTTTGCATTCAATAAATAATCATCCTAGGCGTTTGTGTTCTTGAACATACACCTGGGCAAATGAGCACAAAGAGTTTGTATTTGTGGTTTAAAACCAACAAGTTGCTTGGAATTAAGGCATCTTAAGATTTACCTCAACCACTTCCTGGAACCAACTGGGTTTAACTGACCCAAAAAAAAGACCTGAAGTGCACATATAACAGTTCAAATGCTTCACAACTTTAGGGAACAATAGTCAGACTGTGCTTTATGAATGTATGTCAGCAAAGCTCCCTATACGCCTACATATTGTACACAAAACACCCATAAAAAACAGTTCTTTCAATCCAGTAAATCCACCCGAGGTTTGGCTTCCCGTTATGATAGTAGCACAGCTGAGTTAAGATGAAGAATATCTCACTAAAGTTGGTTTATACCAGTAATTCAAATCAAAAATGGACAAATCTAAATTATGTAGATTTTTACAGAGAGAGAGAGAGAGAGAGCATAGCGAGAAAATGTAATATTATATACAATGAATACAAACAAAAAGTTAATTTAACACAGAGGTCTCAGGCTGCTATGAATTATGTTTATGTACTTGTCAGATACTCTAGATTATCTGTAGGATTTTTAATTGCAGTTTTTCCTCCCACTCAACTTTCTACGAATATGCTTGGATACAGCACTCTGAACAAGCAGCTTCTGTAGCAATAGCCTATTGTGGCTTAGACTCCTTGGGGAGGACGTCAGTGACCGTCTGCAGGACTGCTATCAAGTCAGCAGCCTTCTCCATGATTTTGAAAACAAGATTAAATGTCTATATTAAAGATCTTTTTTAACTGTTCCAGTGTAATATTCAAATTTTATTAGAAACTAAATTTTAGGTTTCCATTAGCTGTAAGCCATAATAACTAACTGAACATTTGAAATATATCAGTCTTTTTTAAATTGATCTACAAAATGTATGAGTAATGAGAATATAATAAGTTATTAAAAAAAAAATGCAATTATATTTAACTACGTGCAATATCCAACTGAGAACGGTGAGGTTGAGATGTTCACAAGTGGAAACCGTTTCTGTGTTGGAGTGATAATTTAGGTAGACGTCTAACTTTAGCTTGAGAAGATACAGCACTAATCTTAAAGATCAAGAACATAAACGTTTTCACCCTGATACTGTCGCATGTTTTAGCCGAGGTTGTCTTGGAAACGGTTAACGTGCCCCATTGTTGTTTTAAAATATTTGTAATTTCTCCGATTTATCTAATTGTTCTTTGTAAAATACTGATTAAAACATCCTCAAACAAAGTCCGCACTTATCACTTATGGTTGATTAAAGTCTCACAATTTGCCTTGTAGCCGCTGTGGTTGATAACGCGAGAAGATGTGCTTTAATTCTCGCGATTTTTAGAGATATTTGTCAAGTCTGCGATTGCTAACTAACACAAATACGGAAGTTGTACATTTTTTAACAAAACAAAAGATGTTTGAATTGATCATAGCGTAGGTTATTATTAGGTTAATATTTTAATGAACTGACCAACATACATGCATATTTATCATTTTTTTATAAAAGACAATATTTTGTTTTATTTTTTTATACATTTGACTTATTTTGTTTTGAAAGTACCGGATCTCTGTGTATGTTTTAGCGCTGCTAGCTTGACCGACCCTGGACCGCTTCTCTGCCTCAGCTGAAGAACAAACCGACGCAGCTGGGTTTGCATCAAGTATCAATCCTTGACGCCTAAATAGAGGCATTTTGCAACCACTTCAAATTCGGCAGCACCATTTTTTTCCTCCTGTGGAGCTAAGTAGAGCTGCTAAGCAAATGCAATAACTGACAATTAGCCGTAACCACAGAAACAGGCTAGAGGCAAAGAAGCCAAAACAAAACATCAAAACCCGGCAAACAAAGGGGTGCTTTTTTCAACGCCAACATTTTTCCTCCATATTCAATAGTTATGAGTCATGTGGCCGTCGAAAATGCCCACGCTCTAGAGCAGCAGGTAAGCCTGTCAGTTTGGCACGCGAGAAGCGTTTCGTGGAAAGTGGGACAGCAGCGGGGATAAACATTAGCCTGCCGGCTAGCCTGGCACCGTTAGCAAGATGCTATCGCGCTAGTTAGCTCGGGGTGCGCCTGAATCACTCACTCGGACGTGGCTGCTTTTGGAGACTTTTGCATAATTTGGTTATTTCTGTGTGCTGTATATTTACATTTCACGAAGCATATCGTAAAAAAAAAAATAATGTAATATTTAATGGGGTTTTTTTTGGGGGGGGGGGGGATATTTTATCACTGCAAAGCGTAGCATCACTCGAAGCTCGTCCGCTTCTCCGTGTTGAACAAATCCAACCCACCTTTGAACTGTTATGTCTGCTGCGTTTTGTCTCGCAGCTTTTATAAGGTGATGAAATGGAGGTGGCGGTGGGGGAATGGAGCAAATGTGAGGCTTGCACATGAAACAATGCGGGGTTTCTTCACCTGAATCCCCCCGGCTATTAAAATTTATACCCAGCATAGTGGGCTCGGTGGTATTTACCCGTTCAGTAAATTTCTTCTGCGTCATCAAAAACGTAGCCGTCTGGCCAGGCAGTTTGGATAGCAACAGAAAAGTACTGCATGTACTTAAATGACATTTTGCTCATAAAGGGGCCTTGGAGGTATTTTTGCAACAGTTACGCACATTTTGAACCCTCGTCCGGATGCAACATAAATAAAAAGCGGCATTGGGAACAATTTGTTCAGCGCATCCTCTGCTCCGCTAAAGCAAACGAATAGAAAAAATATCTTTGACCCCGAGCAGCTTTGAGATTGAGGTCATTTTTTTTTTAACGGCAATTCTGTTTTTTCTTTTTCTTTTCTTTTCTTTTTTTATTGTATTAGCCGTAGCTCAGTGCAGTTAAGCTGCGTTAATTCAAAGATGTTTTGGAACAAATATTTACAGGTAATTCTTCCGTTTAATGGTGTAAATAATTTTGCTTGTATATGTTCCAAATTTGGTTAATATTTGATACGTGTAGCAATTTTAACATGAAAAAAAAACAGAAATCAAGAAAAATGTTTTACACTTAGATGGTCGTCAGTTTCCAGATGTTTTTGTACAACTTTGAATTAGGCAGATATGCAAAGCATTTTTTAAACGGTTTACGTTACAAGCTACAAATCTTTTTAAAAAATTTTGTATAACAAACATGCTGAGTGCAAACTGGTGCGGAGTCGATTCCCCGCATCATTTCGTACTCGGCCACTTCCAGTTTGTACAAACTGTTTCATACCCACGTGCATCATCGTCCGCTTTGTTATCGGCCGTTTTTATGAATTGTGAGGCTCGATATTCAATTTGCCCTAATCTTGCCTAAACGTGAATGTTATTTTGGATGAATCATTACCATACAAGTATAATATTTAATTTATTTAACACTCAGTATTGCTCTCTGTTTCCAATGATTGGTTCTGATCCTGTTTGAGCCAGTTGGATTATACCAAGTTTGACAATTTGTCCCCAATTAAAGCAAAAATAAATTGTGCTGAAATTCATCAGAGGCACATAACCAACTATCCTTCCAGTAGACGACTGGATTTAAAAGAAAATGGCTTTAATTCATTAGTTGTCAGAGATGGTACAAAACGTCTCCATCGCAGTTACGGATGAACACGGCTTCGGTCGAAGCGACACATTTTTGTCAGTGGAGTCTTAAATGGGTAAAGAAAAGAAATGTTGGCTGGATAAATCAGAAGTGTCTGTATTGAAGTTTTTTGTTTTTGTTTTTTTTTTATGGTCAAACTAAGATTTAAATGTGTTTTCAGTTGTGTGACGAGTCCGTTTGTTTCTGTTCTGGTTCTCCAGCTCGCTGTCCTAGACTTGAGTGCGCCAGATGGACAAGGCGGAGGTACTAATAGTAAGCTGCAAACATGTTTATACTGACATTCTCTGCTTTTTTAAAATATTTTTTATTTAACTTTGGGTAAATAAACCATGAAACAAACTTTGTTCCAAAGGTTGGCTTTGTTTCAGCATCATTTACAGCTCCAGGTACCGGCTTGGTGGTGCCACATCAGTTTCTGACGAGCATAAAATCAAATCCTTGAATATTTCTAATTATCTACAAAAATTCTCTTCTGACATTTGGACAAGGAAGAAATTTTTTCATACTTTAGGACGCATTCGGGTTAAATAATAATCGGATTAGGTGTCGTGAAGAAGCGGTTGTAGCCAGTCACATTTTAAGTTGCTTTTTGTTGTTGGCATGTTTTTAAAAAGAAAAAAGCAGAAAGGAAGCCTCTGATGTGTTTTTGTTACCTAGAGTAGAAAAAAAAGAATTAGAGCCAGAAATGTTGTCATTGCAATTTTAAAACCTAAGCTCTTATTACAGCCCACTCCCATTAAAAGTTAGTGAGTTTATTTCTCCAATAGGTAAAGAGAGTACCTTTTTGAAGACACCATATTTTAATGAGCTAAAGTATTTTCTACCTCCTTTTAATTTGACCTACAGCCAATATTACTCTATTAAAAAACAGACTTGATAATATTTTCCCGCTGATGTTTGCAAAATGCTCAAAGTCTGTGCTGGAATCTCCAGCGTATTTCCCCCTGGTGTCTCTAATGCCTCTTTTATGCCCTTATGTTGTCCATTACCTTTGACAATAAGATCCCTCGAATGCTTTGAAGGCTGCTTACATAAAATAGACGTTGTTTTTTTGCAGCAGCTAAGAAAATGTCAGGAAGAGCTGAACATATAGGGTTATAATCAGAGCCACTTTAAACCTAACATGAGTTAGAAAAGGGCATTTAAGTTTGTAAACCTCCACACCGCCAGTTTATTATAGAGCTCTGTAATTTATTTTTAGTGTTTATTCCTTTCTAAAAGATTTAAGTATGTTTTGCAGTTGAGTTGTACAGATTCCCGCTCCCATTAATGGTTAAAGAAGTTCTGAAATGATCGTTTACATTGCGGACCTGACAACTTAACAAGGGTGTGAATACCTTTTCATAGCCGCCTTGTCCTAGCAAAGGTTGTTTTTTTTTTAAATATTATTTATGCATGTGCTTATAATGTTTTCTGACTGTTTGTCCCAGGTCGATACATTCCTCCACATTTACGGAACAAAGATGCACCCAAGAATGGCGAGTATAGTATTTATGCAGGAGTGGGTCACTCAGCCTTTTTTTTTTTATTTGGCAGAAGTTGTTAATTAACTCTGTTTAAATTGGATCCCAAGTCATTTTGACCACTTTCAGCAAGTGTTTCAGTTCATGCTGGCCATTGTGAGACTGTCAGAACAATGTGGTTGTTGGAAATGCTACTGTTGCTGAAAGCAAACTTTGTCCGTTGCAGTAGGAAATGCTTTTGCTGCTGGACGACCAGGAGCCTACACCATAGCGCCTGCAGCAAACTGTAAGTAACTCTGAATGTTAACCAGTCAGTGTTCCTGCCTAAAATCACAATAAATGTCTAGATCCAGAGTTAAGAACACATTGTTCCTCTGACTGTGTGGTAGAGAAGACCGAGTCAGTTATTCTCGGTAAACATCTTTAAATCATGTAGAACAACTTAAACGGGGGGTTAAGGGACATAAACATTAGATAATGCTGATGATCTGTTTTTCACCATTGCTTCACTCAACTTTAAAAAAAAAAAAAGCAACAAAATGATCAGAACTTGACTATCTTGTCATTTTAAAAGTAATCCGTTGGCCAATGATCAACTGACGCGGTATTTTTACCGTCCCTCAACTGTCTCTCTCTCTCTCCTCAGTCGGTTGGGATGCAGGACGCAACAACTTCGTCAACGGCTACCACGACAACCGCATGGCCGGCAACTCGTTCAACCGCGGCCCGCCGCGCATGGAGCGGGGGCGAGGCGGAGTTGCGGGAGGCGGTTACCGCGGCAACAGGGGGGGGACGTTCAACCCCATCAACCCGGCGCAGCCCATAAGCTTCGGTGGGTTTGACGCCAACGGTAATGCAGTTTGTTGGCTTTCTAAATGCGTCAAATGATAAATGCTTGTTAGTTCAGTGGGTAAACCGTGGCTTTAAAGGTTTCCTTTGATTGATGCACGGGTGAGGTTCTATCAAAGTTGATCGTTTTGCTCTTGGTAATAGATGCTGGTAACTGGAACCCAGCCAAAGACACTTACGGCAGCTTTGGCAACAACCGAGGAAAGTCTGCGTTCTTCAACGACAGAGGCAACGCCAGCAGAGGAAGGTAGGAGCTGAAAGGGCTTTTAAACGCATGCCCAGGGGAGAGGGAACCCAAAACTTTAGTCTCCAGTGAGGAGTCAGCTTTCCGTACGACCCTTGTGGTGCTCAGGTTCGATCACGGTGGGTTTGGTGGTGGCGGCGGAGGAGGAAACAGCCGCTGGGTGGAGGAGGCGAGGGACGACGGGGACTGGTCCAAGCCGCTGCCGCGTAACGAACGCCTTGAACAGTGAGTCTGCTGAAACGCTTAAACTTCCAGTTCAAACCATTGTTTTTCAGTGCGCCACTGTAGAAGCATAGGTATTTCTCACGATTATCAATGTAGCAAAGTTTAAGGTGCTTGAGTACTTTTTCCCCAATAAATTCATGTAGATGATTAAAAATGTCAAACTCAAGATGCTCCTGATTCCCATCTCTGCAGTGAGCTGTTCTCCGGCAGCAACACCGGGATCAACTTTGAGAAATACGACGACATTCCCGTTGAGGCCACAGGACAAAACTGCCCTCACCACATCGAGAGTGTATGCCGCTGCTTTTTGGGTGAAATATGTCAATACAGCGTTAAATGTGGACTATTCATGTGTAAATCTCTCATTTTTTACGTTCTAATAGTTCCAAGATGTCGACATGGGTGAGATTGTCATGGGCAACATTGCTCTGACCCGCTACACCAGACCAACCCCCGTGCAGAAATATGCCATTCCTATAGTGAAGTCCAAGAGAGACCTGATGGCCTGCGCACAGACGGGTAACTGCAACCTAGTGCATCAGACGAAATAAGACGGATAGCGGTTTAAGACTGAGATGGTACCGTCCCAGTCTGCGATGATGGGTGAGTTTGACTTTGTGTCGTCAGGATCTGGAAAGACGGCAGCGTTCCTGCTTCCGATTCTCAGCCAGATCTACTCAGAGGGACCAGGAGAGGCTCTGAATGCAGCCAAAGCCTCAGGACAGGTGAGAAACTGGCGTCCCATAGTCTGTGCCGGACTAGCTTCGCCGCATTTTAAAAAATGGATTTGAAACTGGTTAAAGTAACGGGTCTTTTGGTTTACTGTTGTTTTGTATCCACTGTGCCGAGAGTAATTGGGTCCTTTTGGACCCCAGAAACTGTCGTCGCTTCTGCCCGCACAGCTGAAGAATGCTGTTGGCTGACATTAGTAAAACTGTTTTGTTGTTGTTGGGACTCCTAAGATGACGAATCACTGAGTAACTGAACACTATAATGCAGCCTGGGCATATAAAGCGTATGAAATTAATAAAAAAGACAATTTTGACTTTTGACCCAGTTCTGTGCCTGCAGCAATCTTTGCAGGTGGAATTATCATTTCAAAGTCCTCTAACCCTCAATAACGCTCTAAAACTATTAGGTTGAACGGTGATTGAGATTCTTGTCTTGTAAGCGATTTTGTGAAGTCCTTTTTTTTTATATATTCTGATCTTTTTCTCTGAGAATTTAAAGAACATGTTTTGGTCTAGAGCTGTGATTGTCAGCCCTGGTCCTTAGAGACTACTGTCCTCCGTGGTTTAGGGTTTTTCCTGCATCCACACACCTGACACACAACATATAACAAATAAAAGATGAAAGAGTAAAAAGCTTTAAAAAACCAAAGTTTTAAATCTATTCTAAAACGGACAGGAAGCTAGCAGAGGGAGGATCTAATGGGGGTGACGTTCTCACACCTGGAGGTCTCGGTTAAAAGATGTGCTGCTGCGTTTTGGACCAATTGAAACCTGTTGAAGGACGATCGAGAGATGCCAGCAGAAAGTGTGCTGGAGAAATCAATTCTTGACCCGATAAATGTATGTCTAGCCTTCTGAAGATCGGCATGGTTTTAAAAAAGGCTTAACTTTTAGCGCAAAGGTGACTGCGGTAAAAGCTCAGTTTGACGACAGAATCAATTGTTTTATTTATAATCCTTCTCAAAAACCACCCTGTGATGTGTTGGCGTCACTAAATTTAAAAGTCAGAGCACTGACGTCAATGGTGGCATTCTCACCGGACAAAATGTATTTCGTTCATCTAAAAAAAAAAAAAACAGGACGTTCTGATTTAATCATTGTTTTCCTGCCGAGATATCCTCAAGGAGGGAGTGTTGAATGCGACTGTTTCCTGGTTTTAAAGAAAGCTACACCTGAAGATCATCTGCATAACAGTAGAAAGACAAGAGACCTTATAGTTGATGAAGGGGACCGAGAATGGAGCCCTGTGGCACCCCATCCTAAAAATGGCTGCAGTTGGGTAAAGCCTTTTGTAAAACATTAGAAAGGAAGGGCAAATGAGAAATGGTGCTAAAACCAATGAGTCCAAGTGAGTTTTAGAAGCGACGCGTCTAAAACATGAAGGCCCTGAGGAGCAGGGACCTGAACCCAGAGATATACCAGCAGGATTCCCACAGTTTGGTTTACAATGCTGAATACTGTCGGGGTCAGACATGTACATACTTGTCATTTATTGGGTTACATCGGTGCCTCCGTTTGGATTTATTGTGGATTTTGTCTAATCCACAAAGTCAAATTGATAAATGGACACCTCGGCATATACTTGGTTTAGTGTCGCTTAGTGTTCTCAGAGAATCATGCTTCGTAAACATCAATAAGCGGTTTTCTGGCACAGACCCCCGCTTCGAAGCACAGCCCATACATTTTTAATGGTGATGAGGTCGAGGCTTTAGGAAAACAATTGGGCATTAAACCTGAATTTGCAACTGTTCAAAGCAAGTTTGGTGTTATTCTCCTGCTTTAATACCAAAAACAGGTTTCAACAGTGTGACCAAAACTCTGAAAAAAGGTTTGATTGGTTCCTGATCATTCTAACAGAGGTTTCAGATGTGAGAAAACCGTGCCAGCCTCTAAACACGTTAATTTGTTTAACAAAATCTCTCTATTGAGAAATGTTAAATTGAAAAATGTAAACTTTATTGAATATATCAAAACAACATCCAACTGTTTGTGTTGGAACGTCATGGTTTCACAAATTTCTTCAACATGAAAACCCTTAACTATAACAGTTTTCCTTTTTTTCTTAATGCACAAATTAAAACCCGTCGCCACGTATTCCTCTCTGTCCTTTCCCCTCTGGAAGGAAATGTGTGAGGGGGGTCCATGGAGAGAAAATAGGTTTAAAACAAACAAGCGAACGAGGAGAAACGGTGCTCATCAAACATGCTACCCTCCGTTCCTCCTCTTCGTCCCGCTAGCAGAAAGTGTGTGAAATGTAGGTAGTTGCTACGCTCGACTATGAAGGATAAAACGTCCGAGGAGAGTCGGTGTGCGCAGACTGCGTACGTGGGAGTCCTCAGATTAGAAGTATTCCCGCCCCTGGCCTTGTACTTCACGTTACAAATATATATAATCTGCCTCTGAAAGGCAGCGCCAATACCTTCGCCTGCTTTCTATCAGCCAGGCTTGCGGTTGCTGCTGTCATCACGCTCTTGTGCGCGCTATGCTGCGTTCATGTTCGGCATGGAAAACAGCCCACTCCCTCTGTCACAGTGATGCGTTTAGGTACTGAAACATGGTGCCGTCTGATTTTGCGCGAATAAGTACTCTGTAGTAACGACAGACTTTAGTTGGTAAATATAAAAGTATCTAATTCAGTACCCATACCTAATTGCAGGTAGTTAGAAAAATGGAGGATTATTTCAAATCTACGGAAGAGGATTAGGGCCATTCAATAAAATAAAATATTTTTTTTTTTTACAAATCTCAGGTTGACTTTTATCGATAAAATCTGGACCGTATTCATATTTCTGACTCTTGTAGATTAAGTAGCATTTGCAATAAACGCATACTCCTCATCCAAGTATTTTCTTTTTTTTTAAACACACGATATTGCATTAAGAGAGCGTAATTGATTGCGTAATTAAAGTTGCCCACCTTAAACTGTGCTGCAGGAGAATGGGAAGTATGGCCGGCGTAAGCAGTACCCCATGGCGCTGGTGCTGGCTCCCACCAGAGAACTGGCGCTGCAGATATACGATGAAGCCAGGAAGGTACGTGCAGGCCATGCTGACGAGTTACAGTCGGGTGCGGGCGAGTTGATGAGGAGACGTGTCCTTCTGCGTCGCAGTTCTCCTACCGCTCCAGAGTGCGCCCCTGTGTGGTGTACGGCGGGGCCGACATTGGCCAGCAGATCAGGGACCTGGAGAGAGGCTGCCACCTCCTGGTGGCGACGCCTGGCCGACTGGTGGATATGATGGAGAGAGGCAAGATTGGACTGGACTACTGCAAGTGAGATGTGGCCAAAAGGGAGACGTGAGAGATGAAAGCCGTTTTGGCTGCGTTTTATTCTCACACGTCTGTTTTTATTCTGTTTTGCTTCAGCTACCTGGTCCTAGACGAGGCGGATCGCATGCTGGACATGGGCTTTGAACCCCAGATACGACGCATCGTGGAACAGGACACCATGCCGCACAAAGGCGTCAGACAGACCTTGATGTTCAGCGCTACGTTTCCCAAAGAGATCCAGGTGGGTGTGATGCGACTCCGGCTCCCAGTTGAGCGCGTTTCCCGGCCGGCTCCTCAACGGCCGCCAGAGCTGACTCGGTGAATCCGTGGCAACGAGTTTGTTTCAGGACAGCAAATGAACTCATCGTCTTCTCTTTTTTTTTTTTTTTTTTTTTTTTTCTCTCCACCCCCTTAAAAAGCAGCCCGGTGAGTCTGGTTTTGCTTCCTCTGCAGATCCTAGCCAGGGATTTTCTGGAGGACTACATCTTCCTGGCCGTGGGCAGAGTGGGCTCGACCTCGGAGAACATCACACAGAAGGTCGTGTGGGTTGAAGAGAGCGATAAGAGGTCTTTCCTCCTGGACCTGCTCAGCGCTACAGGTTAGAGGTTTTTATTAGCGCTTTAGTTTGCATGTGTGAAGTCTTTTATGGGAACATATGTCAGGATTTTTCTGCTCCCTCATAAACCTCTCAGCTCAATAGGAAGCATTTAAAACTGAGCCGTTAAGCTTTATAAGGCGCACTCAAGCAAGTTGTGCTGTTTGTCTCTGCGCGGTTGTTCTGCATTTAGCCCATCTCACTCCATCGCATCGTTCCGCGTCTGGTCTTAGCAAACTTTTACTGTTGACACTGTTGTGCACGTTTTACCTTTTTTTTGTAACGCCTCAGAAAGCCGAAGCTCTCGTTCATCAGTAGCAGGATGGAGTTGAAAATGTTTAATCAGCTTCTAGATGAATAAGAGGGTTTTTTTGTCGCGGTTGGGGGAGAAAATGTTTGCTTCGTTAGTTAATTTGGGGCAGTCGAGGCATTTAAAGCTCACTGTTAGGAGTATTAGTTATAAAACTTTGATGTGGTTTTATCCCAAGTCATCCCCAACGAGGTACAGGACAATACTGGAGACAACGTAGAGAAACCGGGTAAGAGCTTCCCTTAATACATATAAATCATTTCATGTTCTGGATCAGTTTGCTTGACCTCATGTGTTTTTTTTGTTTTTGTTGTGGTTGGAGAATCGTTTATTTTAATTTGGGCTCTGTGTGCCATCTCATGAAATACACGAGGCTTCTTTTTTTTTTACTTTTTTGTTTATGCGGTGTGTCTCTGTGGTACCTTCATGTCAGACCCTTGATGGACAGAACCTGGTCATGTTGGCCTCTGGGTGTCTTGGCGATTCCTTGCTGCTAAATGGGTGTAGTTGTAGGTAAACCAGGCTTGGTCGTAGAGAAAACCCAAACGGACCTAACAGAACTGTGACCATGTCTTGCCATCAATGGCTTTAAAAATCCCCGCATGAAAACTCTTAATTGTTTACAGACGAGCATTTATTAGTCTGTATGTTGCTCAGTTTGACCCGATGGACCTGCATGAATCACACCACCCACTGGCCGACCCTTAAGTCCCTTTCACTCTTTCAGCCCGACCCAGTAATTTACCGGGTCACCTGCGAGTAAAGCCGCTGCATTCCTGGGTAAAGCGTGATCACCTAAGACGTTCATAGTCGTCGTTTAGCTTTTCCCCCACCGGTGCCGAAGCCGTAGATCGTTGTGGCTAATCAGCTGTTCTTCTTCTTTAGAAGCTGGCTTGATCAGTTAAAGCTGTATCCCTCGCATTACTGCCACCTGCAGGTGATATTGGGTACATCCCTTCCCCCGACTACTGTAAAAAGAGCTGACCCGGGAATTTAGCATGAGTGAAAGGCGCTAATTGTTGTTCGACCCGGGAATGTGGTCCCAGTAAATTACTGGGACTTGTGTGAAAGGGGCTTTATTTATTTATCTATTTTTTTTTTATTATAGTAGGGCTCCTACACTATCTGGTGGGGGAATATGGGGGGGTAGAGATGGTGAAATGTTTATATCTCCAGATGTTAGCCTCCATCCTCTTGGTCTAAAGGTACCTGTCCACTGTCCTTCAGTTTGCCACCCTGTTGTCTTCCTGTTTGGCCGCCCTTTTGGTTCTTCACCGGTCCTTTGGTCCATCCACGTATCCATCCAGTGTTTTCTTTATTTTCTTTTTTTAGCAGGTTTTATGTTCAAAGCGCTGTAGAAAGCCTGACATTCTCTGTGAAATGTGCTAAAAGGTGCGCTGCGACTCAGTCATTTGATGCTACATTCAGTTAATCCACATTTCAGATCTTGAGCTTTTAAAGAGTTGCACAGCAACGTGTTTTCACGTCGGCACCAAGTATTTGTAGTTTCATTTGTGGCGACTGATTCCGAGCCACAACCATGATCACCGTCTTTTTATATGAATAGTTTAAAAAGCCTGGTGGCATATTGTCTTTAAGCGTGGATTGCGTTAGTTTACCGTTCATATTTGCTCACAGTCCTTTCGTAACTCTTAAGGTCTGCTTCATATTGCATCAGACAGCGTAGCTCCCCTTACCAAGCACCCGAGGTTCAGTTTTAGTTTTTAAACGGCTGTCCTGTTTTATTCTTCCCGTCTCTGCTGATCAGGTAAGGACTCTCTGACCCTCGTGTTTGTGGAGACCAAGAAAGGAGCCGACGCCTTGGAGGACTTCCTGTACCGGGAAGGCTACGCCTGCACCAGCATACACGGCGACCGTTCGCAGCGGGACCGCGAGGAGGCCCTGAACCAGTTCAGATCGGGGAAGTGTCCCATTCTGGTGGCGACGGCGGTCAGTACAGAGCACATCCTGTTGCTGCTGGGGTCGTCTACAGGATTATTTTCTGAGTGTCTTTCGCTCACGTCGTCCCGCAGGTTGCAGCTCGAGGGCTGGACATCTCCAACGTGAAGCACGTCATTAACTTTGACCTTCCAAGCGACATAGAGGAGTACGTCCATCGCATTGGCCGTACGGGCCGAGTGGGGAACCTGGGTGAGTGGCGTCCCGTTTGACCGGATATCCGGTAGTTTCTACTGACAGACGTTTTTATTCACCTGTCCGCTGTCTGTGTTCTCCGCAGGGCTGGCCACGTCCTTCTTCAACGACAAAAACGGCAACATCACGAAGGACCTGCTGGACATCCTGGTGGAGGCTAAACAGGAGGTTCCCTCGTGGCTGGAGAGCCTGGCCTATGAACACCAGCACAAGAGTAGCAGCAGGGGGCGCTCTAAGAGGTGCGCTCTCTGCGCCGTGACATCGTCTTACAATAAACGCATCGCAGCCGGACTGATGGACGTTCTGTCCTCAGCAGGTTCTCTGGCGGCTTTGGAGCTCGGGATTACCGGCAGACGGCCGCTGGCGGCAGCGCCGTCGGCTTCGGGGGCCGAGGAGGACGCAGCCAGCAGGGACACGGAGGGAACCGTGGCTTTGGAGGAGGTAAGGCCCGGTTTCTCTGGTCAGAGGACAGGTCCTGAACAGGTTTGCCGGGCGTGTCGTTGTAAAAGGGTCTGAGGTCCAACTCGTCTTGGTAACATCAGAAAATGTCCTTATGCTCTTTGTTCCGGTGGCAGCAGGATGTAGCGCTTGATTTAAGGTGTCTGCTCACATTCGCAGGTGGTTTTGGCAACTTCTACACAAGCGACGGCTACGGAGGGAATTACTCGCACTCTCAAGTCGACTGGTGGGGCAACTAGGTGTCTCCGTTCCACCTTTACTCCTCTTTCTTTCATCCTTTAACTTCCTTTACAGGATTTCCCCAACCATGTCATCCACGGCCATCCGTCTCGTCACCCCTATTACTCCCTGGGACCTCCATGCATGTTATTAAACTATTTATACTCATTTATATATCCCCCCCCCGCTATTCCACTCAGTCATGTCTTATTATTAGCGTTAGGTTTTCTCTTGTGCGTTCCATCTTCATTCTGTCTCTACAAGGGTTTCCTCTCATTTTCTGAGCTCTCCTTGTAATGTTGGCCCCTTTTTTATAAAGGATTTTCTTCCGTAGTTGCATCCCAGAGCCCCTAATATAGGACGCGTTAAGATTTCCAGGCATCTGTAGGCAGGGCGGCGTCCTTTTTGTGACCTTTAGATTTGAGTTTTAGCTTTAGTGTTTTGTTGTCTGTCTCCATTTACCCACAGTCAGGCAGGCTCCCTGTATAACTTTGTATTTAACGCACGGCCATGTTGTAAATCACCGGCCAATCGTTTTCTAAAACAGACGGCAAAGCGAATTCAGGCATAGGAACTTTGTGTTCTCCTTCATTGAAACGGCAGTTTCTTTAATTTAATTTTCAAAAGCATCAATGTTTGAGTTACTGATGCCTGACGAAGGAAAACGACAAACTGAATCACTCCAGCGGTGACACGTTGGGTTTTGCCCACTAGAAGGCAGTCGTTGAAAAAGTTGATTTCTTCAGTTCCTACCAACAATGTAGAGAATCTTTGTGTTTCTGTACTGTGCCTTTAAGAATTTAAACTCTGTGTATGTTGCTTTTTCTCACTATATAATACCTAACTGGCTGCAAGTATCGTTTAAAGGTTACTGTATTTTAATGTCGTGTGGGTTTAAACGCGCACTTCTTCATTCCCATTTGGATGGAAGCGAACTAGGCTTGAACTAAATCAAACCTTGGCAAAAAAAAACAACCACAAAAGGAAAACCAAACTAAAGCTAAAACACTTGTTTGAGGGACGTTTAAACTCCTCATGTCCTCTAGAGGTGAAATTCACCTGAAGGCTCAGATGAGCCGCTTCCCTGAAGCTTAGAACCTCTGCAAACACGTTTGCGTGTAGTTGGAGCTATACGCTCAGATCGGTTGTAGGTTTTTGGGGAAAAACGTTATTTATTTTATTTTTGACCTGTGCGTCAAATCTAGAGCTCCGACTGGAGCTCGCAGCTCGGTTTCCCTCGGCCTTTGTGTCACTAACAGTCGTCCTCAAACAAAACTTGCAGAAACGCTCTGGAATCAAGGTTGGAGCGTCTGGTGGAACTGCTAATGAATGCAGGTAAAGGTCGGTCCAGGAGTCTCTCAGACGAGGGTTAAAGAACCAAACTGAGTTCAGTGTTTTTCTCCATCCGGCTCCTAGTGCCACCACGCTCCTGGGAAACCGAATCTGCTTCCGCCTCAAACCTCAGTCTTATTTTATTTTCATTTATTTTTTATTTTTTCAAGAAAACAAAAAAACCTTCTCACAACTCTCAAAAGTAAGTTAAAGAAAAAAAAAACATGCTCACTCTATCCTGGAGAGTTAAACGAAAAGCCTTCTCTTGAATAAATACTTCCTGTTGTTTTTTTTTTATTATTATTGTTTTGTTCGGTCCTTGAAATCGTTGGATTTAATAATTTTTACTGTAATGACAGCTGGGGCTTCCTGAAGATGTGACGCTGCGTTTCCAAAGCACATTATAGCCGCACACTGGAGCGACTGTGACGTCAAAGCTTAAAAACGCTGCTCCAGAAAAAGCAGAAAAGTGTAAATCTAAATTTTTCCACCAGCTTGGTTGCAATATGTTGCATGCCTTAAAAACATTTTGTTTTTTGTTTTTCACGTGAAGGCACTGAACAGACCTACAACTGCTATTTATGCTCCTGCTGGCTGCAGGATGTTTGCAAAAAATCGGAGCCGCTAAAATGTGCTGCTGGAAAAGGCGATCACCTGAGCGACTTCTGATCCCTGGGAAGTCCTGCTTGGCTCTGTTGCAGAAACAAATCTCAAGGAGAAAGCCGACTCTGCACTTAAGTAATCTACACTCGATTTAAAAACACTTGTAAATAGTTTGAATCTCGACACACAAAGAGAGGGATTTCCACAGACGATGTGAAGGATTAGAAGTGCGTAAAACGGATCACTCAACACGGACCAGACTGTGTCTGGGGCGCTTTGTTCAGTGGGCGGTGGCTGGAGACGAATGAAGTTAACGGCAGGAGAAATCACCAAGTTGTGCTCATTCATTCTTAAATTGTCCACTGCCTCTGACAAAGCCGGACCAAGACAATAAAACATATGCAAGTGTTGTTGTTTTTTTGGTCAAGGAGTTAAAAACGCCGAGCAGATTGACGTGAATCTAAAGCGGGCTTCAGCGGTAAATACCAGATTATCCAGTCCTGTTGGTTTTGGTTTTCTCTTCTGTTTGACTTTTTAATCCAATTTTTCCAGTAATCGTTTAGCTCCAGTTGCCTCACATCTGTTCCGCCGGGATGCAACGGAAACTAGTTGGCTTTATGGCGATGAATGGAGAGTTTCCCACTGGGAATGGAAGACCGCTGTTACAGGATGCAATGTCGCACTCCACCGTGTCTTATTAGTTGCTCTTTATATCCATTTATTTCAAAACCTAGACAATTTGGCTGCACTCTTATGCTTCATCTGTCAAATGACTGCACCTTGAAGTCAGAGTGATTCAAATTAGGAGCTACAACACAGAGGTGGCTCGGTAGATAATTTTAGCCTATCAGGGTTATTTTCTCGCAGCAATGGTTGATAGTCTCCATCTTAAATTTCTTCAAAGAACAGCTGCTTGGTATGAGCAAAAGACCAGCACCGAGATGGGGATCTGTAAAGGTACAATAAGTTGCTAATGACAATCAACTTTGAAGGATAAACCTGAGATGAGCAGAACTCTTTAAGTTGCGTGTTTTGATCGTTTTGTGGTCATCTCTGCGTGCAGCTGTCCAACTTCAACCCATGTCTTCCACAACAACAACAAAAAAAAACTATACCCAAGTTGAGGACTGTCCTCCAAATCCTCAACTTGGCCGACTCCCTGAAGCTAACCACTATGGAGCTGTTGGAAATATTCTGCACAACCCGCTTCAGTCTTTGACCTTGCCTGTGAGCTGTGTTACCATTTATATATTTACCGTCAGTACAAATACTGTTGGCCTTTGTTACTTGAATCCAAAGCGGCTGCACCCAAGCGGACTTTTGATGCAGCCACTTAGACTTGTGTGTTATTGTAAACGCTTGGACCACGTCCCTTCATAGAGTTCAGTGCAGGTTATAGGAATTCCTGTGCCTTCTACTGACCACTAGGGGGCAACGAAGGAATAAGCACTTTGTTGGCAGCTGCGGGTTTTTTTTTTTTTTTCGTTTTTTTTTTTTAGCGTAATCAGTGGAAGGTAAATGTTAAATTTTTATGTTTTATAGGCCACTCCTGTTCAATAGAGGTCGGATATGCAGTGCATGTGCGTCTTGTTAGCTAAATTCCCCGTTAGTTGTATTTACCAAATAAATCATGCTAGCGCAATGCTCAACGTCAACCGTGCCCCAAATCTCAAACCTTGGTAATTGTTGTTGGACTAAAATTTCTACCAAAGTGAAATAAAATGTTTTGGTTTTTTTTTTTCGGTTTATGTACTAAAAAATGTTCTTTTTAGTTTTTAAAAATCTTTTTCTTTCTTTTTTCCTTTGCTACACTTAAAACTATTAGCAGGTAGCATGCTAATGGCCTGTCCAATTTTTGAAATGTGCATAGTGCCTTGTAACGCCTGAATTACCGATTCATACATTGGTTAGGGCTGGGTATGCTTTCAGTTGGAAATGAAATCCAGACGATTTCGCTCTAAATATAAAACTGTAGGCGTGTAAATGTGATGTCTCTGTATGTGAATGTCACAGATTGACTACCTCAAGGTATGATCACAACAACCAGAGGGGCATTCAGAGAGCTCATCACCTTAAAGGCTGGTTGCCTCGTTTAATGCCTTTTTAACAAAATAATTATTAGTTTATCCTTGTGTTGCCACTTCACAGAGCTTAACAAATTTCATTACTGGTAGGTTTTGCTTTCATGCTACGAAAGATTGTTTGCACCGTCTGCAGCTATTTGGCACAAGGCCTTTCAGATACAAATTGGGCACAAAATGGCAAATTAATTCTGGTACTGCTTGGTTGTGTGAATTTTTTTTAATTTTATTTAGTGCTATTGTTACATTTTGAATACATTCTTTGCTTTTTATCCACTTTTTTTCCGGACTGTTTGTCATTCTTACAAGGCTGATTCCTCGTGGCTTGTTATGAGTTCCAGCATTATTAAGCAACACAACTAGCACTTTAAAGGATTAAGCACCTGAAATCCCTGTTGCATTTCTTGCTAATTTGAAACTGCTAGCATGCGAACATGCTAACTGCAGTTATTTCCAGGACGTTTCAACATGTACAAGCATTACGTTTTTACCGTTGACCTGTACCTATGCAGAAACAATAGCAGGCATAAACAAACTTTCCACTCTGTTACTGAGTGTGTGTATATGTGTGTAGGTAAGGTATAAATATAGCTAATTTATCCAAAACATTTCAAGCACACTCTAGATTTTTTTATGACTAAAACCCTTCTCATTTACAAATCCAGCACTTTATTTTTTATGTCGTTTCTAAAAACCCATTGATGCCTTATATTAGTGGTGGGTACCCAGCCCTAAAGGAGCAGGTGGCTGAGTTTGTTCCTGATATGCTCATCATTTACGCTGATGACTCTGTGCTATCTGACTTGTTAGCAGGAGTGCTTTTAAAGACACGAAGAACAATTAATGGTGCTATGCTCCCATTGCTGCGGCCTGCAGGCCTCCCTGTTGTCAAATGGCTTTAAAGCCAAACAGTTTTGCAGACAAACACTGTTCGGTTAAAGCTTGTTTTCGTTGAGTCTTGCGTAGCACACGTCCTTCACGCCTCTGAGAGGTTTTTACGACTGAAGGTGTTCGTCGTGTAGCACAGCCAGGCGAGGTTTGCCCACAGTTTAATGTGGTTTGTGGTTGTCGTAAGGAAAGGTCCTTCCAGGTGGGGAAACCGTTTTTATTTATATTTTTTCATGGGACCAGGTGGAGCTCTCGTCTACAGCAACTGTAGGATTCAACTGTTTTGATGAGTTCTTGATTCTACGTTTGCTGCTAGTTTGTGTAATTTATCAAGCATTTTTGGAGCGATATGTTTATTTTTATAAGCCTAATACAAAAGTTGATGTTTTACAAAGTGACTTGACCAAAAGACAGTAAACAAAAACACTGGCACTTGAATGTTGAATGTCATTGGTATGAGTGGACAAAAAAATCTCTATTTTTCTGGGGTAGTGTGAGCTTTTTAATGTAAAACGATGCAATGAGTGGAGGTTTCACACTCATTATGTCACTGTAACAGGAAGTGCTGGTTTGTGCTTTCTTTTGGGGTGCCAAAATAACTCTGGCTAGTTATTTCCATATTTAGAACTGGAACCTGTGAGGCGTTCAGGTCCCTTTTTTAAGAAATCCCAACTTCTTCCTTCAGGATCACCCTAATGCCAAAATATTCAGTTTATTACCATCACCATTTGTGTATTTAAAGTTGATATTATAGGATCATGGTCAAAGCTTGTTAAAAATTGAAAGTAAAAATTTCCAAAAAAAAAAATCAAAACAAATATTCTCTATTCTTAATTAAATTAAGCCAAAATTGATACAAAGACCACATGAAACTGTCAATTTCAACGCTACAAGCGAAGCACTGGCTGTCGTGTTGCACGTTACTGTGACATATGAAGTGAAACACCCCGCACAGGTTACCTTAAGTCATATTTATGATCCATAAACCTGTTTGTGCGACCGGCTACGTCGCTAATATTAGGATAAAATAATCTAATCTTTTGATTGGCAAACAGATTTGAATGAACTCCAAATATGCCAAGGTTTGGATTAAAAATAATAAAATGTAATGATTAAAGACCATTTTGTAAAAAAAAAAACAAAAAAGTAACATGCAGTACAAAAAAAAGGATCAAGATTCTCTTCAAGTCAGTTTTACTTTTTAGTGTCTTTTTTTTTTTTTGAAATCGTAACTCCTCCCCCCTCCCCCCCTTATTGTTAATACCCTTGTTGTGAATGTTTGGCAAGTGGCCGTCTTTAAAGTCTCCATCACGCAGAATTGACTGTGGTTCTATTGCTATGTTGTTGTGATTCGCATATATTCAGGCAACAGTGCATTAATGCCGTCACAGGAGAGTTTCTGGCCAGTCAGGAAAAAATTGGGCTTTTTAAAAAGTTTTTTTTTTTTTTTTTTTGAGCAAACTAATTGCACAAAAACCTTGTGACTTTCTCTGTTTAAAAAGACTGCAATCTAACATAAAAACAAAAAAAAGTGGAGGTATGTTTCTGAGTGACTGTTGTTTTAGCGGGTGGATTTAAAAGACTTGGGAGTCCAGTGCTGTCTTCATCACTGATTGGCCAGACCGCTCGACGTGATCTAGCAGAAGCACCAGCCTGGTAGTTAGTATTTGCTTTATGTATTAGTTTAGGAAGTGTGCATGAAGAGCACTGCACGATGAAAAAAAAAAAAAAGAAAAACTGTGCAACTATTCCGATTTTACCACAATAAAGGTTTGAATTTGCAGATGTGATCAGTGTCTGCGTTGGTTTCTTCGTGTGTGTGTGTGTGTGTGTGTACGTAATTAAGAGTTGTATAACCTCCATAAACGCTGGTCAAGCTTCAGGGGACAAAGTTTAACCACAGTGGTAATCAGTGCAGTGATAAATAACCTGGTGACCACAAGAAGAGAGAAATGCTTGTTGTTACACCAGGAAAAATAATTTATTCTAAAAATTAAGACCGTACAGATGGCAACAGGGAGGCTCAGCCTTGCTGTTGTCTGGCACTTACAGGCCTGATGGTCCAATAGATAAAAACATTCTGTGCAAAGTTTAAAAATATTTTTTTTCCTGAGCTGAATGATCAGCCGTAGCTGTTTCACAAAATCTCCTGGAGAGGGAACAACATCTTCCTGTCGGTCACGCCGCCGGGCGAACTACGCTTGGTAACGTCTTGGAGGCGTCAGGCTCGCTTCCGATTCGCTGGTCCTTGATGTCCAACCAGAACTCTGGGTTGTCTTGGTACCATTTCACTGCAAGACGTACAGGCACGCACAAAACAGGATGGGTAAGTAAGCGATTAGAGAAGAGGACCCATATTTCAGTGTTCCTACAGATTTACATCTAGAGATGTACTGAAAATTAAGAGTTTGACACCAAAATGTCACATTCATTCATCTGTCCTTTTGTCCCATGGTCAATCTGTCCATCCATCAATTATCTGTCTCATCTCGTCACAGTTAGTGTGTCCCCTCCATTTCTTATCTGTCAACATGTCTGTCCTACCTTGCATCTAGAGAACTATGGACTCTGGTCATGGAAACTGCAGGAATTTAGCCCATGTTGAGTTAGCTGTAGGTTACCGAACCTGTTTGTCTGATGCCGTCAGCCCAGGACACCTCTGCTCTCCAGCCCAGCTGCTGCAGCTTCTCACTTCTGATTGGGTAACGAAGGTCAACCTGCGGCCTTTAGATCATCAAACATAAGTCTGACTTTAACAAAGTAGTTTTAAACTATTAGATTTATGCAATATGTGAAATTCTTTGGATCTGGCAATTTCCTGAAATAAAAATAAAAGCTTTTCAGTATAGTTTACTAACCTGCAGGAGACAAACTCAATCCAGTCGTTTACGTCTGATTCAGGCACATTCTTTACCTGAAACATGCAGAAAACCGTTTTATGACTCTGAACCTGACTGTTACATCCAAAAAGAAAATGTCCCGGAACAAAAACCCACCCTCCTAATGAGTTCCCGCGCCAGTTGGGTGATGGAGATCTCAAAGCTTGTTCCCACATTATAGACTTCCCCCACCGTCCCTTTCTCCAGAACCAGAAGGAAGGCCTCGACGGCGTCGCTGACGAACAGAAAGTGGCGGGAAATGGGCCGGGTGCCCTGAATGGTGCTGCAGGTGAAAGAACAAGTTATCGGCCAAAGAGCCGGGACGCTGTGTTCGCGTCGTTTGGAAAGTTTAAACGCACGTACCATTTCTTGTTGTTGTGCAGCAAGGTGAGAAACCTGGGAATAACCTGAAACATTTGGAAGAAAGGGAATCTGTACAGATCGTGGCGTAATAATCTCAAATACCAGTGGAGCGGGTTGGGATACCTTCTCGGCGAACTGCCTGGGCCCGTAGATGTTGTTGCTCCTGGTAATGATGACGGGAAACTGGCAACACAAACGCAGAATTAGACTGGTCCCGATCAGCTTCCCGAACGCAGCTACCTGTTTGTTACCTGATACTTGTCCCAGTAGGACCTGACCAGACACTCTGCAGCTGCTTTGGTAGCAGCGTACGGATTGGTCGGCCTCAGTGGACTGCTCTCCTCAAACGCCTGGAAAGGAAAGGCAGAAACCAACACCTATAAGACAAAGTCTGGTCCAGGAGGAAAAACGCAGAGAACCGGACCGACCTCGTCCAGACTGGGTCCGTACACTTCATCCGTGCTGACGTAGACGAAGCGCAGCAGCCGGTGTCGAGCTTGACGGGCGGCATCCAGTAAAACTCTGGTTCCGTCCACGTTGACCCGCTGGAAAACGGAAGGGCACTCAAACGAGGACTCTGTGGGGGGGAGAGAAAGAGTTGTGATGTGAAGGAAGCCGGACTGAGCTGCAATCTGGACAGTCGCTGCTCACCAACATGAGTTTGGGCTGCCAGGTGAAAGACGACGTCGACGTTTTCAGCGACAAAAATGTGGTTTACCAACTGTGGGTTGCACACGTCTCCCTGTGCAGCGTGCAGACACAGAAGACCGCGTGCTTAACTTATTTCATGGGCAAGTTTTTCCAATGAATATCCAATGTGCTTTAAAAAAAAAAATCACGTTTTACCTGAATAAAAGCGTAGTTGGCCCTGTTTACTACTGCTTCCAGGCTCTTTGGACTGCAGCAGTAATCCAACTGTAACATGAGACAGACAATTATTTCACAACAGCAACACGTGTAAATAAACCAGCGGTTCCACACAAAAGGATCCACAACCCTTTAAACAAGTGGTGTGCAAAGCTTTTGCTATGTAATGTAGCAGAAATGCTACAAATGAAACCTGAAATATTTTAAAAACAGTAGTTGATTTTTTTTCCCCCAGCTTTAAAGAGTTTCACATTTCCTCATGTTACAACCACAAACTTATTTATTTCTTAATTTCTTGGTATTTTATGTGGTCAACAGAGAAGTGCAAATTTTACCACCATCGCTGTTTTAAGGTGTGGTGATGGCAGCATCATGGTGAGGGATGCTTTCAGCAGAGATGGCTAAGTTAGAGTTGATTTTAACACCCTGGTTTATGTGTCAAAAATGGCCCAGTCAAAGTCTGGGAAAAAAAATTATTAGGAATTTAAAGTAAGACGTAAAATGCCGCAGATGTTCACCGTCCAATCTCACTATCAGCTCTGTTAGAAAGAGAAACAAGGCGAAAAATGCCTCTCTTTACGGATTTGCAAACTGATTAAAGTGTTTTTCTTTTTATTCTAACAGTTTCAAAGTAGGCCACATTATATTATTATATCACCAGCAATCCCAGTAAAACACATGTTAGTTAGTGGTGGTGAAAACATGTGGAAAAAGTCTCAGTGCATGGCTGTTTTTGCGGATTTCTTACGATATCCAGATTAATGATCCTCCATCCCGGGTAACTGGCCACCAGCGAGGACACCAGATGAGAGCCACTGCAGATTTACAGAATATTAAAAGCATTTTTTATGTCCAAACCTGATGTTTGTTCGTCAGAGCCGTATAACAAGAAAAGCGAACAGTTCCCTATATGTGGTTTAGCTTTTAGCAGTTTTAATGTTTACCTACATGAATCCAGAGCCTCCCGTCACCAGAACCGTCCTGCTAAAGTCCATCCTCTGCTCTTCCTCTAGCTGTCATTTCGAGTTTATACATAAAACCGTCGTTTTTTATGCGGGATTACATGAAAATGGCTGATTAATACAGGTTCCTCGGTTTCTTCCGTACACAAGAGGGGATTGTACCATTTACGACAATTTGACTCCGTTTGACGGCAGTGTTGACACGTTGAAAGTAGGCGGTACGTTTTCGCGCATGGAGGCTGCTCTCCGCAATCTGATTGGGTAAAAAGTGTGACGTGGTGAGTCTTCCGCTGTTTGATTGGGTGACTCCAGGTTACTCGTATTACTGTCAGCAGGACAGGAGAGGCGAGGAAAGCTAGCGGGCTAATATATCTGTGATGTTCCGGTTATTCCTTTGAAATTAAGAGTCTCTGTGGCGACAGACAGTCGTGAACTGAACCACAGGATGCTCATTGTTTCTGTATTTTGCATCTGTCTATGTGAGGTTAAGGGATTTTATTTTCCTTTTTAACTGGTTTTCACCTTAAACTACAGTTTTTGTGTGTATGCGAGGATCAGATTCAGTAGCAAGTCGCTTAAAGGAATTTGAATTTGGATCCACTTTGCTCTCAATGAAGACATTTGATGTAAAATATACAAAAAAAGGAAATTGGACCTATTTTTCTCATGAATATGATTATTAACATTTTAACAAAAAAAGATTGGATTGGTGCAAAGACCAGGGTGTCAAATAATATTGTCGGATAACAACATTCCTGCAAAGTCTGAAATTCAAATAATGAATGGTAATGTTTTTATTATAGCATTCATTTTCGGCCACAATCATCAAAATATTGTATTATTCCAAACATTTATTTTTACATCTATCCATCCACAAATGCTGCTCATCCATCCATTAGATTTTTCAATAATTGATGTATCCATAAAACACCATCCATTCCTTCATCCTTTCAGCCATCCATCCATCTATTTGTTGTTGTTTTTTAGATATGTCTTCTGTTCATTCAAATTATTTCTACTCCTGAAAGTTTTTTAACTAAACAACTGACATCTGTTTCTCTATTTTTGGACATTAAGACCTGACCTTTGTAGAAATTACAGCAGTTAGTTTTGTGAACCTTTGGGGTTCTACTTAAAAAATAGTTAAAACGGACAAAAAATTATGTAAATTTGTGTTTGGAAAGTAGCGCACTTTTTACTCATAGACACAGTGAGAGAAACTTCCCTGTTAGAAATTGTTTTATGAAGAAAGCTTTTATTTTCTAGGGTCAACGTGGCACTTCCGGTTCGTCCCTCGCTCACGCTGGTCAGCTTGACGCCGCAGGTTCCCTCCTGGCTTCGTGGCTCCTTTAACCGACCAGCCGACGTTTATTCCCCCCTCCGTCGGTTCCGCGGGCCGCAGACCTGCAGGCAAATGTCCCGTTTATCGGCGGCCCTCGTAGCGGCGCTGCTGCTCAGCTTGGAGGCCTCGGGGAAAACCGTGAGTGGGCTCTTCAGGAGCGAGGCGGCGAGGCAGCAAAATGGCCAGTTCATCACCAAATTCATGTACCAAGGTAACGGTGCCCATGCTCCGCTGCGGCCGCTAACGGGTCACTGCAACACGGCAACAAGCTGCCGGTCCGCCGCAGAGACGCTCTGGTTCCTTCAGATAAATCACTGCTTCATTCATTTAGGCCTTATCTGCTTCTGAGTAGATTAAATATTAACTAGTGGCGTCTGCAGGAGTTCACCCGTGGCCTCCTGGATAATTATTTTATAATGTTCATTTTAATAATGCTTGACTGTTAATTTTAATCTTTCATAACAGAAATAGTTACATTTTATGATCCTTTTTGCATTTGTTAATACCACAGACTCCCATTCAAAGGGTTTTTTCAATGATTATTCTAATTAACTTTGCTTTATTTTATCCTCAAACCTTCAAAATTGAAAGAAAAAGAATAAAAACTAATCAGAGTCGATTTTTGTTGTTCTTCTGTTTGAGATATAATGTAAAATAAAATATGAAGTAAACCAAATTTAATTTGTGGATGGAGAAAAATCTGAATTTGTTTTTATTTCTAAAGAAAAAGAGGAGAGATTTTAAATTGATAAAGCTGGTAATTATGTGTTTATTAATTTCCGCCCTCAGGACAAATCGCAGGAATTTTCCACGATTTCTACAGAAAAAACATTTATTATAGGTGGATAATATTAGATTTTTTTCCATCTGTGTGTGGAGGAGACCCAGAGAGCCCAGAATTATAGGAGTACCATAGAAACACTTTCATTATATTAGGTTTTTATGTCTTTATAATTTAAATTAAACTTCACTGATGGTCGATGGAGCCGTGTTAAAATTGTAATCTATAATGACACTTAAATTATCAAATTAAACGGTACAGAAAGTGTGGAATGTTTCCTTTAAACGTTTCATTTACCAGGCAGGAACGGTCTGCTGGCGTGCCGGCTGGACAATCCGGCGCTGGCTGTGGAGAAGGAGGCCAGGCTGCTGCTGTACCGGGACATGGACCTGGACCTGGACAACCTGAGCTGCTCCCAGCGTCTCGGCAAAGCCCAGATCGCCGGTAAGGACCCCCGGTTTAGCCGTGCGGCGCCGATCTGTGAAGCGGCGAGGCCCTAACAGGTTCCCTCTCCTCTCCGCCGCCCGCTTCAGTTCCCCTCAGCCAGGAGGAACGCAACCAGACCATCCCTCTGCAGCCGTCGCCCGCAGCCTGGCAGGTCCTGTACGCCGACCGATACACGTGTGAGGTAACCTACCGGAGACACGGCGAGGAGAGACGGCTGGAAGGAAAGGACCGGTGAATATGTCCGTTGTGTGTTATTCTCCCTCCAGGAGAGCTCGGTGACTCCATCCTACGCCGACCTCGGCTTCACGCTCCTGCTCTTCAACCCGGACTCCGCTGGGAACCCGCTGGATCACTTCAGTGCAGAGGAAGCAGGTCAGGCGGCGCTTTGCGGGGAGCGTCCATCCCGCCTTCACCCTTTGACCCGTTACAACCTAGAGGCACAAAGCGCTGTTTGTTTTTGTGACGCTCCCCTAATTTAAAACCTCTCCCCCCGATCCGTCCCGATGCTTCCCCAGGGCTGCACAGTTTCTACTTCCTGCTGCTGCTTGCCTACTTCGTCGCCTGCTGCATCTACGTCCAGCCTCTGCACCAGGCGCTGAGGAAAGGGGGGCCCATGCACACCGTCCTCAAGGTGCTGACGACGGCGCTGGCTCTGCAGGGCTGCTCCGCCCTCTGCAACTACATCCACCTGGCCAGGTAGGACCGGCGCCGAAGGCCTTCTGCAATTGTCGTTAAAGTCTTTTTTTAAATTCTATTTTTATCTTTTTTTTATGATTTGAAATTCTGTGACGTGGACGGTGATTCAGTAATGCAGAATTATCCCCCTTCTTTTTGCCTCCCTGTATTGAGCTCTTTCACATTGTCGGCATTTTCTGCTGCAGCGACACGAAGTGCACTTTTTGTGACGCTCCGATGTTCTTTTATATGAATGTTTTTAATGATTGGATTGTAAAAGGTGTTGAAAAATGTGTATACAGGCCTCGCCTCGTGGCCTCGTTGTTAAATAGCAGCTCAGAAACGTCTGCGGCTGATTTTGGCCTCGGAGAAGCGAGGAAAATCACACAAAACAGGGGGAAAAAAAAATTCCCCAGACTTTTGAGTAAACTCATGTTTAAAGTCATCCATCTACCCCTCCTCCTTAAAATTAGTTATACCCCTGACAGATTTCTATTCCAGCTAATCTCTAAATGTGACAAACAGGTATTTTCTGACAGGAAGTAGGGCTTGGCAATGTGGACCAAAAATAATATCACAATATCTTAGGGTGAACGCTGATAAACGATATTTATCTCAATATGGTTTTTCTATTCATAAAGTTACTATAAAAACGCATCTGAATCAAAACTTTATCCTAAATGTCTCACAATTTCTTTTTAAACAAGCAGCTGTAGATGAATATGAGCAACAGCTGGAAAGAAAATCCTGCTGGAATACATCAAAGTGTAATTATAACGCAACTATGACCATCTCCATAAAAACGATATAGTCTTATATCTCTTTAAGAAAATCTCTATTTTTAAAAACTCAATATATTTGCCCAGTCCTAACTGAAAGTAATATTAATAATCTGGGATGGTTCAGCCAGAGACTTGAATCTGACATGGAGCTTATTGCTAAAGAGGAATGGTTAAAATACCAGCAGTGACGAACACAAAGCTCAATTATCGTCATTACCACTTCATTAAAAAAATATTGTAATCTTATAATTCTGATTATTATGTCTTTATAGATGAAAAAAAACCTCTAATGTAGTTTTTTTCACAATATTTTATTTTGATGTAGGCTACAATCATCAAAACTGCAGTAAAAAAAAGTTACATTATACACGACTTTCACTTCCTGAAACAAATGAGCAAAGATGTTGAACATTTACACAATATTAAAAGTTTTTGAGATGTGTTTGGTTGCTGTACTGAAACAAATGTTTCTGAACTTATTACTGGGAACTAGGGATGCAAGTTATAAATTAATGAGTTCATCTAAAGTTCCTTGATCTTATCGATCGACTAACAATTGATTCATAAGCGGCCATTTTCTTTAAAAAAAACAAAACCGTTTTCTCTTGTATCAAGAGGATCTTCCCACAACATGAAGGGTTAATTTTTTTTATTATTTTATTTACAATATCCTGAATTTTAAGAGGCACATCATTATATTTTAACAGTTTATTGTACCACCTGTATTAAATACTGACTGAATAAAAAAAAATGGTGGTTTTCTCTCACATTATTAAACTTGGACATATTTATATAATAAAACAGGATTTTATTAGGTCATTGAATAGGAACAAATGTCTTGAAAAGAATAAAATATATGAAACTAATAAAGATCCAGACGAAAGCCCTCACCGTCAACCGTGGTTTTGGCTTCATGTCATGATAGAAAATATCACGTTACCATTTTGTGCTTAACGCCCTCTGATTTTCTGCCTTCGGTGAGTTTTGGTTGAGAAGCTGACTCTGCTCCGCCAGGCAGCCCGGCTGAATGGGAGCTATTCAGCTACCGACTTTAAAGAGCTTGTTGAGTTTATATTTCAACACAGAACCGCATCCTTGTTGTCATTAAACAGTGCAAAAATAGTAAAATATTTGTTTGCATCCCTACTGGGAAGGGTGGAAACCATTTGGAAAAGGTAGATTTATTGTTAAAGTGTCAATTTTCCCCCCACAATTGCAGCCGTTTAAAGTCGTCTTATTGTCTGTGGAGGAACAAGAACAAACGGTCTCTCTGCAAACGATCAGGGTGTGAATAATTCTGGCGTCGTGTGTCCTGCAGGTACTCCAGGGACGGTACTGGCATCCCTGTGATAGGCAGCCTGGCAGAGTGTAGGTCTCCACGCTCCCTGCCTCATCGGCACCGTTGATCCACCAACCAGACGTAGATCCGGGTCGCCTAAACCATGCCTCTTCTCTGTCTCCTCATGCAGTCTGGGATATGGTGTCCCAGGTGTCCATGCTGTACATGCTGCTCAGCCTGTGCGTGGGCTGGACTCTGAGCCGAGGCAGGAAGCCTCAGTCCCGGCCCCTGCAGTGGGAACGATCCCCAGCTTCCACGGCCGTCGCCGTGGGGGGAGTGGTCACGCAGGTACGCAGCACCAAACACCGGTTTCTCGGCTTTTCTGCACGTGATCGGGTGAAATACGTTTAATCGTCGTCCGGTTAGAGCGTTACGCAGTTTAGCAGCGGTGGTTTAGAGTGCTGTGGTTCCCAGGGAGGGCTGCTGCTGTGGGAGCAGTACTCAGAGTCGGGCGGCGAGCACCACAGCTACCACGCCCAGCAGAGCCTGGCGGGCGTCCTCCTGCTGGTGCTGAGGGTGGGACTCTCCCTGCTGCTGGCCTCCGTCCTCTACCAGATCACCTCCACGGAGAGGAGCACCCTGAAGAGAGACTTCTACCTGTGCTTTGCCAAGGTGAGGACGCGGCGCCCCGCCCCCACCGCCTCCAGGACCCAGCAGCCGAATAACCCCCCAGGGTGTCTCCTCTCTCTCTCTCTCTCTCTCTCTCTGCAGGGCTGCTTCCTGTGGTTCCTCTGCCACCCCGTCCTCTTCCTCGCCTCTGCCATCTTCAACGACCACCAGAGGGAGAAGGTGGGAGAACGTCCAGATGTTCAGGTGTGCCTTTACCTGACGTCCGCCTTCATTACCTCTCTCACCCCCTCCAGGTCGTCACCATCGGCGTCATCCTCTGCCAGTCCATCTCCATGGTGATCCTCTACCAGCTCTTCCTGTCTCGCTCGCTCTACTGGGAGGTGTCCTCCCTCTCCTCCGTCTCCTTGCCGCTCACCATGTCCAGAACGAACCACAGGGGGCGCTTATGAGCCCGGCTGCGGTCCCCGGATTCTCCCCCTGCCAGAGGAGGTGCCCGGACGTCGCAGGAACGGGTCCCCCGCCCCGCCGCCTGTCCCAGATTACAGCCACCGTGGGGCCGCGGCAGGAGGACGGCATTTACCGCAACGCACTACCTCGGACTTCCTACCCGGAGCCTGTGGCTGCGGGAAAACCTCTTCGAGGGTCTCTGGGATGCAAAGATGCACGGCCAAGCACGCGTCAGCTGGTGAGGTAGACGTCAGCTACCTGGGGCAGGAAATCACAGGCAGCTGATTATATGGAAGGCCTTAGCTGCAGGTCGGCGAGTCGGTCCCGGATGGGGGGGGCGTGGTTCCCTCATCTGAAGGTCTGCATGCAGACACTGCTTCCTGCGGCGGCATTCCTCCTCCCCGTTCATATTTGAAAACGAATTCAGCAGGATTTTACGTGACGGAGCGGTTTTGCAGGGCGCCCCACAGAGATGCAGGGATTTACTCGCCGTCTGTTGGCGACAGACGACAAATGGCGGCCTGTGAACTCAGCGGAGCTGCTAGTTAGCCAAAGAGACGGATCGGTTGGACAGGATCAAAGTAGTAGTTTTAAACAGACCTACGTCTGGCTGGTGCAGATTCCAGCGTTCGGGTTCAGTAGCGGGTTGGAAGGTTTGAAGACTTGGAGAGGAGAGAAAGCAGCATGTGTCTCTGCGTAGCCAAAGGGATTTTATATTATTACTCTGTGTCACACAAGCATGTGGGAAATCATTTAAAGTGCATTAACTCTCTGTAGCTGCAGCGTACTGCATGACTTTATACGGCCGAAATCAGCCGCAAATCAGGCGTTCACTGTGTAAATACAACTAAGAGATTTATTTTTTTCTTTCTTCTATTATCGCTCTAAATCTGACGTATCTTGGTGTCAAAGCGGAGCCTGATGGGATCACATCCTGTTATTTGATTTGAGACCGACACATAATATTAACCCAAACCTGCAGCACAGGTGCCAAGGGAGAAACTGACAGCCTTAGTATTTAATCACCTATTTATTATTTTTCTTTGCACGTGATTCAGATTCAGGCTCCATTTAATTTGCGTTTGTTACTTTTGTTTTTTTTTGGTGTGAGAAATCTGAATAATTTTTATATAAGCAGTTAAAAAGGACCGCGTCCTGCAGCGCCGGTGCTCGTACTGTTCGGTCAGAGAGAGACGAGGTTCTACAGGATCGTTAAAAACAGACTTGAATGTAAAGCCTTTGTTCTAAATGTGCAAAATGATCTTATTCCATGCTGCTTTGCACTGAAAACGGTGCACGTGTCAATCATGGCGTTACGTTTTATACTGCAGCACAATGACAATCTAGCATTCAGTGGGTTATTTCATGGTTAGTTTGTGTGATTATTTAAATGGATCTTTTTCAAACTTGAATGTCCGGCGTCTTTATACCGCTTATGTCACCTGTGGAAATGAAAACATGCAAACTGTAACCAGCTAACTGGAATTAATGCAATTAAAAAGACAAGTTGAAAACGGTAGTAGTGCTTCAATGAACGCATCGTCACGGAGACCACGAGGTAACTCTGGAGGAGCAGCAGAGGTGCTCGGCTCAGGTGGGAGCAGGAAGTCCTGTGTAAGAAGGTGCTCTGCTGAAATGAGGTCATGTGATGAAAAATGGCACACTTTTCCAGAAACTCAAATTCCCAGAGTTCTCTATGTTGATGAAACCATTTTCAAAATACAATAAAAATATTTTTTGGCAAGTGTTTGTCCACTGATAAAACTTTAACTGGGGTTCCTGGATATTGGGCTCTACTTGGATCCCTGGACTCACAAGAAAGGACATTGTTTTATGAAAGCCTTTTTAACTTTAGTCCACACTGTACTTAACTATACATGGGTTTTCTAAAATCATAACCCCTAAATGTTTATTTTGGACACAGAATTTCCTGTTTGGCGGGGAAACAAATAAACACAGCAAAAAGTAGATTGTTTTCCTACCCCATGTCTGAGATTCAGGGTTGGACCTGGGAGAGGAAATAAAATTAACACGGGTTTGGATTGTTTTTCTGTTTTTGTGAAAAGTCATGAAAACTTAGGCAGAAATGTGAGTTTGAGGTTCCCTTCTAGACCTGTTGCCCTCTGCAACCTGATCTCGGATAAGCAGAGGACGATGGATGGATGGAATTTGCACGAACACAACGAAAGTTATACAAAAATAAAGTGTCCAGTGACCAAGGAACGTTAAATGGAGAAACTAAGATCAGAAGATGTGTGAATAATGGTTGGCTAGAAGGACCAAAAGCCGGATAATGGACTGATGATGGAAGAACAGATAAATTGGATGATGGAGAAACACATGGTTGGTTGATTCTTGGATGAATACAACCTTTAAGAAATGGGATAGAGGGAAAAAGCCACAAAAGGCAAATATTTTTACCATGCTTGTCCAGATTTTTCATATGTTTGTGACAGTTTTTATATTATGACAATGATACGTTTAATTTTAGTAAATTCACATATAATACAAGCAATATATATATAAATGGGACAGACATATTTCTTGTACAAGAAGAATACAGCTGATCACAGAAATGTCACATGCTATATTTAAAGCTAAAACACTTTACAGTGTATACATGTAAACATATAACTCCATCATATTTCCACTCCTTTTGGTAAACTCGATTATTTGAGAGACTACATCTGCGCAGCACAAGTGAATAAAACAAATTCCAAATTGAGCAAAGAGTGTTGGATTTTGTGAATAAATGTAAAATGATCCTGCAAGTAATTCTGGCTTTAGTTTTAAGAATCACATTCAATAGGTGACACCCACTGTCCTGGTATTGATGAAATTAAATAAAAACGTGAAGGCTGTTCTTGGCTCAAATAAAATTATTAAACTTTATTGTGACAGACAGAGAGAGATAGAAAAACAAGAGAGAGAGAGAGAGACAGGTAATGTTGACAGCAACTATAAACTCTTCCTCCAGTCATCCTGGGTCAGCCCTGAGGCAGGATGTGTCCAGTCCTTTTACTTTTGTCCCGGCCACACACCTTGCAGGCGTAGTGGTATTTTTCCTTTGTCAGCCTCTTCCGTGGCGGTTCCCCCCTCGACATTCGCTCCTCATCCCCCTGGGCAGCTTTAATTGGCCTCCAGTCACGTTTTCGTTTGAAACTCCTTGATCTCGGAATGTGTTCGGACCTTGTTCGGACCACGTTTGAAACTGGTTCGGACCTGTTCGGACCTCAGAGGCATGCAACGTTTGACGTGTAAATTAAAAAAAATGTTAAATGAAACTTCGTCACGAACAGGATTCGAACCTGTGCGGGGAAACCCCATTGGATTTCGAGTCCAACGCCTTAACCTCTCGGCCACCGTGACTACGTACATCATATACGTCATCACGTTTGAATATGAATGTTCCAACGTGACGTAGCAAGTTATTAGCTTTTAGGGATAACTGTTTACATCATAAGCTAATGGACAAAATTACTATCACAATTTTTTTTAATCTTCGAGTGTTGTGTATCACCTTACGTCCTTATTGTCTATAAGTGTCGCTACTTGCTTTCTAGAACCTTCAAGGTTCCCCCAGCATGTATCTGCGGTGGACCTTGGGAAGCATTCAAGGACACTTGGTGAAAGCCATGATGAAGAGTAGGCAGCAAACCAAACCCGATAAACAATTTAGCGTTCTTGCTAAATTATCAATGCTGACGTCATTGCGTTTCAATGCTACTAAGTATGATTGGTTAACAACGGCGTGCGACTAATTTAAACGCCAACTTGAGTAGAGGTGTAAACATTGTTTTACATGTTACGTGAAGGCATCAACAATGACGCCCCGAATAATCTACATTTCTATTGGTCTATCAGTCTAAGCCCCGCCTCCTTCAAACTAGCATAATAGTATTCAGGGCACACAACCGGTGAGTAGAGCAAAACAACAACGAAGATGATCAACTGGAAGGTAAATATGATAGAAATGCGTTTATTTAAATCATGACATTCAGCTTTTATTAATGCTAATATAATAATAGCTTAGCCGTCTAGATCATTTATTGCTGCGTGTGAGAGTTATACTGCGGCTAAAAACAATGCTAATGTCTTTAGCTAACCTCCAAGCCAACCACACAGTAGATGTTCCTATGGACCTTTTTTGCTGTTTTGTCAAAAATGCTACGGTGCTAGCTCCTGTGAGCAGGATCTGGTCACTGATAGCTGTGTTAGCATGCAGCTTATAATACACATGCTGTATGTAGGGTGCAGCTGCTACCCTCTTTCACCCAGCCTGGCCTCTCTGGGACCAAATTAACTCCAGCAGACAGCTGGGGATCACAGGGGTGTGTGTGGGGGGAGAAACTTCTCCTGCTTCCCGGACTGTTCCAGATTTTCTTCTCCATCACAGTTTTTAACTGATCTAAAAACCTCGATCTGTTCCCAGGCTTTGGACAACGTCCCCCTCCTCTTCTACATCCTGGCCCTGAAGACGCTGCTGCTGTGCCTGGGCTTCGCCGGGGTCAAGATTTACCAGAGCAGGAAGGCGGATGAGGCCCTGAAGAAGCAGCAGGCCGAGAAGAGGAGGCTGGCCCAGGAGGCGCAGGAGCTCATCGACCACTTGAAGGAGGACTGAGAAGGATCCAGAGAAGCTGGTACTGTGCTTACTTTTACTCCGATGAGTGGTTTGCAAAAGTATTCAACACCTTTAAGCTTTTTTTTTTTACCTACATGGTTTATATTTTTGTTAAGTTCCGTGTGATAGACCTACACAAAGTAGATAATGGAGGAAAAACTTGGGCACCACACTAAATATTCAGTTCTTTGTCAAGAACTCTTAAAATATTGGTTTAAAATCTCTTTTTTTATATCTGGACAAAAAGTGATTTAATTGTGTTTGTACAACAGAAAATCCGACATTGTTTCTCTAATTTAACAAGACACACCCCCTAATAGTTTATAATATAATGATAATTTCAAAGAGATGCTTCTTCTGCCACTCTTGGACGTCAGTCTGAGAAAAGTTTGCCCCACTCCTCGCTTTCAGCTGTGAGATATGTGAGGGGCTCCTTGCACGTTCAGCATATTAAAGTATGTCAATGTGATCAAGATCTAGACTTTGACTAGACCTTGTCCTTGGCATTTTCTGATTCTTGGCCAGGTCTTGGTGGATTTTCTGGTATGTTTTCCTTCCTTGTCTTGTGTCGGGGTCCAGTTCTGTCTTTTTCACAGTTGTTTTCACACAGGGCAGGTCCTGCTGCTGCAGCACATCCCCCACCCACGGCATCGACTCGTTTCAAGGGTTTCCACTCTTGAAAGTTAAATGTTTTGTAACTTATTTCTGATTATATAGACATGACCTTTCATATTATCAGCATATCCAACCTGCTTTAGTTGTTGGTGACTTTTTAGCCATTTTTATTAATCACATTTGCAATATAAATGCAATTTCAAAAGCCCACAATTTCCAAATAACAGAGGTATACAATTTTTGCTACGTAGCAAGTAATGGCTAAGACGCATCCTTTAGTTGTTGGTAATGTGTTTTAAAATTGGTTTACCTCCACATGGAAGGGAAGAGAGTGGCAGCTGTGAGATAATGTCAATTTATTATTTGTTTTATATAATCAATACTTTTTTACCAGAAAATCAGGAGTCTTACCATAGACAGTAAAACTCTATTCTGATTAATAATTCAATTACATTTCTTTTTTTAAATGGTCCTTGTTTACAAACATATTTGTCTACAGGACTTTTTTTTGCTTGCAGAGAGAAGTGAAATATTTAATAGGAATTATGGTTGAAATGAATCGCAATACTGATTTCTGGCAAAATTGCCCAGCCCTCTTTTTTTTTTTTTTTTAGAAACCTTTTGATTGGAAGCCATTTTGAATATCCTCCACTTAGACTATTTTCAACACTGGAGACCTCTATAGATCCCTCACCAGCCTCATAGCTGCTACAGTCTTCTCTCAGAATCTCTGAGGTTTGAAAAGAACAAACCTCCTTTAAAATGCTGAGAATTGATGTTCTGATCTCCATCTAAATGGATTATTTAAGTGGAAAGTTTCCTAATTTACTCCTCACCAGAAATTCGATTTATTGCATTTTACCAAAAGATTTGTTTTATTTTTAATACTGAACAAAAGGTTTTCATAAGCAATAAGACAAAAGAAACTTCAGTTTAATAAGGTGTACAGATTATAATACCCTTCACTGTGGACACTGTAGGGTAGTAATTGTGCATTTATTTCAGTAGTATTTAATGTTGGGAAGAATATGAATTCATGTATTATAAAAGTTACATTTTATGAGACTAATCTGGTCAGTTTCTATGAAAACTCCTTTGATCCAGATCCTCTACTCGCTCAGTTGAGCTGCAGACGTTCACTTATTCCTTTCATTCTGTTTATAATTGAGTTAAAACGTGTTTTTTTTCTTTTTTTTTTTCGTCTTACTTTGAGAATTTCGTTTCAGTTCTCATGTTTCACTCATTCCACCTGCGGAGAAATTCATATGAGAATATACACAATCCCCCTGATCAAAAGGCTTTTATGGTTTATGAAAGCTGGAAATTTGTTTTGTCTCTTGTTCATGCTGCCAAAGATTTTACCCTCTAAAAAAATATATAAATAAAATCTTGTCTTTTTTCTTTGCTTTTTAGCTACTTTAAGTGATTTCATCATACAAATTATTTTAAAATCAGAAATAACCAGTCAATAAAAAAAATCGGGTTGCCTCATGGTGTCGGAGGCAGATTTGCCAAAAAGGAACAAACAGCAACTCAGACTCACAACCACACAGGGCATATGTCCCAAACTCAGCCGAAACCCATGAAACATCCCAAACCCGTCTACCCTAAAAAGCTTCAGGGGTATGAATATTTTTTGGCACTGTGTAGGAATCCCCTGGACTCTTTCAGCTCACCTTCTTCTTTTCTCCCCCTGATCAGATCAAGCTTCTTGCAACGAGTCGGGAAAGAGGATAGAGGAAGAGGAGGACTTTGTTGCTCTTCTGGAGACTTGCTGTCCAGCATCAGGATGTTGAACCACACTAGTTTTACAACTTTATTTATAAATCTGACTGTTTTTATAAGAAGAAAGGGAAGGGAGACACCATGAAGATAGGACTGATGCTTAACCAAGACACCTCAGTCTGCTGACGCTCGAGTTTTTACTCTGTCAAATACTTTCTGCTTATTTTTATAATCCCATTAAACGGTTTGTTCCTCACAACAGTCTTTTCAGTGTGTTTTCTTAATTATGAAAAAATAAAAAACCCTAGCTATGAAAATGTATAACCTGACCAAAATATATGAAGCTGTTTTTAATTCACTATTGCCAATTTTAAATCTTTAAAATTACCCGATTCATTAAATTGATTGAATTCCTTCATGTTTTTGGGACAATTTGGATAACAAAATGAAAACGGAGGCAGTTGCACAGAAAAAAACATAAAAATAGAAATGTGACATAATGAATTAAATGGGTTCCAAAGTGTTTGTAAAATCTGTTATCCAGCAGGAATTGTTTCTGCATGAGCACGCCTTTCAAAAAGTGAAACTGTTATTTTATAGAGTAATTACACACAGAATAGAATATTTCAAGTTTTTATTTCTTGTAATTTTGATGACTATGGCTTACAGGTAAAGAAAATCCAAAATTCAGTGTCTCAGAAAATTAGAATATCACATTAGACTAATCAAAAAAGGAGGTTTTAAGCACAACTGTCATTTTCTACGTCCATTTCTATACAGGCAATACTTGATTGGGCCTCCTCTTGCCGTGGCATAGAGGCAGGTGGTGCTATCTATGGAGTTAGTTTCCTGCCAAAACGTTGCACAGTAATAAAATATGTTGCAAACAAATAAAACTTGTTTTACAAACTGTCATTTATTTGGGTACCCGGGGTCCGTTCTTCATACATCGCTAACTCAGTTAGCTGGATTTGATTGTTGACGATTTGGCATGATCTTGGATCGTTTGGTTCTTCGAAACTCATCCTGGACTTGCTGTCATAGCAACATGTGCGCCAGCTTAAACCTGCTCGCGAGCAGGCTTATTTCATGTAAACAGGATTTGATCGTAGCTTTATAAGCGGAGGAGATAGGGAAGTCTTATGGAGTCTGTCGTAGCCAGTGCACTTGGACCACCTAGTGGCAGAGGACGGGACAGAATTGTGGAACACCATTTTTAATGTTTAATAAAAGACGAAACAAATAATGCTTAGTTCCTCTCGTTTTATTTAAACATTTTTTTATAAAGAAAAGCCAGCAAGTAATCTTTTGCCTGCAATAAGAGATAGTTATGTAAAGTCAGCAATACTACTGTGAAATGGTGTATTAGAACTTACTCTGAAGGTCCTTTTGAATCAACTCGATCTCTAGTGCAATTTTTCAAGTTGTGTTTTTTCAGGTCAAAATACTAAATTTTTTGTTGAAGATGCCGTTTATATAGGGAACGGATGGCACCCTGTGTCATTTTGTGAAAGAAAAAGAAAGGGTTAAACATGCCTCATGCAACAAAAGTAAAAAGAACCTGTTTTTTTTCAGCCTTTTTCTTGGTGGCTGTTATAAACAGACAAACACATAATTTAACAGTGGCTTTTAAAAAGAGGAAAAAGTGTCTTTTTAAAATATAGTATAATAATTAAAGGCTACCATTTTGTAGAATATTCTTGTACTTCACTTTTTTACCCATGTTCTAATGTGTCCGGTGGAGGCTCTGACATAAAAGAACAAAGTAAATATGAGATTATTAAAATGCAAAAATTCATACTGTAGAAAGTGATAGAAACATCTAACATGGACAGCACTTATGCATGTAATTTGTCTGCTACTTTTTGGCAGCCCTCTCTCCTGGCTTTAGCAGACTTTGAGGTGTTTTAATTAATGACTCAAATTCGGCATAACCTTCCATTAAAAGCTCGTGTTCTGCTTGGGAGAAAAACTGTGGACGTTCTTTGGCCATGCTGAACAGCCAATAGCAGCGTTGCTGATCAATGTTTCTACTATCGATACATTTCCCCTTTTAAACAAACGCAGGAACGCGCAGTTGTCTCAGATAATTCAATCCAGCGATACTAATCATAAACAACAGGTATGTTCGAAGAACCCAATTAGCCGGATCATGATTAGCCGGATGAAATCATCTTGGATGTCTCATTTAATCTCGGATGTTTTAAGCAACGTACGAAGAACTGACCGCTGGAGCGCAAATGCTTTGTTGCACAGACGGTTCTAGTAAAACACGAAATTAAAGCAACAGTGCCCTCTGCTGGTTGAAATAGGTAAAAACAGTTGGGGGGGGGGGGGGGGGGGGGGGGGGGACGTCAGCTGCATCTCAGCATTTTGGATAAAATCAAAAACGATTCATTAGTAAAATGCAATTTCTCACAAATGTTTGTAGTCATAGGTCGGCAGTTTGTTGAAGTATAACTTTAGATAAATATTTTAAAAACATTAAAAAAAATTTATTGCATAATCTAAAAGAGAAAAACAGCCTGTGAAGTCACCAACATGTTGCCAGCAGATTCCAAACACATCAACCCCAGGCTCACATAAATCGTTTTTGATGATTGTTCCAAGATGCTGAGATGCAGTAACCTGACAAAAGCCAGCTGTATGTTGCTCCGCCTAGCTCCACTCACATACATCTGGGACACCGCCGGTAGAAAGTGATTTCTCCAACCAAATTTATGGTCTGGCCGATCAGGACGCAGGGCTGGAGTTTCATAGATGTGACGTAGTGGAGACGCGACCATGACATGAGACTGTTTTGATAGCAATGGCGGCTCGTCGAGGAAGCAAGCGTTAACATTGATGCTGCTATTTCTTCCGTGTTGTCCAATCTACCTAATATTGTTTCATTAAAAGAACATCAGAGAACGCCTCTGAAGGCTTTTGTTGGTGGAAACCATGTTTTCGCCCTTCTCCCGACCGGATTTGGCAAGTTTTGTTTTCCGGGGCGCGTCCGCGTCTGCAGCGGACGTGCAGACGCGGACGCGCCCTGGAGCGGTTAGCGGTTAGCACTAACTATGTTAGGAGGCCTTTAGTCCTCAACGCGGTCGGCCCGGGATCGACTCCGACCCGCGGCGCTTTGCCGCCTGTCTTCCCCCCTCTTCCTGTCAGCTCACTGTCAATAAAACGCATGCCACTAGAGCCGCAAACACATTATTATTATTATTATTTATTTTTTCCTGCGTCGCTATCATCAGCGTCACGGGTTAGCTTCGGTGTGAGTGGTTGAAATAGCACGTCAATAAAGATGACAGACAATTGGCTTATCCAATCATATGCAAGAATTTTTGATAAGGCCCAGCCTTCTGTAAATGCAATTCCTATGGCGGTGTCCCAGATGTATGTGAGTGGAGCTAGGCGGAGCGACATACAGCTGGCTTTTGTCAGGTTAGAGATGCAGCTGATGTTTTTCCCCCAGTTGTTTCTACCTCTTTCAACCAGCAGAAGGCGCTGTTCCATTGATTTCGTGTTTTACTCGAAAACTGAATCACAGACTTCATTAACCTCAGTGGCTCTCATGATGGTACAGAGTTTCTCCAATTATGGCTCCTGAATCAATCCTACAATAAAGACTCTTCTCAAGAACAAGGTTCCTGTTTTTGTTGGTGTATTTGTTGTATAGTGACATGAAAGCGGTGGCAGTGATACTTTAATAAATCAATCAAATTAATGTCACTAAAACACTGTGAAACAATGTATGATGATAGATCTACCATTATATATTGATACAGAATCATTTCTCAGATATGTCCTACTGACATTTTAGAATACACAAGAAGAATTTGGTTTTGTTCAAACACTACAACCATTATAAAACCAATATAGTTACACATGTTTTTTGGTTCTAAGCTTGAAACCAATAAACACCCAAAATTAAAGTTAGATCTTCAAAGTTGGATTTAAAATTGAAGTTAGAAATTAATATTAGATCTAATTGATGTAATATAACTGGAGCTGTGTAATAATTTAAATTGCTTCAAGTTCAGCATCCCTTTATTAACCAAGTCCTCCCTGCTGTTGGTTCAGTCCACTTCCCCCTCTCTATAAAGGTAACTGGAACCTGCCTCTTCCTGTTTGCCTGTCCTTTCACCTGAACCAGCATGGATGGAGCACACCTTTGGGTAACTGCACTTTGATATCAGTCTGTGTCTTTGAATCTGTAAATGGAGCTAAACTAGTGTCTAAAGTGTTTGTTTAATGTCATAACACCAGAGATTTTTGGACTAACCTGGATTTTCCAGATATTGTGTTAGCTTATTTTTGGTGTGTTAGCATACTAACTGACTCACAAGCTAAAGAACCTTGAGTTAGACAGTTTCCCTCCAAATGCCGAGGCCTACATTTTCATGAAACTGTTACACTGCAACAACAAAGTTAGGCTCCAAATATCTGTTTCAGTTTGTGTGAGACGTCGTCTTCATTCAGTTTGATTAAAATTTCATTGATTTTAAATATAACTTTTTTTCCCAGTGTCCTGTCTAGCAATGTGGTAATAAGAATTGTTGTCTTAATGCCAGATAGAGCTCGACAGATTTTACTTTCACAAGTGGAGCAGTCAGCTTTCGCCATAGTGCTCCTCATGATTTATGCATGTAAATAGTTTTATTATGATTCATGCAGGGAGTATTTCAAATTATGTGCACACTACAGTGGGAAAGTAGGAGAGGAAAGGAAGAACAAGAAGAGAAAAAAGAAAGACAAAAGGTAAAAGAAAGAGGAGATAAAAGGGAGAGAATGATAAAACGTCTTCAGTCTGCTTCATCACCTGCAAAGAGAGATGTAAAAAGAACAGCACAACCAACGGATATAGTATAACAAATACAATAAAGTAACACCTTGATACCATTGCTGAATTATATGTATGTATAATGTGGTAGCTGAAAAAAATATGGGGTTTCTGTATGGAAGTGAATTCCTAAGTACCTGAAACCCAGCACCTGTAGGTGTTTGTGAGAGTGCACTTGTGCATGTGAAGTTTATCCAAACTAAAATGCTAAATAGTGGTTGTGAAGAGCCAAAGACCCGCCTCCCCAGAGCACTGAAGCCGGCGCCGGGGGACCCAAAACCCCAGACGCCCAAAGGGACCCCCAAAGCCAACACAGGAAATCCCCCCCCCCCCCCCCCCCCAACAAGGGAAGAGGAGAGACGACCCCGAGGAAATCCCCCAGCCGCCACAGTGCCGAAGTCCCCAGGAGCCGCGGGGGCGAGCCCGTGGGCTCCGCTGGCAGCCAGCTACGCTGAAGTGGTCCCGGCCATGGGCTCCAGGGACCCGAGGCCCCAGGGGCGCCCCAACCCCCGGTGGGAGCCCTGACCGAGTCCCGGGGGGCCAGGCCCTGTGAAGCAGCCGCCAGGCATGAGCCGGAACCCGCCCGGGAATCCGCCCCAAACCCAAATACCGCCAATGCACCAGCGGGCCAAGGCGCCAGCCAGCGGGGGGAAGCAGGATTGGGGGGGGGGCTCCGCACTTAGCAGAGACTTGAGATGTTCTTGGGAGAGGGAGCGGTTTGGTGTCGAACCTGACAAGTAAAAAGAAAAAAGAAAAGAACACACAATCTCATTCACACCTTCCTATCCTAGTGCCCCCACTCACAACGCACAGTCTCTCAAAAAAAAAAGAAAGACGCCGCCGCACACACATTTGCACATAACACTCGTATCCAGCCCCGGTCCCGACCCCCCATCCCCAACATGACTCGTACGGGGCACCCAACCAGAATCCCCCTCCCCCCCTAAATACCTAACAGGCCCACTCCCTCCCCCTCCACACCCAAGCCACCCCTCCCCCCCACTCCTTTTTGGGAAGAGCAGAGGTGTCAGCCCCAGTCCCCGCAAGTCACCCGGGCCTCACAACAACCCTCCGCCACGACCCCGGACCCGGTGGCCCGCTCCTCCTCCAGACCCCAGACTCCGGGCGTCAATCGGAGAACGGGGGTGTGAGAAAGACCCTAATTCCCCCTACGCCCGCTCAAATGTTGTGTTGTTGCATGTTGTTCTCAAGTGTGTTTAAAAAGGGAGTACCGAAGGGGGTGCCCGGCACAGCCCCCCCCCCCCTCCCCCTCCAGAAGGTAGCTGGTGCCAGCGCACCCCATCCAAGCAACTACCCAGAACCCTCAATGTCTAAATGCGAGAGGGGCTGGAGTGAGCCATCTGAGGTGAGGCCCACACAATAAGCCCCCCCAGATGTCTTTGACCTCCACCCACACAGACAATGCCCTACATGTATATGCGTTTTGAAAATGTGAGTGAAAGTGTGTAAAATGCATAATAAAATTGGGGTGAGGGACGTCATCAGAAAGTGGCAACCTCCAGGAACGCCCCCCTCCCCAAGGTCCTACATGTGTGGCAGCGTGATGGAGCAGGCTGCCACACATTTCTCCCCATCCCGTCCGGGGATGGGGAGAAAAGGGCTGGGCAGCTTACTGCACTCCCAGGGAGCCAGCTCCCCTGCTGACTCCAATAGGCACCCCCGCTCCCCGAGAGCCCACCCGGAGAGGGGGGCCCCGCCAATCGCATCACCATAGCCCGGGGGCCAGGGACAGGCGGCAAGGCCGTGAGCCAACCACTCACGAGGACCAACACCAACACCCCCCCCCCCCCCCCCCCCCCCACACACACACACACCCAACCCTCCCGGAGGTAGGTAAAATAACTAAAAAAAAAAAAAAAAAAAGGGTGACACTGGTTAGCCAGCCCGCACGAACCATGCAAAACCCCTCTCCCCAGACGGAACCCACAAAGGGAGATGGCATTGACCAGGACCGAGACAGGGGGCCGGATACGGAGCCCTCCAAATGTTCACTTTCACAACCCCACCCCCACCCGTAGATGTAATCCCTCCCCAACACTAACATTCAAACAACTCACCATACATGCAACAATAGATATAAATACAACTGTTTACATTTTTGTGTTAATAAAGAACGGAGCATTTCCCCATGAGCGTACTCAGCCACCCAGAAGTCAAGCTCTGAGTCCAGTCTCAGTTTGGGTCTCAGCAACAAATAAAAGTTAAGCCTTATACTACGGTGGACCACATGGTCCGGAAAACACGGTATTTCCCTTAAGTCAAACTTTCAACACAACACATTCTACTCATGTAACTTTATTGGGCTTTAGAAAGAACCGGTTCTGTGACCTGACAGCAGTCCTGATTTCCAAGCCAGTGAAATCTATCAATGGGCATGGCCCCCTCCCCCATACAATGGCTTTCTATAGGTGTCTTTATTCTGCTCTAGTCTAAAAACTAGACAACCTAGAAGCCTGAACTATATTATGCTACACTTGTAGCACACAAATAAAGCATCAGTATCCCTTTATTGGGATTAACCCTCTGCTGTTCCCCCTCTCTATAAAGGTAACGGGAACCCTCCACATCCTGTTTGCCGATCACTTTGATATCAATATGTGATTTTGAATCTGGAACTAGAGCTAACATTTCTGTGCCTTTGATTCCCACTAGAGTTCTTCCAATGTCTTTGTTTCTTGTCGTATGAACCTCATTTTTCTCTCCAGAGGTCCAGGAAAGAACATGGCCCCCTCCCCACCACCAGCTCCATACAAATCGTAGTTTCTATTTACTGAAGCTGTGTAATATTTTGAATTAACCAAGTCTTCCCCTGTTCTAAAAAGGTAACTGGAACCTTCCACCTGAACTGGTTTTGATGGAGGGAAACTGGAGTTGAATAAAATATACTATGACAATCTTTGCATGTTCTTTTATTCTTGAACTTAACAGTATTCTAGCTACTTATCATCTTTTTTTCAACTGCATAAACAGTTGAAAGTGTGAGTTATGAAAGAACTTTCATGTTCTACAACATTGCAAGTTACTTTACACTATTAGTGTGTTCTTTCTACAATCATTATGCTTGATTAAGTAAAAGTTCATTCCAAGCCTCATTTCCTGTTGCATAACACCTTCCATTTACTTGTCTGGAGGCCGGGGAGGGGACACGGCCCCCTCCCTTACCCACCACAGTGGGAGATATGAACCAGGCTCAGGCAGGATTTGAACCAGACGCGACGCCACTGGCGCATTACGGTCGCGAACATAACCCACTACACCATGAGACCTTTCACACTCTGACCTGTTCTCCGGGCGCATCTTATTATCTTTTTATGTTTTAAACACTCAGATAACAAAACCTAGTAAGAATAAGCTGGATTTGAGCTTGTGACTAACAGAACTTGAAGATTTTACTCAACACCACCAACCAACCCACTAGGCCTATCACATGCGGAACTGTTCTCCAGGCCCATTTATCTTTTTATGTGTTTAACACTCAGATAACAAAACCTAGTAAGAATTAGTTGGATTTGAACTTGTGACTATCAGCACTTTGAAGAACTTGTTAAACAGCACCAACCAACCCACAAGGCCATAAGAGGTTTCACATGCTGAACTGTTCTCCTGGCACATTTATCTTTTTATGGGTTAAATGCTGTCATGACAAAATGTTTTAAGAGTAAGCTGGATTCGAACTCAAGACTATAAGAACTTTGAAGGTCTTTTTCAGCACCACCAACAAACCCACTGTGCCACAAGAGCTGTCATACTCTTAGTATTCACGCTTTGACCTGTTCTTATACATTAACATTTTGCAAGAATTAAGAAGTTTTGCTTTCAGGACTTGAATTATCCTGTTCCACACCAGCAACATACCCACTACACTACATGATCTTTCACATTTAGAGAAGCTCTCCCAGTGCATTTATCTTTTTCAATGCTCTGATAATAAAATCATCTAACATTTGAAATGAAGATCTTCAACGTGACCACACTATAGAATCCTTCATACTAGTGACTATTCTTGTAAAACATTTATTTAAGTATGAGTCACAGTCAAACACAAAACCTTGGTGTCTCCACCTAGTCTTGAACTCAGGATTCTCTGAACACCTTAAAGTGTTCTCTACCTTCTGAGCTATCCAGGTACTCACCAGGACCAGCTTTTAATCGTCCTTAGAATGCTTTAGTTTTCCTTTTTCCGACAAAACATTTAAATCTTACTTTAGAAACAAAGACATTGATGACCGTACTATAATTTTGATGACGTTCCCTGCCAACTTGTTACGGTTAGGGTCCCTGTTCTTGTAGCACATTTATCTCTTTAGTTTCAACATTCATGAGTGTTGACAAACCATGGAAGTATTGCAAAGCCTAACAGGAAATGAAACCACAAACAGGCTCATCTACCCCTTTAAGCCACCAATGTAGGCACTTCAGCCTTTCACTTTAATTAGGACATTTAACTTTCCTTGGTGACCTTCAAATTCACCTTTTCTCTTTTATAAATATAAGTAACAATGGAGCTTTAGCTATTAACAATATTAAATAAAATGGCAACTAACCTAATATGAATCACAGTACTGGAAAGATGTTTTCGTTTGCCTCCTTTGCGATATATTTCTATATTTTGTTTAATTTAATTCAATTCAATTCAATTTTATTTATATAGCGCCAATTCATGAAACATGTCATCTCAAGGCACTTTACAAAGTCAAGTTCAATCATATTATACAGATTGGGTCAGATTATACAGATTGGTCAAAACTGTTCCTATATAAGAAACCCAGTAGATTGCATCAAAGTCCCAACAAGCAGCATTCACTCCTGGAGAAGCGTAGAGCTACAGGGAGTTTATTGAAAGTCTACTTTTTAATGTTATCTTAGTTATGAATATCCACATAAGAAACACACAGTTCTTTATAAAGCAATGAGATCATAGAAGCAGGTTTATTCTCTTTTATACAGTGAGAAAGACATATTTGGTTCAAGCAATTCATGTTTTTCTCCATTTTTCAAACAATGCAAGCAGAAAGAGAAAAATGAGGATGTTTCTTGAAAGGTTGCTGATGTTAGAGAATGAAAACATTAAAGGTATTTTCTTCCGCGATAATCTGTCTATGTCGGCAGGAGTGGAGAAGAAGTACGTTGATCAGGTTTAGATGTGATCTTTTGCATAGTGCACAGGTAAACTTTTTTCGCAACTCACAACAATGATCCTGTTAGTGAGACAAGTTCCTCTGTATTCACATTTTGGTATCCTGCCTTGTTTCCTGAGTTTACAAACGACAAGCCTGAACTTTTTTTTACTCTCTGTGAAATTACTTTGTCTATTATAAACGCCTTGACCATTACAGACGGATTTAACTTCCTTCTCAGCCGCCAGAATAAACGTGTTTGTCTCCTTACAGCTGTTATCGTTGTTGTAGATTTTTTTCTTGTTCACCACTGCTGTACATGTCTGTGCTGTCATTTTTTTATCTATGTGCTGTCTTTTAAACTTCTGGTAACGTTCAAGTGCGTCTTCTACGGGTGCAGGGCTGCTGGTTTGATTCATCATGGACTCGGTGGCAAAGGCCTGCAGAGGCAGCAAACAGACAAGCAGGGAAAGTGGCGGGATCTTCATGATTCTCTGCTGAAAGAAAAAAGGAGAAGCATTTGTCAGTTTATGAATTCACTCACAGAAAGGGGATTTAGGGAAGAGAAGCGGGTTAAGGTTGGTTGGAAGATGGATGGAGATAAGATCAGAGCAGTCTAGGAAGAATCAGACACCTGACTTCTGACACCCACCTAGTCCCCAAGACCTAGGCACCCCACAACGCCAAGCAGGACACATCCAATCAATCAATCAATCAATCAATCAATCAATCAATCAATCAATCAATCAATCAATCAATCAATCAATCAATCAGATACTGAGGATTTTTTTTTGCTTTTCCAATTCATGAGGATAGTTTTCTTTGCGATACATAAGGCACTGAAAGCCATGCAAACTGATTTTTCTTTGGATATACCCTAATTATAACTCCAGCTCCAGTGAACTTGCTTTTTCTAAATGTTGACTTGAATTTAAAAACGACAGAAAGAAACATGTCTAATGCAACCATTTAAAGAGCAGGACACTTACCTTTTCTTGGTGCTCGACGCAAAACGGTTAACTGGTTCAGTAGTGATGGTCCAAGTCTCTACGCAGTAACACCAATACGGGATTTTCTGTGGCTAAAAACTTGGATCTGGAGCTGAAATGTTTAGAGGAGTTATCAGAAGGAGTATTCGGGAATGGTGCAATAGTGTTATTTATCTGGTTCTAGGTCATCAGACTGTCCAAGTGGCAACAATCGTAATAAGGTGAGAATAATGCCTTGTTCGCACTGTGGACAGAAACAGAAACCCCTAAAGTTTGGATGTGCATGAGACCGGTTGATCATGAGAGCCGCTGTCAAAGGGCCGCATAGACGTCCCACTGGTACTATATCTAAAATGTTGAATATATGAAGAGGGCACCTAACTATCCCATGCAGTTATATACCCTTTTTTCAAAACAGTCATGCTTTGTTCTGTATTTGGGATAGTTTGCTCATTATTATCAAAATGTAAAAAAAAAAAAAATTTACTCAATCATGATTGCAGAGAATGATGTTAAGAAACAGAAATTGCTTTACCTGAATCAAAATGGGAGAAGAGCTTTTACCAAATGAACCGGAGCCAAAGGAAGAAGATTAGGTCTTTTGTGTCTTTAGTCGTCAAAGCGAGGTGTTGGATCAGCGATCAGAAATGTCCCAAAGTGCTTCTTTTCACAGCTTATATTTCTTTGAAAGGAGGAGTTTCTAAACTAACCCCCTTTCCATATGATACCATTTATGGATCTAAGTCTTAGGTTGCTAGAAGGAAACATAATGCATAATGAGCTTTAAACCAACTGATTGGATGTTACATTTAATTGTAATCAATATTCATAATGCATAATCAGTGTAAGAAACCACGATAAGTCACAGGTGTGAACAACATGATGTCCATGTTTGACAGAAAACACCTCGTAACCTTTACACTGCCACGCAGGAAAGCTGCAGCTAAAAAAGCTGCAGCTAAAAATATTTCAGAGAGAACAAACAAAACGACCGCGGTTGACCACAAACAATAGGTGATGAGTGAGTTCACACGCTATTTGAAAAGGAAAGGGTAGCTCCAAACCAAATTTTAGTCAAAATAGCTTCTTTATTTTAAGAAAAAAACTTTATTATTACCATCCATGCGATTGCTTCTATTCATATAAAGAATAGTAGTGCCTGCTTTTATGTCTTAGTATATTGTGTATTAGAGTTCCTGGATCTAACCCCCCAAAAATATTGTCCAATTATACAGAACATTGTCTAAGCTAGATGAATTGATGCACCTTCCTATTATGGAATGGGAGGCATATTTATTAGTCAGCTTTGAGCAAACAACTAATACAATAAAAAAAATCCTTGATAGAGTTCACAATACAGTTCAACGATTGTTCAGGATGGGTTTTGAACAATCTAATACCTGCTCACAGTGCACAGGCAATAAACCTGACAATTACATTCATGCACAGTGGTTATGTCCGCTTGTTCAAAGGTTCTGGGGCTAGATATGTGAAGAATTATCAAGGTGTCTGAGATGTAATATTTTACCTTCCCCATCAGTTTCCCACTGGCCTATACATAGCTAAGAAAACTATCCTCTTAAATAAAAAATATTCTCAGTATTATTCAGTATAGAGTTCTGTTGCTGGACCATATTAGTCTTGAGACAGCGTCTACCTCTACATCAGATGGCTGCATGCATTGTTCTTGGGAGGTTCTGTGCCGACATGGGTTAATGACCTGGTAGCTGTGCGTGCTGCTCCAGGGTAGGTCTGGGGTGGGTTTAGGGGCTCAGGGTCCCTGGGGTGTGTCGCCCCTGGGTGGGAGTCCTAGCAAGACATTAGGAGCTTGTGTGCTGGTGTGTATGTCGATGGGGTTTTGGGCCAGTGCGTGCTCTGGGGTCTGACACTGCCCAGGGGCCTTTGATAGACTGGTGGGCCTTAAGCTGGTGGAGAGTTTAGTTTTTAACATGTCATTGCAGGTGCTCGCCCCTTAAGGGAGTGTATTCTTCTGGTTGGGTGGGTGGGGGTGGGGACTCAACCTAGGTGTCTAATGTCTTATGTGGTCTGGGAGTTGTCCGAATATCAGGGTGGGTGTAGCTTTTCTTCCGGGCTTTTCTTCCGCCTCCCTCTTTCAGTTGTGGTTCCCAACAATTCTCAATACTGGTTCTGTCTGGAGGCAGGTTCAAGAGGTCTGTATGGTTTGGGCAGGCTGGCTTATTGGAATTATTTTGGGGTCCTGACTTCATGGTGTGTTCTGCCTCTGGCTCTGTGGGCCCTCAGCTGACTGTGGTGTGGGCTCTCCTGCAGGGCCGCAGGGTTTGGATATCGGGTGATTCTATGGTGGTTGGGTTGTTGCTTCTGGTTGTGGTTGGTTCTTGGACCTCGGCACCTGTCTCTAGCCTTAGGCTTAGAGGATTATGGTGGTGCTGATGGTGGTGCCTCCCTTTTCTGGGCTTTTCGGGGCTGGGGTCTCTACTCTTCCCAGGGCCACTTTGACCCTTGTATTTCGGATCCTGGTTCAGGTGCCTGGTTTGCCAGCCGGGTAGGGAGTTCTGGCGCGGTGGGGTGGGTTTGGCGATGTGCGGCGGCAACTGGGGAGGCTCGCCTCTGCTGCCCCTGGTGGCTTCTGCACTGTTGCTGCTGAGGGGGTTTCCCAGGGGTCTCCTCTGCTCTTCTCTGGGCTCGACTGAGCATCTCTTTTATGGAGAAATCTTACATATACAACGTACTCTCACAAACATCAAAAGGTGTTTGGATTCAGGTGCTTACAGATATAGTTCTAAACAGATAAACCCTATAGTTGGCTTTTGCTGCCTCTGAATACATCTTGTAAATACTGTGTATTTTTCAGTGATGTTATCAAAGTGATACTTCTTCTGTTTGTTTTGTTATTCTTTCTCTCTTTCTGCAGGTGTAGAAGCAGACTCTGAGGATGTTATCTTGTGTTCTCTTTTTCCTCTAAGTTATTTGTGTCACCGTATCTTCCTTTTAATGTTCCTCCTCACCTTTCTCTCTTACCTTTTCTGTTCTGTGTCCATTGAATTTGAAATAATCCCAAAACAATGTTCAATAAAGTTTTTTTGCATGAGTATTCCAGTGGAGCACCACAGCGAAAGTAGTAACGCTCCACTTGTGAAAGTAAATCTGTTGGGCTTTCTTTGGTACTAAGAAAGCAATTCTAAAAGTATTTCACACAGAAGACAGAACACGTAAAAAAAAAATAGTATTACATATACCATAAAAGTATGATGTTTTAGTCATAGTTTCACACATTTTGTTAGTTAGTAACATTGATACCAGCATGCTTCATAAGCAGACAAATGCAAAAACGATTACATAGAAGTTGCATCTTTATAACTTAGTCAACTTGCAGTTTACCAGAGATACAGAGGTGTGTTTTCTCACATGTGGTGTGGACAAATGATCAAAACTGAGAAGACCACGAAGCCACACATGCAAAAGCTGTCATGTCTGCATCACCTGCAGAAATTGTGCAAGGACATTAAATGTTGAATTTAGTTTTAATAGGCACTTAAAATTAATTGTATGGATCATCCTTTTTAATAGTCAAACACCATTTCTGGAAAATAGTATCTGTAGATGTGTCTGATTTAACTTAATAATTGTGTGCGAATGCACAGAAATAAATCTCTTGTTGCAGTTTGGACTAGGAACAGTTTTCATCTACTAAACAAACATTATATCCATCTGTTTGTTCATTAATTAACAATGTGGGCATTTGTTTATCTACCTTGGCATTCAGAACATGCTGATAATAACACTCTGTATCAAAAATAAGTTTAGAGTTGTCATCTGGTACCTGAAAATATTTACCTTGATTGAGTTTCTGCAAAGCAGCTCTCAATACTGCTCATGCCACACTGTCATTATACACTTCCTCCCTCCCCATACTCATCAGATGTTTGTGAATGAAACCACATTTCAATGCTAAACATATCAGAGCCTTAACTCTTGCAAAAAAAAAAAACAATTATAACTTTTCTCTAGGAAGGACAACAACTTCTGTAAGGCTTTATGCTCATTTAGCTTGCCCCTTCTACCATTAACTCTGTTGTGACCTTTAGCACACTATCTGAGGATGAGGTCATGTTTCATTATTGCATTCAAGCAGTAAAATTCCTCTAAAGGAAAACATAGCTGGTAGATGATATGTGCTCACTACTTTTGTTTTGTTTTATCTGCACACTAAATCATTTGATATTTTAACAAAATTCAGAAGCTGTTTCTTTTGTTGCAGAGCAACAAAGACTAAAAATTTGAACTGAGCCTCATTTAGACCAGATGTTTAATCAGTCTAATCAGAGAAATGGGATAAGCTCTCAGATCTTTAAAACATTGGTTTACACCTCTCTTTATCCTGTATCCTGGTAGATTCAGATCCAGGCTCTGCTGTAGTCTGACTTGTTTATTCACTTCTGTGAAGATCAGTACAACTTAAAATACTACACAGATTACACATATCTCCACATAAAAGGCATTTCTTCAACCACTCTCTCTCCCCCTTGTGTCTTAAATGCAAAATTGATGTAGGTACTCTAACTCATTGCATCTGATCATGTTATAAAATTTAAACATTCTGGTCTGGGATTCTCTGTGAAATAAGGAAAATAATTAAGGTTAATATTGAGTTGGACTCTGTCTCTTTGATCCTCGGACTTTCGCACAAATATTTGGGAAAATCTGCTGCCAAAAGGTTGCTCAATATCTCAACGTTTGCAGACAGAAAAAACATTCTTCTCCAGTGGATGTGCAACAAAGTCCCAACTATCAGTGGTTGGCGCAAGATAATTTCCGAAATTATTCCCCTTGAATATCTTACCAGCATCATCCATACTAGCGTGGATCAGTTCTACAGAGTGTGGCGCCCATGTTTGGACTATATTGGACTGGACCTCTCCTTCATTCTTTTAGAACGACTTTAGTCTGGATAAATGTTGTCATTTACAATGTAGGTACAACCCACTACTCCCTGTGTAATGACTGATGTCTTTCAGAGATGTAGTTTTATTTGGTCTGTTCAGTGTCTGTTGACACATTTGTTTTATAAAAATGTAAAACTAGAATAAAAATACTCGCGACCCCATGAGGGATAAGCGTGCATAGATAATGTATGGATGGATGAATAAAAATAATGAAAATAACCCTATTCTTTCAGTATTAGTTTAAATGCGCAAAATATTCGGTTTGGTTACATCATTAGCATTGATAAAGAATTGAAAGTCTGATTCTTTCGTATAAGAGAGTAAGATGACGATAGTTGTAATATCTCTAAATATACCAAAATTGAATTATAGAGAACAAAATTACTAAAGAGTAAGATTCTAATTTCAAGTGTAAGTCTGCAGAAATAGGAGGTGCCACCATTAGGAAGAGGTCGTTAGATGGCTAAAGCCTATATTGTGCTAAATATAAGAAAGCCATTGTCTCAACATGCCTGCTAGCATCTGGTCATCATTAAGGGGGTCATAGGTCACAAGTCATAAATACCATGTCACAGGTCTTAGGTTACATGTCATAAATCTTAGGCCATAGGTCGAATTTCACAGGTCACACATCTGGTAGTCATAAATCTTAGGTCAAAGGTCACGCAATCCAAAATTTTAGGTCATAGGTCATACGGTCACAGGTCACGGTGTGAGATGTCATAAATCATAGGTGATGTCATGCCGGAAGTGGGAGAAGGCTAGGACTTCTGAAGGCGGGAACTGAAGTAGGCGGGACATGTGTCACTTTGGAATGTGGGCGGGGTTTTGTGATTTTCCGAAAGGTGGAGTCACCCTCTTTCCCACAAAAGGTATCCCCAACATAAAATGGCTAAAATCTCATCTAAATTAGGTTCACATGCTTAGATAATGGTTACCAAAGGAGGTTTGCCCCCTTCAAACCTAAGACATTTAGGACCTGATTTTCAAAGATTTTCAAAGATTCCAAATAATGAACATTAAAAACTGTGGAGAGTAAAAAGTGGCCGTGTTGCACCTGATCGTCAAAGATTGCGTCCACAATGGATAAGACGTACAACGCAGATTTGGCCCGCCTCATTTAAATGAGTAAACTGCGTCTACTGCAGGCAGTTTGGGATCTGCTGTCAAAGAGAGAGGAAGATCAAATCCTTCACATAATCAATCCAGACACCCAGGACCCACAAAATCATGTTTAATGAATGGAAAATTTCTGCTATTAAACGTTGTCTCAGAGACAATGATAATTAGTCTTTAAAATAAAGAAAAAAGGTTGTTTTTTCAGCAAATGTTCTGCAAAACAGAAGAGTTTATCTACCTTGGCATTCAGAACATGCTAGTCTGACTTGTTTATTCACTTCTGTGAAGATCAGTACAACTGGGGCAGTTCCCCTGGATTGGCAGACTGGGGTGGTGGTCCCCCTATTTAAAAAGGGGGACCGGAGGGTGTGTTCCAACTACAGAGGAATCACACTCTTAAGCCTCCCTGGTAAGGTCTATTCAGGGGTTCTGGAAAGGAGGGTCCGTCGGATAGTTGAATCTCAGATTCAGGAAGAGCAGTGTGGTTTTCGTCCTGGCCGTGGAACACTGGATCAGCTCTATACCCTCAGCAGGATTCTGGAGGGGGCATGGGAGTTTGCCCAACCAGTCTACATGTGCTTTGTGGATCTGGAGAAGGCATTCGACCGTGTCCCCCGAGGGATCCTGTGGGGGGGTACTCCAGGAGTATGGAGTACCGGACCCCTTAATAAGGGCTGTCAGGTCTCTGTACGACCGGTGTCAGAGTCTGGTCCGCATTGCCGGCAGTAAGTCGGACTCGTTTCCAGTGAGAGTTGGACTCTGCCAAGGTTGCCCTTTGTCACCGATTCTGTTCATAACTTTTATGGACAGAATTTCTAGGCGCAGCCAAGGTGTTGAGGGGATCCGTTTTGGTGGCCTTAGGATTGCGTCTCTGCTATTCGCGGATGACGTGGTCCTATTGGCTTCATCAGGGCGTGATCTACAGCTCTCACTGGAGCGGTTCGCAGCCGAGTGCGAAGCGGCCGGGATGAAAATCAGTGCCTCCAAATCCGAGACCATGGTCTTGAACCGGAAAAGGGTAGAGTGCCTTCTCCGGGTTGGGGAGGATGTGCTGCCCCTAGTGGAGGAGTTCAAGTATCTTGGGGTCTTGTTCACGAATGAGGGGAAGATGGAGCGGGAGATCGACAGGCGGATTGGTGCAGCGTCTGCTGTGAAGCGGGCGCTGTACCGATCCGTTGTGGTGAAGAGAGAGTTGAGCCAAAAGGCGAAGCTCTCGATTTACCGGTCGATCTACGTTCCTACCCTCATCTATGGTCACGAGCTTTGGGTCGTGACCGAAAGAACGAGATCCCGGATATAAGCGGCTGAAATGAGTTTTCTCCGTAGTGTGTCTGGGCTCTCCCTTAGAGATAGGGTGAGGAGCTCAGTCATCCGGGGAGGAGTCAGAGTAGAGCCGCTGCTCCTCCAGGTCGAGAGGAGCCGGTTGAGGTGGCTCAGGCATCTGGTTAAGATGCCTCCTGGACGCCTCCCTGGTGAGGTATTCTGGGCACGTCCCACCGGGAGGAGGCCCAGGGGAAGACCCAGGACACGCTGGAGGGACTATGTCTCCCGGCTGGCCTGGGAACGCCTTGGGATTCCTCCTGAGGAGCTGGCCCAAGTGGCTGGGGAGAGGGACGTCTGGGCCTCCCTACTGAAGCTACTGCCCCCGCGACCCGACCCGGATAAGCGGAAGAAGACGGACGGATGTTCAAACATATTTTTTACCCTTCTCAGAAATAAATGGAAAAATATCTAGACTTCTGATAGTAGTAAGCTATTTTCTTCCTGAAATTATGTTAATAAAATAGTTTTAATGTGGTTAAAATTTATGTTTTTCACTCTGTGGGAAAGACTTCTTGGTAAACATGCAAACTTCACACAGAGGGTCCTCAGCAGGGACCCTCTCACTGTGAGGAAACAGTGTATAATGAATGATGCTGGTGAACCCGATATTCAGCCGGACACAGAGTTACATTTTAAACGGTTTATTGTGAGATTGAGTAGTGACAGCGGTGCCAGGCAAGCAGAACCAGACTTAAACAGATGATTTATGGCAGATGGTGCAAAGGACCAGAAGATGCAGTTAGTGACAGACGAGAACAGACGAACCCCCAGAACGGGCAGAGCGAGCGACTGGAACTCACAGGGGAACAGGCAGAACTGCAGCACACAGACAGAGGTAACGTTCTTCAGAGAAATAAACAGAAGAGTCCAGCTGGCTGAGCACACAGGAGCTGGTAGAGATGGAACACATCACACTAGACAAGCTGAGATGAAGCAGAAGAGAAAAGGCGTTCTGGCAGGGATGAGCTGGCTGATGCAGGTATATGTAGGCAGGTGCACAGGTGAGCTGAGTTTACTAATTAGTAGCAACAGGTGAAGCTGATCTACAGTAGAGTGGTGACTGGAGGGAGACTGAGCTGATTGGATGATGACTGGTGGCTGAGAGGTGACAGGCTGATAGGAAAAGTCCAGAAAAATCCAAAGCAAAGCAAAAAAAAAGCCTAAATCATGACACAGTGATAAAAAATGCATTGAGATGCATAACGCAGGTGAAAATTAAAGACCAAACTGGTGGTTATCGGTCTTCTACACTTGTCTTTATTGTTTAATAGTTTTCAAAATGCAGCAAATGATTTCTGTTCAACATCAATAAATGCATCTCAAGAAAATGCACTACAGAGAAAAAAAGTAAAATGTTACAGATCTCAGTTCTTGCTGCTTGTGCAGAAATTAAATTCAGCATTTAACAGAAAGTGAAAAATTTGTGATTGTTTCCTCTTCTCCACAGTGGACTTTTCAACTCTTTGGGAACATTTTATCCACACAAGACTGAAACACTGTCTGCTCTATCACGTTGAGAGTCATAGGCACATTTGTACCTATGTATATCTGGTTTAAGAATGCAGTGAATAACATCAATGTGTACTTCCAGTGTGTAAACACCATTATTATTATTAGCATCTGTACAGATCATATTCAGGTCGTTTCTTGGCATTATTAAGAAGGTATTGTTCTCTATACATTTTCCAAAAACAGTTTTCATCTTCTGATCACAATCTCTAGGATCCATTCTGTCGACAACATGTTTGTCAAAGAAGTCCTGAGCCTCAGAGATCTCTGTTCCAGAGAGAGCGAGGAGCAGGACAGCCATAACCTGGATCTTCATGGTCACCTGGTGAAAGAAAACAATTCTAAATCTTCTTACAGTTAATTTAGAGTAGCTCAAGTCATACAATAAATAGGTGTCTGTTCTTTAATAACAATTTTAATTAGTATAATTGGAAACTATAATTATTTCATCTGAACTTGTCAAAGTTTCTCATCAGTGGCCATGTGGTAGGACTAACAGATTTATGAGACCACCACTGAGTCTCTTCATGGTTGCTGGTGATAGGAAGGTAGAGAAGAGCTGTCCTCAGCTAAAGGACAGAATCTAAAAATAGTAGGAGCCCAAAATTTGAGATTATTTTTGATTCCAAATTAGCCAAACTACACCCTTGTTATGTTTTGATAACTCACAAATTAAGTGTAAACAGATTGCTTAATAGTTTGCATCATTTTATCAACAGAAAAACTACAAATTTAATGTTATATTATTATTTTATTGTGAAACACACAATAAATGCATAAATAAAAACAGATGACCCTCAAATACTGAGCCTTTAGACCAGACGTCAGCATCATCCTCAATGGATTGGCTGAAACTTAAGAACTGAGAACAACATAACTTCTAACTAACTCCAACTTCTGTTGTTGGATAGCTATGTTAAAAAAAGGATCTATAAAACCACAAAAGCCAACATCACAAACTGGGTTACAAACCTTAAAGAATGTGTTTTGAGATTTGAAAACAGAAAGTGAGTCAGCCTGTCTGATATGTAAATATTATTGCCTCCATAGTTTCCCCTCTTTGCACTCCCTTTGTCTTTTAAATGACTAAAAAACCTGATCTGCCGACGTGAACGAGCTATTCTGTCTTCATTTGCAGTAGTGAAACACCCAAAAACAGGGGCTACACATCTGGAGGGACTAATGTTGCATTCCATTTGCCTCGGAAAATGAAAATAAGTACTGGAAACGGGGTAAACCAGAGTAAAAAGCATTCCAGTTAATACAGTTGGAGACGTCAGGATTCCAAAATAAAAAACTAAACACAATACGGCAACGGCCAGAAAAGCTGTTGTTTTGTTTCGTAGTGTTATGCCAGAAGCTGTCTGAATATGCTTATTATTATAATTAATTATAATTTGGTATTATAATTTAAATAATAAGTCATTCAACTCAAAATTTAGCTATAACAAATATAGTTCAAGTGGTGGTGATGTCAAAGCTGGAAGCTTGTAATGATTTGTACCACTAATGCAGTTATTAAGTAGCTGTTATGAACTCAGGTGTGCTGGAATAAATGATCTGGTCGGATTTTAACCGACGAGGTTTATCCGGCAGACTGTGAGAACCCCAATATAACTGCAATTAGAGTTTAAATCCTTATTCCTTATCACCATCCAATGATATGTCTCTGTATTAATATCAGCTGTTAACTCTGAAAGGAGGTTAGCTCTGAATTCTGAATTGCCATGCAACTGTGAATTAGATTGAACACAAAACAATTTCTATTCCGCAGTTGTTGTTTTATTGAACCAAAAGCAATTCCCTGTTACAGTAATTCTCTGATTCAACGACTTTGAAAATCTTATTCACTACTAAACTACACATGCAAAATATATATGGAAATAAAAGAACAAACAAAAACAAATGGATTAACATGAGCGGTTAGCGAATCTAAGTCCAGCTCACGGTCGTTTAACACCACATTTCAGTCACCCGACACCCTTCCAAGATGGCGACTATGATGACGTATGATCTACCAATTTGCGGGATGCGTGAGGGGAGGTCCTAATGACGTAACCACGCTTACGCTGATGGGGTAATACCTCGCTTCGAGAGGGCGTGGCTAACTGGGGAGTTTAAACAGAGACCGCGAACTGAGCTCGGACAAAAAGATTGCACCCGCTGATAAGCAAAGCAAAGATGGAACAAAGAGAGAGAAAAAGGATGAAAAAGTTGAATAATCGACTCACGGCGGAGTCTCCACGAACCACAAAATCAAACAACAGCCAAGTCACTTTCACAAATGCATGCACATACAAAGAAAATATTCAACAGTTAAAAGCAAACTCCGCCTTGGAGTAACACGCATTAACCTAAACCTACAAAGTTCCTAACGCCTGCCCAGGCACAGCTTTATCACCATAAGGCGAAAAAAGAAATAAAAGGGGAGAACCCCGTTACTTGTGGATCAGGGCTGTCCCGGCGGGGTCCGTGAGCGCTCCGAATAACGCGGCGTCCTGGATGCGGCTCGACTGCGCGGTTGTAGGCAGAAGTCAGTCGCTTTGCTCGGCCCAGCAAAAGCGTAGTCCTCTTTCGATCACTGGGAGATAAGGCGGCTTCCAGTATTTGATCAGAGGAATTAAAAAGTACCTTTTTAAGTCGACCTCCTGTGTCCGCACAGGGAATGGTTTTGCTCCTGTAATCTTCGAACCAGCAAAGAGTTATCGAGCACGTGGCGTGGGGGGGTAATCCACGGAGTAACAGCTGTGTGTCTTCTCAGGTTGGCGTGAGGCCAGGGAAGAAGACAGATGTCGGTCCTCGGCCGCAATAAATACCTTTCCCCTAGTAACGTTATCTCGTTGCTATGGTCGGTGGCCATTTTGGGCCGCGTTGCATGATGGGAGTTGGTGGCCATGTTGACCACCTTGCATCATGGGAAATGCAGTCCGTCATGTCCCGAACTAATGCAAGTTTGTCACGTCCTGACATGGCACAACACGTAGTAACTTTTACAAATATCCTTTAAAGCTGTAATTTCCTCACGCAAACACCACTTTAAATTTGTTGGGTCCAGAGTTGCAGCTGCTACGTGTAACATTGATTTTAGAGGCATTATGTCTTGTAAAATAAACGTGTTTCATCGCAGCAAACTGTTCTTGATGTGAGGAGCTGCCATTTTGGATCTGACAATCAGCCTTTAAAAATGTCTCAGACTTTGTGGGGAAAGTCAGGCGGAGGCGTACGTTACAGTTAATTTTTCTGATAGGAGATTTCCAAAGTCTGACTGCAAATAGGATGCAACAATAGTGTGTCTCTTCAGTTACTGCATGTCAATCATTGCCCTGAGAACACAATAACGGGCAAATTCTCATGCACTATTACCACCTCTTTTATTACTGTGGACATCACTGTGATCAAGCTTCTTGAATTAACATTATCTCACTTTTGAAGAAACATCTGTGACACTTTTCATTTAGTCATTGTCACACACCAGAGCACTCTTGTCCAACTAAATCAGTGATTTAGCCCAGCAGTTTTTAAGAAACATTCTCAAAATCTATTTCAACAGTTATAACAAAATTGTTCAATCATTTTAAGAGCCACAGTTAGCTTCTCATTGGAGGCTGAGCAGCTCTGAAGATTCAAACCTAGAATTACCCCTGGCTTATAACAAGGAAGACAGCCACAGAACCAAGGCACAGAGAAATCCAGACTCATCAAGATATTGAGTAAATAGTTATTTGTTTTTTACGTCCCTGAATCTTTACCTGGATCATGTGGTAAATCATGGTCTTTCACTTAGAGGGACGGGACAAAGAGTCCAACCTTTTCTCAATAGAGACACGGTTGCACCCATTGTAAGAGTTTTTCGATGGGAGAGCAGGTATTGCTGCTATACAGTATATACATCTCTATCTATTCCTATAGAGGAATTCTTCAGTGCATGGAGATGGAAGGTATATGATCACCGCCCCTATGAGCAGATGCCCTTGCTCAATGCAATGACTGCTGCCGCCCATGATATAGATGCAGAGGCATGTCAAGGATGGATCAGGCAAGAAGATTTTTCCCTAGGTGCATCACAAGGGAAAATATTGAGTGTGATGCAGATGAGACCATGTGGCCTATTTGCAGTGGTGGAGAAAGTACTCATACAATTTACTTAAGTAAAAGTACAAATACACAGACAAAAATTTACTCAAGTAAAAGTCAAAGTACCACATTATTATTTTACTTAAGGTAAGAAAGTACAAGCTTTTAAAACTACTTAAGTATTAAAAGTAAAAGTACTTGCCAACCATAATACCTAACGGCTTATATAATGTCATTAAGTGTACCTATCGTATTTAGTTTTAATAAATCAGTAATGTACCATTTTAATGAGCAATGCTGCAGATAAAGCATGTTTTTATTGTGTTTACCCCCTGTGACAGTTTAGATTTAGATATTTTATTCTATGCATCAGAATTCCAGGGATGACCTGCAGGGTTACATGTAATTAGGCAAAATGAGAGAAATTATTATACCTTTGAAATGTTTTATTTAATTCAAAATAAACACGTTCAATAGAAAATTGTTTCCCTGAAAAAAGGGACTTTTTTCCAACCAGAACGCGCGATGACGTAAAAAACGCGCGCTCGCGTAAAATACGGGTTGGAACTGCGCGTTATTGTACGGACGATAATATGCCTAATCGGCTTGCCATACGGGCAACAACTCCTCACCGCTTCGCCTAAGCAAATTCCTGCGGGAAACACTGCCATATTCTAATTTATTGAATATGACTGTAACTCTTACATGGAGATTATTTTAATGGCACTAACATTTATTTAATAACCAGGACGTGAAGGAGTTTAGCGTCAACTTATATGTAACATTCATGGCGGGAGACGTGATCACGACCGCAGTAATCACTGTTACTTGCAAGTTCATGCTAGCTTATAACAATATACAGTAATTGTATTTAATTACTGCAGTCGAGTTCAACAAAAAGCTTGCTAAGATTACATAAAACTTCACTAACACAAATTAATTTAACATCTATAGCGTTTAGCAACTTAACTTACCTCAATATGTTTTTTCAAATTTGATGGTGAATTTTTGAAAGATAGAATTTCATGCTTTCGGGGAAGGCAAAGGCGGCATTGGAATCTCCAGGAAGCGTTTTTTGACCCAGTTATTTCAAAGAAATCTTTTAAATAAGGCCATGGGTGGGGCAGGTCTTCTGGAGGATGACTATCCTTGGACTCCATTCTGGGAGTTAATGATTCTGCAGGTCCTGCGTACTGTGCTGCTCTTCTTGAGGGAGGGCCTAATGGTTATTTCCCGCTTTGGATTGGTTCAGCGGACTGATTCTGCTCTCGCCATTGGATACTTTCAAACTAACGAACAAATCAAAAAACCGAAATGCGTCTTGGATGTAACGAGTAACGAAACGCTGTATAGAAATGTAGTGAAGTAGAAAGTACAGATACTTACTGTTAAATGTAGTGGAGTAAAAGTAGAAAGTATCCATTATTAAATCTACAGTCATATGAAAAAGTTTGGGCACCCCTGTTAATCTTAATTATTATTTTTATTTCTAAATATTCGGGTGTTTGCAACAGCTATTTCAGTTTGATATATCTAATAACTGATGGGCACAGTAATATTTCAGTATTTAATTGAGGTTTATTGGACTAACAGAAAATGTGAAATATGCATTAAAACAAAAACTGACAGGTGCAAAAATTTGGGTACCCTAATCATTTTATTAATCTGAATACCCTTAACTGATTTTCATTGACTTACTGAAACACAAGATTGGTTTGGTAACTTCATTAAGATTAGAACTTCATAGCCAGGTGTATCCAATCATGAGAAAATGTATTTAAGGTGGCCAGTTGCAAGTTGTTCTCCTGTTTGAATCTCCTCTGAAGATTCATCATGGGCACCTCAAAACAACTCTCAAATGATCTGAAAACAAAGATTGTTCAACATAGTCGTTCAGAGGAAGGATACAAAAAGTTGTCTCAGAGATTTAAACTGTCTGTTTCCACTGTGAGGAACATAGTAAGGAAATGGAAGACCACAGGGACAGTTCTTGTTAAGCCCAGAAGTGGGAGGCCAAGAAAAATATCAGAGAGGCAGAGAAGAAGAATGGTGAGAACGGTCAAGGACAACCCACAGACCACCTCCAAAGACCTCCAGCATCATCTGGCTGCAGATGGTGTCACTGTGCATCGTTCAACAATTCAGCGCACTTTGCACCAGGAGAAGCTGTATGGGAGAGTGATGCGACAGAAGCCTTTTCTGCAAGCACGCCACAAACAGAGTCGCTTGAGGTATGCAAAAGCACATTTGGACAAGCCGGCTTCATTTTGGAATAAGGTCCTGTGGACTGATGAAACAAAGATTGAGTTGTTTGGTCATAAAAAAAAGCGTTATGCGTGGCGGCAAAAAAACACAGCTTTCCAAGAAAAACACTTGCTACCCACTGTAAAATTTGGTGGAGGTTCCATCATGCTTTGGGGCTGTGTTGCCAATGCTGGCACTGGGAATCTTGTTAAAGTTGAGGGTTGCATGGATTCCACTCAATATCAGCAGATTCTTGAGAATAATGTTCAAGAATCAGTTACGAAGTTGAAGTTACGCCGGGGATGGATATTTCAGCAAGACAATGATCCAAAACACCGCTCCAAATCTACTCAGGCATTCATGCAGAGGAACAATTACAATGTTCTGGAATGGCCATCCCAATCCCCAGACCTGAATATCATTGAACATCTGTGGGATGATTTGAAGCAGGTTGTCCATGCTCGGCGACCATCAAACCTAACTGAACTGGAATTTTTTTGCAAAGAAGAATGGTCAAAAATCCCTTCATCCAGGATCCAGGAACTCATTAAAAGCTACAGGAAGCGACTAGAGGCTGTTGTTTTTGCAAAAGGAGGATCTACTAAATATTAATGTCTATTTTTTTGCTGAGGTGCCCATATTTTTGCACCTGTCAAATTTTGTTTTAATGCATATTTCACATTTTATGTTAGTCCAATAAACCTCAATTAAATACTGAAATATTACTGTGTCCATCAGTTATTAGATATATCAAACTGAAATAGCTGTTGCAAGCACCCAAATATTTAGAAATAAAAATAATTAAGAATAATAGGGGTGCCCAAACTTTTTCATATGACTGTATATGGTCTGACCTGAAAACTGAGATAACCTATTTTGATGTTTTGTGGCAATTCTTTTTCTTCGAATTCAATGAGAATCGATAAACTTCCTACTCTTTCTCCATTTATTGTTCTGGACAATCTTTTCAAGTTGTTCACTTTTGCACCCACAATACTTCTCTTAAGTTTCTCAAGATCTTCATCTGGGATCCCATAAATCACTCCTCTAATCTTTTTATTTTCTCCCAACACTTTTTTCTCCAACACAGTTTTTTTTACAAATATTATCCACATTTAAAGCCTTATTCATTTTTTCTTCGTTTTTACAAACAACCAATAGGTTTCCATCTCGCAAAATCTTTACCATTTCGACATCTCCAATTTTCTTTTTTATTTCTCTTGACACCACAATGGGGCTCATTTTTAAGTTTTAATATTATTTTAAATTCCTCCCTCACAAGTTTCCTCCTAACTATCCTTTCTTCATCTGAACTACTTCCTTCCAGTTCTCGTTTACTTCCTTGAATTCCCTTTCCTTCATCTGTTTTATTTCTTCCACGTCCTCTCCCTCTTCCCACTGGCGTCCACCCTTCTAAATCCATACCTTCCTCTATTTCTACCTCCATTTCCACCAGAACCATTCACATACCAGTTTATGCCAAATCCACCTTTTCCAAATCCGATATATTTTATGTTTTGTTTTTCCCGCGCCACTCCAAATCCCCCCTCTCCTCGTCTCCTCGCGCCGTTTGTTTTCAAATGGTTTGCCGTCTCACCTAGACCTTTCTGCTCATGTGCAGCAAATGGACTGATCCAATGTAGTGGAGACTGTAGGGGGGGCCCCGAGACACACTCAATATTATAAGCATTCTGATGGCATTTCAGCGAAAGGATTGTAATCAAAAACATAATTAATGTGCACAAATAAGTGATGGATGTATTAATCATACATGTAAAATGAGTTTTAGGGGGCCCCCAGGAACTTGGGGGCCCTAGTTTTGCCTAATGGTAAATCCGCCCCTGGGTAACACTGGGGCCGTTTCTCAATAGGGGGTTTTCACTGACGTCACTGGCCAACCTCCGGTCCGCCATATTGGGTGGTACACTTCCTTATCTCTAGTTGTCCTACACGTATTTTCGTATCGAGAATGGATAAGTACGCCAGCACGCTAGAGCGACCAGATAAGGACGTCTATCTGAGGAAATGTTCCGTGATCGACCATATGGACCCCTATGCCTTCCACGGTGCCTTGTTTAGCCGTAATCCTGATGATTGGCCAAATGTAGAGCACGGCAACATAGTGCATTACCTGGTGTTCAGTGAAAACCCTCTGCACACTCTCGAGGAAATGAGAGCTTACAAGGGTCTAGAGGCTCACAACCAGTTCACATCTGGTTGGGTACGAGATGTCGAAGTTATGTACATCAAGGAAATCGCCATCATACGTGGACGGGTGAGTTTTAATAAGATGGTAAAAATGTAAACAATCCGACGCAAATGCGGCGCATGCTTCTGCGGTGGCTGACGGCCGGCGGTGCGCGAAGGCGCTTGGCTGCAGGGCTGATCGACGCCGCTGGCGGCTTTAATTATTTAATCAGAACAATGACCAGTGCAAAATTAAGTTGTATTTACCGTATTTACGCCGGTAGGCGCCGGTAGGAGCTGCAGATCATAAAGCCAGCAAACAGTGGGAACACAGTAACTCGTTCAAAGGTAAGCTGCGCTCAGACGGGCTCTGGGACATGCTAAGTTAGTAGCTGCTAACCGTTAGTGCTAACAACCACTCACGCATGTAATGTACTTTTAACTAGCTGCTATGTGTTTCAAACGTTTAGAACACACTCTCATTGACATCGGGATACTGTGGAAAGTTATGTTCGGTCGTCTTACAGCCGCGATCCAAGCGAGCCGACGACTCTTTGTTATCTATAACAGTTGTTCTCCGTGGTTGCGCCTCCAGGCAGGAAAGCGGTGGAAAATTAACCCGTTTCTATGTTTTTCCCATGGCGATCATGTGTTGCGCTGTTACAGCCCACAATACAGCAACGGTTTACATGTTTTACATACTTAACAGTTAATTACCTGTGACAAAGTGAGCACCGCAGACTCTGGCGTATTCCAGCTTAACACCGTCCAAATCGGACCTGGATATCCGTGTCAGCCATAGGTGACGGCGTTGTTCAGAGAGCTGTTTTGTTTTTTCGCACTGATTCACTATCACGGCTGGTAGGCGAAAGAAAGAGCGTTGATCTCCACCTCCACGGGCCGTGCAACCAACCATTAAACACGTTTTCACCATTGTTCACTTCCAATACTGCCTAAGGCGTAATACAATGCGGGTCAACGGTGCGAAACGACTACCACCCAATATGGCGGACGCGCAGAGTAGTCACGTGAGCGTGACGTCAGCTGAAAACCCCCTATTCACGAGAACGCGAGTACGGACTCGCGTTCTCGTCAAGTCCGGTCTTGGCGAGAACACAGGAAGATCGGACTTGACAAGAACGTATGGTGTATTGGAACAGAAGCGTACTTGTGACGTCATGAGACGCACAGTTCTTTAGCATTTCTTTAACATTCAAAACTATTTATATACTACACCACAATAAATCTTATTGAATTTTTTTTTAAAACAACATTTTTAATTTCTAAAAAGCCTAAAAACTATCTTGCCGCGGTGCATTCTGGGAAAGTGGTCAGTCTGAAGAACGCACAAGTCTGCTCTGATGCATGCTCGATAAAGAGGGCGGGCGAGAACAACATCCGGGGAATTCGGCGCGTTCTCGCTCTGGCGTTCTCGGCCACAGACATGAATACGTAGACGCCACGTCCTCGGGTGAGAGGCGTGCCGACAGAGCGGCCATCTTAGGTCAGACCAAGCTGCAGTCAGACAGAATACAAGTCAGTTCAGGTAAGTGGTACTTTATGTTTTCAGACACTCTGAATCCGGTGAATTCTCACCCGATTTCCAGATAAATCAACTGACTGAAAACGTCACCCTTTTAGGGACTACATGGGACCAATTGATTGAATTAAATTATCGTCTAACTTAATAAATAATTTCGATTTTGTATTGAAAGTAAGCAAACTTCCAGAGCTACGTCCATAGGGAAGCCCGACTTTTACTCCGCTTATGGGTGCGCAAATAAAAGGACACTAGGAACCAGATCCTGGGGAATTACCTTCCATAAGTAAGATTTTATGATAGATAATCATCATGCTTTACAGTTACAGTTTTCCGGCACAAACACAATATGTGCTAATGGGTAGCAGGGATGGAAGTAGAGAAAAGTACATTAAACACCAAAAACAAAAAAAAATGGTCCTAAATTACTGGATAGACATGATTAGTGGGGGGGGGGGGGGGGGGGGGGATATTATACAGTTTTTGCTATGATTTTGTAATGTATTTGATTCTAAGATGCGTTATTAGGTTTTTTGTTGATTTTTTTTCCCAGATTGCGGTTTGTATTATATAATTTTTAAATGCTGTTATGGGCACTTCTGCTCTCACTTGTCTGTATATAGTTTTGCTCCTATGTAGATCAGTGCTGTTGTCTGTAGATCAGTGTCTGTGTATATAGCCTATATATATATATATATATGTAATCTGTCTGAAAGGTCACGAGCATTGTGAACATATGATTAAAATGAGATCTGAGCTGCCTCCTATTCATTCTGACAGCAGCTGTCTGATCTGTGGTCTGACCCAAGATGGCCGCCCTGTAGGCACGTCGGCCTAGCGGCCGGCAGCATACAATGGGGCGTCTACGTATATGATGTCTATGTTCTCGGCAATTGGAACAGTGCTCGGGCTGAGGCTGATGACGTGTCACGAGCACACGAGCACACGAGCACACGAGACCGCTCAAGAACGCATATTGGGAAACGGCCATAGACTGATATCAACATGTGCTCCATCCATGCTGGTCCAGGTGAAAGGACTGGCAAACAGGAAGAGGATGGTTCCAATTACCTTTATAGAGAGGGGGAAGTAGACTGAACCAACAGCAGGGGGGACTTGAAGCAATTTAAAGTATTAATTTATACTGCAGAGGGTAAGAGGGTACACCCACATCACTCGAAACCCAGTCCTTGTTTTCCATGCAACCTTGTGAAAAAGGTTTTATGCAAGAAACTGTGAAACTATAACACATCTATAGACTAAGGTCAAAAGTGAGCTTCCCTCTTCCCTACAACATTTTCTGTCCTCATTCAACACATAAAGCTCTGGGTTGTTTAAAGGTGCAGTAATAAAAAGAAACAACCATGCAAAGAACAAACAGATTAATTAATCCCTTTACTTTTCTGAACAATATGTGAAATATGTAATATTATGTAAACATATACAAATATACAGTTTTATTCAAAATAAAATACATATACCATTTTACTTATACAGTATTATTAACTGAAATATTAATACAACTAACAAGACAAGGAAAGTCCAGGATGATTTTCTGTTATATTTTCCACCCTGATAAAGAAGTTTTCTGTGCTTTGTTTCTACTTAGTTTGAGCTTGTTGTTTGATATTTGTTGAATCATTAAAAGCAGTTAGTTATCAATCAGTAGCAGCATTTCATTTTTTAGCCATTATAGCCTGGGATCAGTAAATCCTTCATATGTATATTACTATTATTTGCTGTATAAATTTTCATTGGACGCTGCTATAAAAACTCCGTACCCCTCTTTGCAACAATCCACATGTTGTGCGCATGTGCAACGATTTCTACCGACTTGTCATACTGGGCATGACCCAAGGACTCCCTGTAAGAAAAATTCTGTTTTTCCTGTTTCCGTTTTTGAATGATTACACTCTGGAACCCGTTTTCAAGTTCTGCCGTTGCCAGAGAAAACATTTGGCATTGACGTGTAAACAAGGCTTCAGTAACACGGAGCCCAGAGAGAGCGGAACCAAAATAATAATAAAAAAAAAAAGTGGTCCCCTGTTTGACCGTTGCCTAGCAACACGGTCAAAGAGAATCATGTTGCTTATACGCCAGATGATTAAACACACCTCCAAAGCTTATTCTTATTAGTTTGGTTGTTTACAAATACTATGATATCTCTTTTATGGGAAATTCAGTATAAAGCAATACAAACACATGCATAAGAATTTTTCAAAAAATGTTCAAGTATGATCTGAGTGTGAACATTTCCTTTTCATCTAAAATTCAAAAGTTTGTTTTATTTTTAGATGTACCATCTCTAAAGATATAACAGTGGCTTTGTGAACATGTGATCAAAAGAATCTATGACATCACAGCACATGACATCACACTACAGTGTCCAAGGCAACATTCTGTGACATCACTAGAGTGTGTCAGATAGCCTCTCAGTCACAACACCTTTAGCGTTCGACCGTGAAACATTTGCCTTGGAAATCATTTTTCTCTTCAGAAGTTTTTCAACTTTGGAATCTGATACAAGCAACAGTTAAAATGGAGTCAAGCAAGCCTACAATTGAAAAGGAAACATGGGGCGATATTGTAGAAAGAGAATTAGGAGAGCCTCCTGAGGGGATTATCATCTATCCCTATGAAGGTGAAGATGATTTGGATTATTTTGACTCCTACGACAGATACAGTGAGAGGAACAGCTGCCCCCATGAGAGAACACATGAAAACAGCAAGGAGGATTATTCTGACAACCCCACCTCAGAGTGCATCAAAGATGTAAGTTTTTCTGCTTCTGAGAAGCAAACCCCTATTGATCAGAGGGTTTCTAGAGAAAACGTGGAACAGCAAGGTGTCTCAATAGCATGTGATCAGGAAGCATCCTTAGAAAAGCAGAGTTGTTCAAAGGAAACTCTGATCTCTACACCTCCAATGGTCCCTGAAAAAGAGACAATCCCTGAGAGACAGGAGACACAGGATCAACAAGAGAAGAAACAGCGCAAGTGTAAGCGCAAGAAGAAGACATCAGTAGCATTGGAAACTTTGTCTGAGTTAGAAAACGACAAAGATCAAGAAGTTTCTGGGGAAAATACTGAACAGGAAGAAGTTTCAACACCAGAAATAGTCAAGGATCAGTCGGTTTCCTTACAAAATGAGATCTGTACAAATGAAACGGTGATATCTACACCACAGGAGGTTGTTGAAGAAGTAAAGGTCTCTGAAACACTACAAAATGGGGATGAGCAAAAGCCTTCTAAGAAATCTAAACGTAAGAACAAACGAAAGACATCTTTGGAAACTGCCTCTGGACCTGAAACCCTCAAAGATCAAGAGGTTTCTGGAGAAAATACTGAACAGGAAGAAGTTTCAACACCAGAAATAGTCAAGGATCAGTCGGTTTCCTTACAAAATGAGATCTGTACAAATGAAACGGTCATATCTACACCACAGGAGGTTGTTGGAGAAGTAAAGGTCTCTGAAACACTACAAAATGGGGAAGAGCAAAAGCCTTCTAAGAAATCTAAACGTAAGAACAAACGAAAGACATCTTTGGAAACTGCCTCTGGACCTGAAACCCTCAAAGAACAAGAGGTTTCTGGAGAAAATACTAAAGAGGAAGAAGTTTCAACACCAGAAATAGTCAAGGATCAGTCGGTTTCCTTAGAAAATGAGATCTGTACAAATGAAACGGTGATATCTACACCACAGGAGGTTGTTGAAGAAGTAAAGGTCTCTGAAACACTACAAAATGGGGAAGAGCAAAAGCCTTCTAAGAAATCTAAACGTAAGAACAAACGAAAGACATCTTTGGAAACTGCCTCTGGACCTGAAACCCTCAAAGATCAAGAGGTTTCTGGAGAAAATACTGAACAGGAAGAAGTTTCAACACCAGAAATAGTCAAGGATCAGTCGGTTTCCTTACAAAATGAGATCTGTACAAATGAAACGGTGATATCTACACCACAGGAGGTTGTTGAAGAAGTAAAGGTCCCTGAAACACTACAAAATGGGGATGAGCAAGGAGAGAAAAAGCCTTCTAAGAAATCTAAACGTAAGAATAAACGAAAGACATCTTTGGAAACTGCCTCTGGACCTGAAACCCTCAAAGAACAAGAGGTTTCTGGGGAAAATACTGAAAAGAAAGATGTTTCAGTTCTGGAAAAAGAAGGTGATCAGGCAACTTCCTTAGAAAAGCAGACTTACACAAAGGAAACTCCAATCTCTACACCACCGCTAGTCCCTGAAAAAGAAACGATCCCTGAAACACAGGACATACTGGATCAACCCTCAGAAAATATTCAGGTTGAGAATTTAACTGAGGTCTCTGACAATCAAAGTTCTGAGGTTGCAGAGATTCATCCCACTATACAGCAGGACACAAAGGATTGGACTCGCACCTACAGGTCTGCTGCCTTCAGAACACGTCAAAATAACAGGCGCTGGTACTGCTATGAGCACTCAGTCCCACCATACCCCAACCCATATACCATTAGGTCTGAAATGAAAGCTCATAAAGGCAAGGAAAATCCACTATTTGGTCTTGGTGAAGTGCAAGAGAAAAATTTGCAGATGTTTCCCAACTCCCAAAATCCTGCCCCAGTGCCTTACCCTAGGCCGCCACCACCGCTAGTCCCTGAAAACGAAACGATCCCTGAAACACAGGACATACTGGATCAACCCTCAGAAAATATTCAGGTGGAGAATTTAACAGAGGTCTCTAAGAATCAAACCCCAGAAAACATCCAGGTTGAGAATTTAACTGAGGTCTCTGACAATCAAACTTCAGGGAGCACTCAGGAGGAAAGATTCACAGAAGTCTCTGACAATCAATGTTCTGAGGTTGCAGTGATTCATCCCACCATGCAGCAGGACACAAAGGATTGGACTTGCACCTACAGGTCTGCTGCCCACACAACACGTCAAAATAACAGGCGCTGGTACTGCTATGAGCACTCAGTCCCACCATACCCCAACCCATATACCATTAGGTCTGAAAGGAAAGCTCATAAAGGCAAGGAAAATCCACTATTTGGTCTTGGTGAAGTGCAAGAGAAAAATTTGCAGATGTTTCCCTACTCCCAAAATCCTGCCCCTATGCCTTACCCTAGGCTGCCACCACCACCACCACCACTTCGCCAGATTTACGACCTTCAACAACATGTAAAATATATGGAGGATGAATTTATGAACTGGTTATTGTTTTCCAACCAAGCTGAAAGAAGACTGTGGGCAGAGAAAAAATACAACGACTGTTTGACACAGCTCCACTTTTATGAAGGGATCCTTAAAGAATCAAAAGAATCTCCAAATTTGCCCAAGTTCCCTGAAGAGCCAAAAAATGAAGCAAAGTGTAAATGTCAGGCCCAATTGGAGAAGATCCAACTGGAAAATATGGAGGTACAAGAATACTTAAAGAAGCAGGCAAATGAGATGTATCACGCCAATCTTTTGCTAAGTGCTGAACTCAACCACAAAGAGGAGTTGCTGAAGAAAAAGGACTCAGAACAAAGACAAGAAAAAAAGCAGACAGTTTCTGTACAAATTCAGACAGATTCACAAGAAGCCTCACAGCTGAAAGCAACCCGTTATCAAGCTGTTTCAACACAAACTGAGGTGGATGTACAGGAAACTAAATGTGAAATAATCCCAGTCTATCAAACCATTTCAACACAAACTGAGGTGGATGTACAGGAAACTAAATGTGAAATAATCCCAGTCTATCAAACCATTTCAACACAAACTGAGACAGGTTTATTGTTAAATGTTGAAGAAGTAAAGGTCCCTGAAACACTACAAAATGGGGATGAGCTAGGAGAGAAAAAGCCTTCTAAGAAATCTAAACGTAAGAACAAACGAAAGACATCTTTGGAAACTGCCTCTGGACCTGAAACCCTCAAAGATCAAGAGGTTTCTGGAGAAAATACTAAAGAGGAAGAGGTTTCAACACCAGAAATAGTCAAGGATCAGTCGGTTTCCTTACAAAATGAGATCTGTACAAATGAAACGGTGATATCTACACCACAGGAGGTTGTTGAAGAAGTAAAGGTCTCTGAAACACTACAAAATGGGGATGAGCAAGGAGAGAAAAAGCCTTCTAAGAAATCTAAACGTAAGAACAAACGAAAGACATCTTTGGAAACTGCCTCTGGACCTGAAACCCTCAAAGAACAAGAGGTTTCTGGAGAAAATACTGAACAGGAAGAAGTTTCAACACCAGAAATAGTCGAGGATCAGTCGGTTTCCTTACAAAATGACATCTGTACAAATGAAACAGTGATATCTACACCACAGGAGGTTGTTGAAGAAGTAAAGGTCTCTGAAACACTACAAAATGGGGATGAGCAAGGAGAGAAAAAGCCTTCTAAGAAATCTAAACGTAAGAATAAACGAAAGACATCTTTGGAAACTGCCTCTGGACCTGAAACCCTCAAAGATCAAGAGGTTTCTGGAGAAAATACTAAAGAGGAAGAGGTTTCAACACCAGAAATAGTCAAGGATCAGTCGGTTTCCTTACAAAATGAGATCTGTACAAATGAAACGGTGATATCTACACCACAGGAGGTTGTTGGAGAAGTAAAGGTCTCTGAAACACTACAAAATGGGGATGAGCAAGCAGAGAAAAAGCCTTCTAAGAAATCTAAACGTAAGAACAAACGAAAGACATCTTTGGAAACTGCCTCTGGACCTGAAACCCTCAAAGAACAAGAGGTTTCTGGGGAAAATACTGAACAGGAAGAAGTTTCAACACCAGAAATAGTCAAGGATCAGTCGGTTTCCTTAGAAAATGAGATCTGTACAAATGAAACGGTGATTACACCACAGGAGGTTGTTGAAGAAGTAAAGGTCTCTGAAACACTACAAATTGGGGATGAGCAAGGAGAGAAAAAGCCTTCTAAGAAATCTAAACGTAAGAATAAACGAAAGACATCTTTGGAAACTGCCTCTGGACCTGAAACCCTCAAAGAACAAGAGGTTTCTGGAGAAAATACTGAACAGGAAGAGGTTTCAACACCAGAAATAGTCGAGGATCAGTCGGTTTCCTTAGAAAATGAGATCTGTACAAATGAAACGGTGATTACACCACAGGAGGTTGTTGAAGAAGTAAAGGTCTCTGAAACACTACAAATTGGGGATGAGCAAGGAGAGAAAAAGCCTTCTAAGAAATCTAAACGTAAGAATAAACGAAAGACATCTTTGGAAACTGCCTCTGGACCTGAAACCCTCAAAGATCAAGAGGTTTCTGGGGAAAATACTAAAGAGGAACAGGTTTCAACACCAGAAATAGTTGAGGATCAGTCGGTTTCCTTAGAAAATGAGATCTGTTCAAATGAAACGGTGATATCTACACCACAGGAGGTTGTTGAAGAGGTAAAGGTCTCTGAAACACTACAAAATGGGGATGAGCAAGGAGAGAAAAAGCCTTCTAAGAAACCTAAGAAGTCGGTTTCCTTCAATAATGAGATCTGTATATTTGAAATAGAAAATACTGAACAGGAAGAAGTTTCAACACCAGAAATAGTCGAGGATCAGTCGGTTTCCTTAGAAAATGAGATCTGTACAAATGAAACGGTGATATCTACACCACAGGAGGTTGTTGGAGAAGTAAAGGTCTCTGAAACACTACAAAATGGGGATGAGCAAGCAGAGAAAAAGCCTTCTAAGAAACCTAAGAAGTCGGTTTCCTTCAATAATGAGATCTGTATATTTGAAATAGAAAATACTGAACAGGAAGAAGTAGCTTCTGCTAAAAGGAAGAGAAGAAGGAAAAGGAAGGAAAAGCAGATCTCAGAAGCGCAGAGGGTAAGCGAAAGAGAAAAAGCCTCTAAAATCCAAAAGAAATCCATCCAGAAAGAAAAAGGGACAAAGTCTAAAAAGTCTCGAGACGCTGTAACATCCCCTCCACAGATGGAGGTTAAAGAAGTGGAAGATGCCATCCACTCACAAGCAGCAAAAGAGTGGCTTGTGCAGGACGATAACCCTGAACAAGATGATAGCCAAGTAAAAAAGGTTTCACTGTGGAGGCGCTTCAAAAAGGCCATGACTCCATCATGTTGGCGCCAGTACAAAGACAGGAAGGAAAACCAGCCTCAGTAGACCTCAACTGTCTCTGACACTTTAGATTTTAAAGGGGATGGCAGGGTAGTTTTGTATCAATTGGAGAGTGCAAATTAACAAGCTAAGGCTGCACATTGGGAAATGTCTCCCTTAGCATGCGTGGGTTTTTGATACTGAACATCCACTGTTAAAAACTAACAGGATCGTAAAAAACTGAATCTGAATTACATCCTATTAGTGTTGATGGGATGTAAAACGTTTTGTAAAAGCAAGGGCATACACGGTTAGTTTTACCCGTATATGCGTGGGTTCACTCCGGGTTCTCCGGCTTCCCCCACATGGACCAAAAACATGCATTATCAGCCATCATAGGACCCTTTTTTCTGATTCGATGGTGAAATAAAATACTCACTATTATTAAAGGGTTTTTGCAGCTAAAAAAAATAAACAAAAGTAATTAAATCACTAGACATGAGCAAGGAACAGAAATGGAGCCTCTACAATTTCTGAGCATATATGAAGGCTATGATATATATATATATATATATATATAAACATCCAAAGTAAACCTCTAAAAACCATGATAAAAATCTATTATTACCAACGAGTTAGAGATTTCAGGTTTAAAAATGGTTTACACAAGGAAAACCTGCTGGGATTTACAGCAAAATATAACATGCATATGTTGTGCCCAATGTTCCCCCCAATTTTTCATGTGTCTGAGCAAACACACAAACTCTCTGAGCGTTCACTTGACCTCTGTGAGCAACATCACACGAGCACACTGAGGCTACATTACGCCTGTCCAAAAGGTTATATCAAGCTACATGGCTTACTAAAAGAATCAAGATACAGCAATAATTTCTTTTAGATTACTTAGTTTAGATAAAAACTGATTTAGCCAGACAAAAGTCTTGGATATTTTTAATAGAGCTGTATAGCTGTACAGCATATTCTTATATCAGTGTAGGGGTCCTGCTAAGGAAGAACAGAGAGATGTGCACATCTTTCAGAGTTCCAATTTTTTTTTCATATTTTTATTAGGAAGTAATACACATTACAGAGATGTGTATCCATGTGTATATCCTTTTCACATTGGGTAGTAATTAACAATATGTACATGTTGGCACCATAAAGATACTGTGCATCTCGAAGAGTTGAGAACAAGGCATACAATCAACCTCCCAGGGTGTTTTTGTTAATTAAGTGGTACGAACAGTATACCACCCAACTAAGAGAAAATAATAAAACAAAATAATAATCATAATAGTAACAACTAAATAACCGAAGATCTCATTAAGTTATAATTAAGTATAAATAAAGCCCTTCAGGAAAGAAGAAAAAAAAGACAAAAATAAATAAATAAATAAATGAACGAAAGGGGGAGGGAGGGGTCAATCAGAAGGAAGGGACTGAAGAGAGCGGAAGAATGTAATGAAGGGAAGCCATTTGTCACAAAACTGATCAGAATTACCTTTCACTGAATATCTGATCTTTTCCAGCTTCAGAAAAGACATGGTGTCATTGAGCCACTGGGTACTAGAAGGGGCTTTAGTCGACTTCCAGTGCAAAAGAAGGCGGCGTCTGGCCAGTAATGAGGTAAATGCCAAAATATCTAGTTATTAGAGGTAAACCGGTTATGGTCCTCTGGCAGCCCAAATATGGCAATGTGGGCGGAGACTTTAATGACCACAGAAAGTATTTTTGACATGGTATCAAAGTAATTCAACCAGAAGCAAGAAAGTAGTGGACAAAAATAGAACATATGGGATAAATTGCAGGGCGAGGCATGACATTTGTCGAATTTGTCTGCAATACTGGGATAGATTTGTGACAGTCGAGTTTTAGAAAAATGGAGTCTAAACAGTACTTTAATCTGTATTAATGTAAGACGGGCGCAGAATGAGCTTGTATAAATTGTCTTAAGAGCAGCGTCCCACCAGTCATCCTCCAAGTTTAAGTCCAGTTTCTTGTCCCAGACTTCCCTAACTTTAGTAATTGACAAGCAGTCAAAAGACAGAAGTTCATTATAAATTTTAGAGATAAGTAACTTTTGAAAGAGCAGATTCATAAATTTGAGCCAAAAGGAGATTTTTTGAATGTGTGCCGCCCAATAATAGAATTGGAAATTTGGAAGTGCCAGTCCACCATTGAATTTATATCTCTGAAGTGTGGATTTGCGGATCCTGGGAGCCTTTCCACACCATAGGAAGTCAGAGAAAGTCTGATCAATTGTTTTAAAAAAACTGCTTTGGCAGGAAAAGTGGGAGACAATGAAACAGAAACAGAAATTTGTGTTAAAATGTTCATTTAACGCAGTTAAATTAACGCAGTTAAAATGTTCATTTTAACTGCGTTAATTCTTCCTATTAACAAGAGTGGTAGACTTCTCCATCTTTGTAGGTCTATTTTAGTTTTAGATAATAATGGTGAGAAATAAGCGGGAAAAAAATAACAATTTAATGTTCAGGTAATGTTGATCCCTAGATACCTAAAGCCAGTCAGGTTTGAATTAAAAGGGATATCTGACCTGTGAGCTGTAAGGCTGAAGTGTTAATAGGGTAGCATTCACTTTTAGAGATATTCACTTTGTAGCCAGAGAATGAGCCGAATCTCCGGAAAACAGATACAATTGTTTGAATGGAAAGAACAGGATCTGAGAGATACAACAATAAATCATCAGCATAAAGTGACAACTTAAATTCTGTGCCCAAACGTGAAATCCCAGTAAAAGTCGAGGAGGATCTCAAAAAAACTTGACAAGGGCTCTATCGCTAGTGCAAACAATAAAGGAGAAAGGGGACAGCCTAGAGTTCCAATTTGATTGGCATTAAATTATTTTCATTTTCTGCAGTGAGATTTAGCACAAACACGTCGTGCCGTGCAGCCTCTCTTCTGTCAGTCTGCTCCAGGGCAGCTGTGGCTACTAACATAGCTCCCCACCATCAGGGTGTGAATGTGTGCATGAATGGGTGGATGACTGATCAGATAAAACTAAATGTGATAAGAGTTCTTCTGAAGGAGATGTTTTATCTCCTTATCCAATACAACCGTACACCCATCTGGAATGATCCTAACATCCTACAAAATATATAATACAACTAACTTTCCAGACTGGAAGTGTAAATGTGTGGAATACCTGGAACACATATTTGAAGGAACAGAGTTTATCCCATTTAACAGATTCAATATACAATATGGTATTGATAAAAATGAACTCTTGGAATATCAACAACTCAGATCTATAATTTGAAATTTTTGTTTAATCTCATTGTTGTTTCACAAAGGACATTAAATGTATTAGAGTTTCTTGATCTAAACCTCCCAAAATTATTATCTGAATTATACAGTACATTGTCTAAACTACATGATTTAATATCTCTTCCTATTATGAAATGGGAGGCAGATTTATTAGTCAGCATTGAACAAAATATCTGGACTTAGATATGTCTAAGAACTTTCAAAATGACTAGAATTTACAACTAATGCAATACAAAAACCTTCACAGAGTACACTATACAGGTCAAAGATTATTCAGGATCTAATACCTGCTCACAGTGCACAGGCAAAAATCCTGACAGTGATATTCATGCACTTCATGCACTATGGTTCTGTACCTGTTCAGAGGTTCTGGGTCCAGATATGTAAGGACTCGTCAAAGTGCCTGAGTTGTAAAATGTCACCTTCTCCCTCAGTTTGCTTGCTGGGTGACTTAGATGACAGCACTTTGGGAAATAAATCAGTTTTCTTGGCTTTACTGCCCTGTGTACCGCTAAGAGAACTATCCTCATGAATTGGAAAAGTAAAATATCTCAGTATCAATCAGTATAGAGATATTTTGTTGGATCATATAAATCTTGAGGCAGCATCTGCCTCCACATCAGATTGATCTCTCTAGGCTCCGTTGATCACCTAGTTCAGTGTCAGGTAGTGATCAGGTGGCCACTGGAATTGGCTTTATAAGGGAGATCCACCTGTTTTCTGCTCAGCAGAGTCAAGAACGGTTCTTCAGAGGCCAAGACCAAATCTTTAGAGTTATGCTGCGTTCAGACCAAACGCTTTTGAGCATCAAAAAGCCGTCCAAGGCCTCAACTTGGACGCTTGTGCACAAACAAGTCTGTCAGAGTGTTGTGGTTCGAGATGCCAGTCTGGCAGAGTGACTCCTATTGGGAGGAAGTATCCTGTTATTTACCTCTGCTGGACGCTTTGTAAAATTACAGATGAAATGAGAGAAAAGGCTATTTTTCCGCTGTGACAAAACTTTTTGTTTTTGTGTGCATTGAACATGAAATAGTCCCAGAATAAAATCTAATAAAGCTTCTTGCATAAATAAATCAACCAGAGCACTATGGCGGAAGCAGTAAGGCGCCACTTGTGAAAGCAAAATCTGTTGGGATTGTTTTGGCATTAAGACAGACAGGACACGTTAAAAAACAAAAAACAAAACAAAAAAAAACAAAGGTCCTAAAAACTGGGTTATAAATGAAGACCTAACTACTAATTATGTAGTTGCCTTGTTGAGACGTTAGTTTATTTTGATGCAAAAGCTCCTTTTTGCATCAAGTTCAAGAAAAAAAGTTCAAAAATATTAAGATACAGCTGCATCTCAATTTACAATATCAACGAGAAGTTAAATTGCTTTAATAATCTAATGGAAAAAGTAAGACACATTTAGAGTTTATTAAAGTTTTTCTTTCAAGTGATGAGAGTTGTTTAAGACTTACAGCTAATGAAAGCCCTAAAATGTGTTTCTCAAAACTATACCAGTAAAAATTACTCTAGTGGGGGATCTCAAGACGTTCCCTGGTCAGATGTGACCATTTTCACTGAGGCCTGCTTTGGAGTTATCAAGGAAAACATGGACCTAGAAGCCAGAACAGATCTAGTGTCTAAGCAGAAACGTCTATAATTCACTTCTTTTGTTGTTGAACTTGTTTTTCAAGAGCTGGTACCTGTGTTACAAAATTCCCTGAAAATGGTGACAAGCATTACTAGTCAGATGAAAAGTGAGATTATGGTGTTAAACTGGGAGGAAGTAAAAGCTCATCTGTTGTTTTAGAAAACGTCTTGAAGTGGTTCAGACGATTTTTTTCTTTTCTCGTGTTTTGCTCAGAAGTCGTGAAACATGAAACAAGCAGAACTTTTATATATATAGTATAAATATGAATAAAGGCCATATAGATTTAGGGATTTTAGATATGTATTTTAACCATTGTTTTCCTAGGGATAGAAGCTATGCAATTAAAAATTCATTTATTTTAAAAAAAAAACGAGAAATAGGTTCAGAAGTTTCAAATTATGGCCTTATTCATATGGGCTGAAACATAAACATACAAACCAGCTTGGTTCAGTTGGAAGAGTTAATTTCTACCAAGTTTTAGCCATTTATTTAGATGGGGGATGTATAAGATCTTCATCTGGTTGGAACATCTGATTGTTACCAAGTTTTAACCACCTCACTGTTGATTTGAGTGAAAGTTATAAGGTTTGATGTTTGTTTTTCATCCAACACAGCAGTACCACTGGCAGCTAAACGGCCCGATTTAAAATTTCACCAAGTTAAAGTTCTAAATAAGTGTTCTGAGAAAATCTTTTATTGGAAATATGTTTGTGGTGATATCATTTTCTGTAAATATTTCACAACAAGAACATTTATGGATCCAGTAAAAAAAAATCCATTATGCTGTTAATTTTAAGGAGCAGCTGTTTACTGTGTGACGCTGAATCTAATCAGGTCACCACAAGAAACTGCTGTTTCACTTATGTTGGGGTACAATAAGAAAGCTAGTTTCAGTATGAACAAAACCCATCATTGCTCTTCATTTCTTCTTAAACATTAAGTGTCACTCGATTTTGAAATGAAATATAATGAAAATCTCATTAATCACATAAAAGCAGAAGGAAGCAGCAGAGTTTCTACTTGTCTAGTGACAAGCAACAAACTAATGTGAGGAAATAAGGAAACTAAAGGGAAATGTAGCTGATTTATGTCTGGCTATATTCATGATGCATGATTTTATCTTATGTGATGGACTGGCGACCTGTCCAGGGTTCCCCCCCGCCTCTCACCCAATGACTGCTGGAGAAAGGCACCAGACAATGAACATTCACAAAGCTTTAGAAAGATGCAAAGTTATAAATACCTTCTCTTTCGGCCCAAATGCAGTCCTGAATGGGAGAAGAAAAGCAAAAGCTATAAATCTTGTCATCATTGACTGGAGACTTAATACCAGCATAGAAAAGTAATCAGAACTCAACATCATCTGCCATCTATGATGTTCTGCTCAACCACAGCTTGATGTACAGCCTGATCAGAACTCAGATAGTTCTGAGCTAACTCCTCCATTTTTGTTGAACGGGTCAGGAATCAGAAAACCTCAACAGTCCGGTCCAAACATTGGTACAGACCAGTCTAGTCACCCTCAACCGGTACTGGACCAGTCTGTTGCCAGAACATACTGGCTACCAACATGTTTCCTTCTTGTCTTCAAACAAGAGAACGATCCTGAGGGTTGGAGTAATTATTTGCTCATATCTCAATAGGTCATACATTTTTATACATTTTTCTGTTTCAAACAATTTAGTTTGATTGAACGGTTTTCAAAAAAGGACCTAAAAATGAGTCAAAAAGTAAGAGCTAACTGCTAATTATGTATTTGTTCAGTTGAGATGTATTTGGTGCAGATGCTCCTTTTTGCATAAAGTCCAAAAATAATAAGATACAGCTGCATCTCAACTTATAGTATCAAGAAAGAGATATATCATTTAAGTAATTAAGTTCAAAAAGCAAAACACAGAGTTTTTATTTCAAGTTCTTCGAGTTGTTTAAGACTTTAAGACAAGAATATAACAAGAAAGAGGAATTTACTGCAGCTCAGTTGTCCAAAGTCATCTATTGAGATGAAAGTATAACTTTCTTCATTAGGAAATTAAAGTCTATAGTCTGGAGGACGTATTCTGTGGTTGACTGACTGCGAGGCTTTTAAAGACCACATTGATATGGGAAACCATTTGGTCTGCTTTCAATCTCCATCTGCTGCATATACCATGTTCTTTTCAGGATAAAACCTTTAACACAGAGAGCAACAAGATCATTAACACGATACTGAAGCTGTTAAAATAGTTCAGTTCCCTCTCTGAGTCCAATGCACAGACTTGGTGCATGCATTTTAAAACATAAAGGACAAAATTTATTATTGGATTGTTCTCTTTTCTGGTGAAAATCACAGCTCCACCACAGTTACTCTAAAAAAGAAAACGGCAACTTCATTCATTTGCTTTCCAAACAGGTGGGTGCCTGCTGACAGGGTACGCTCCTTTTCCTCTCGCTGTTGTACACGGCGGCCAGAGACGATGGGTGAGGGTGGAGAAGCCAGATCCAAAATAGGGGGCTGTGTTTTTTGATCTTCACAACATACTTTTCAACACATTCACTTGACCTAAGATGGATTTGCTCCAGCAAATATGGTTGTAGCCAATCGGTGTGAAGTCAACTTAGTAGAGCTGCAACCAACCTTTTAACTGAGGAGGGACATTTGGCCTGACGAAACAACCAGCCGAGGATGTTCTTTTAATGAAATTCTCTGGAGAAGTTACATATGCAGCAATATTAACTATATGAAATGGTGCATACAGTGATGCCATTGCACCTTTAAGACTCAGTCAGAGGCTTCTCCAGATCAGCTGTGAGACAGACCACTACAGGAGAACCTTATTGCTCACAGCTTCAGCTTCTACAACAAAATGTTAATTTTACTCAAATCAGCTTTAATTTAGTCTGAATCAAATTAAAAAAATATTGATGCAACATATAAAGAGTAACCTATTTATACTATGCCTCATTAGTTCCTACAATAACTTAATAAGAATCGTTTAGAAAATTGATAAGTTATTGAATTGATAAGAGAGATCAATTATCAAATCACTATCACCAAATTTGAATAAATTGCCATCATTAACAGCAAATACTTTACAAAAACATTGAATAGTTTAAGTTACAACAATATCCCCTGTAGGATCAATTAGGACTGGACCATCGACTAGGCAAGGCAAGGCAAGGCAAATTTATTTATATAGCACAATTCAGTACAGAGACAACGCAAAGTGCTTTACATGATTAAAATATAGGAAAATAAAACAGAATAAAACCAAGTAGGGATAGAATGTAGAAACAAAAAAGAACATTAGAACAGTTTAACTAGAACAGTCAAAGGCAATTTTAAACAAAAGTGTTTTTAATCTTGATTTAAAAGAACTCAGGCTTTCCGCACTTTTACAGTTTTCTGGAAGTTTGTTCCAGATAAGTGGAGCATAGGAACTAAATGCTGCTTCTCCTTGTTTAGTTCTGGTTCTAGGTATGCAGAGCAGGCTGGAGCCAGAAGACCTTAATGGCCTGGAGGGTTTATACACTGATAACAAGTCTGTGATGTATTTAGGCGCTAAGCCATTCAGGGATTTATAGACTAACAGAAGTATTTTAAAGTCTATTCTCTGAGATACAGGGAGCCAGTGGAAGGACTTTAGAACTGGGGTGATGTTCTCTACTTTCTTAGTCTTAGTGAGGACGCGGGCAGCAGCGTTCTGGATCAGCTGTAGATATTGAAGAGGAAGGGACCCAGGATGGACCCTTGGGGAACCCCACATGTGATTTTTGTCATCTCTGACGTAAAGTTACCTACTGATACAAAAAATTCCCTGTCCTTTAAGTAGGATTTAAACCAGTGGAGAGCTGTACCAGAGAGGCCGACCCAGTTCTCCAGGCGTTCTAACAGAATGGAGTGATCGACAGTATCAAATGCTGCACTGAGGTCCAACAGAACCAGCACGGTGGTTCTTCCACAGTCTGTATTTATATGGATGTCATTAAACACCTTGATAAGGGCGGTCTCTGTACTGTGGTGAGCACGGAAACCTGACTGGAAAACGTCAAAGCGGCTGGTCGTTGTTAAGAAGGTGTTTAATTGTTGAAACACAGCTTTTTCAATAATCTTACTGATAAAGGGGAGGTTTGAGATGGGCCTGTAGTTCTGGAGTAGAAGTTTGTCTAAATTGTTCTTTTTCAGCAGTGGTTTGATAATTGCTGTTTTTAGGGACTGGGGGAAAACACCTGACAGAAGGGATGTGTTTATTATCTGAGTCAAATCAGACGCTATGCCAGGTAAAACTTTTTTAAAGAAGGCTGTGGGGAGAACATCAAGACAGCTTGAGGAGGAACTTAGCTGCTGAATGATCTCCTCTAAGCTTTTGTGGTTTATTTGGCTGAATTGGGACATTTTGTCAGGATAAGTTCTAGCTGGATACAGCTTTGGTTTTGGTGTTGATATGGAAGTACAAAGTGATCCTCTAATTTTTAGGATTTCCTCAGTAAAGAAGTCAGCAAATTCATCGCAGGCCCTGGTGGAGTGGAGTTCGGAAGTCACGGACACAGGAGGATTTGTTAACCTGTCGACTGTGGCAAATAAGACATGAGCATTATTAATGATTTTCTTAATGATCTCGGAGAAGAAAGATTGCCTTGCATTTTTCAGTTGTAAGTTATATCTGTAAAGTCTCTCTTTATAGATGTCGTAGTGAACCTGAAGTCTGTTCTTTCTCCACCTACGTTCAGCTTTCCTACACTCCCTTTTTTCACCTCTAACTGCTGGAGAATTTCTCCAAGGAGATTTTTTCTTCCCGGAAAAAACCTTCAGTTTAACTGGAGCAATGCAGTCAATGATGTCTGAGACTTTAGAATGAAAGTTATCTACTAGCTCATCTACTGAGTTGCAGCCCAAGGTTGAAGTATCAGAGTAAGCTTGAATAAAAGTTTCTGCGGCATTGTCCTTAAAGGTGCGTTTTCTTATGATGTCCCTTTGGCTAAATGAGTCACTGGAAATGATGCTTTCAAAGGTAGCAGAAAAATGATCAGATAGGGCAACGTCAGTTACATTGACGTTAGAAATCTTTAGACCTTTAGTGATGATAAGGTCTAAAATATGTCCCCGTTTGTGCGTTGGCTGTTTAACATGTTGAGTTAAACCAAAGTTTCTAATTGTGTCACACAGTTCTTTTGCACTTCTGCCTTCAGGGTTGTCAACGTGAAAGTTGAAGTCTCCCACAATAATTAAACAGTCATAGTCAACGCATATCACAGACAGGAGATCACTAAGAGCATTAAAAAAGTTTGATGTGGACTTAGGAGGCCTGTAAACATTGAGAAACATAGTTCGTACCGGGCTCTTTACCTGGAGAGCCAGATGTTCAAAAAAGTCAAATTTTCCCAAAAATACCTTTTTACACTTTAGTGAATCAATCAAACAATGTTGCCACTCCTCCACCTTTCCTTTGCTGTCTGCTCTCACAAAGAAAATTGTAGTTTGGAGGTGTCGACTCCAACAGAATAACTTGTTCTTTAGATTCATGTAACCATGTTTCTGTTAAAAACATTACATCAAGATTATTGTCAATAATGAAGTCATTAATTAAAAGGGATTTTCCTGACAGAGATCTAATGTTGTCATGATTTGAGTTTGGTTATGGTTTATGTTTGTTATTTGATTAATTACTTCACTCTCCTGCCTTAAGTTCAGTTTCTGTTTCAGGTTCTGTCTTAGTTTTTGTATAGGTTTTTTTTTTTTTGTGGTTTGATTTTGTTTTATATTATTAGTTTATCTGGCCTGCTCCGACCATTTCTGTCACCAGTCTTAATTCAGTTCACCTGCCAGCTATCTGCCAGCTCACCTCCTAGTCAACACCCTGTCACTCCTCTTCTCCAGTCACCATCCAATCAGTTTCGGTTTACTTCCAGTCACTTCCCTGTTCCTGTTAAGCTCCACCCATGCCAGTAATTAGTTTTCACTCCATTCACCTGCTCTCTCCCCTATTTATACCTGCCTCTTCCTCCTGCAATCTGCCAGATCAATTCAAGCTACTTGGTGAGTCTTATCCAGCGTTGTATTTCTGATAGCCCTGTTGATACCGACCCTATTGCCTTTTTGATTCTGAGCCAGCCTGATCCCTGAACCTGATTTTCTTGCCCTGTATGATTGCTCACCTGTTTCTCTGACCTGGACCTGCCTTGGGATATTTTGAGTTTTGCCTTGTCCTTGTTTTGGACTGCCTTTCGTGTACCGGATTTTGGACTGCCTTTTTGACCATTGAGCCTTGCCTGTCCCTGTTTATTAATAAATCCTGTTTTTTTGCTTAAAACCTCTCTTGTCTGGCTGAATACTGGGTCCTCTGTCTCTGGTTCGTGACAAATGTTTAATAAACCCAATTTACATGACTTGGTGGTTGATAGTGTCTCTGTGGCAGGTTGCATCTGACAGTTTATGACTTTTAAGTATTTGTTCCTGTTTATCCTTTTGTTTTTCTTATTTCTGCCATGTATCATCACAGCTATTACATAATCTCCTGCAAAAGGCCCAAGCTGATGCTGGAAACTGTCATGTCTGATAAACGTGCGGCCAGGGCCCGATCTGTATCACAGCAAAGTTATCTGGAGGTCTTGAGCATCAGGATGATCTGTGATACGAAGAGGAGGAGGATCTGAGGCTCTGAGGCCTTTGGAAAATGCTGGTTTAGTCAGAGCAGAATGGCTATGTGGAGAGGATGTCATCTGTAGGCCAATCTTAGATACTTTGTTCATGTTGTGAGAAAATTCCAGAAAAGGAACTTCTGGGCTTTGTGGAGAAGAAGGGGAGGTTGTTGCAGTCTGGACCGGTGTTCGTGACGATGGAGGTTTTTGGTCCTCTCTTTGTCCTGCTGAGATCTGGGATGAATCCTCCTGTAGTTCTGACGAAGCCTCTTTCTGTGTCATCTTTCTGGCCATCTTTATCTTGGCTTGTTCGGGCTGTACTGGGCTTATCATTTGTTTTGGCACTGGATGTGCTTTGTTTTGGAACAAAGCTGATGGTGCATGGTTCACAGAATAGAAGATGTTTGAAATCAGCCGTTTTGCACCTGACCTATTTAGAGAGAAACCACCTCTGTTGAACAGATGTCTCCTCTCCCAGAAGATGTTAAAGTTGTCTATGAAGGTTGCAGTTGTTTGTTTTTTTGCATGTTTTTTCCAGCCATTTGTTTAGCATCAGAATTCTGGAAGAAAATCTCATCTCCACAATTAACGGGCGCGTGAGGGCCGCTGAGAAACACCTTGACATTAAGGCCATCAACTAAGTTCAACAGACTAATGTAATCCTCTTTTAATACTTCTGATTTTCTTATCCGGTTTACGTCGCTCAGGACTTCAGCTTGTTTCTCCAAGGTCGGGCGTTCTTTCAAGATCCTTAGAAGGATGTCTGATATATCAGACACCGGGCCACAGTTCGAAGGGTTATAAATCAACACCTCTGTGTTTTTCTTGTTACAGAAATGTTTAATCCCACTTACAGATCCATTGCAAAATATCAGGGTCCTTGGCCCCTGACCTCACTGACCGCCCTCAGCACGTGCGGCTGCACGGCTGTCAGTCAGAGGTGGCACTCTGCAGCACCGGGGCCCCCCAGGGCACCGTTCTGTCTCTGTTTCTTTTCACACTCTACACCTCGGACTTCACCTACAACACGGACAGCTGCCACCTTCAGAAGTTCTCTGATGACTCGGCCATTGTGGACTGTGTGTCGGAGGGGAACCAGCTGGAGTACCGGTCGGTCATCATGGACTTTATGGACTGGGGTGAGAAGAACCATCTGTGTTTAAACACCAGCAAAACCAAGGAGATGGTGATCAATTACAGGAGAAGACCCCCACCTCACTCCCCCGTGAACATCCAGGGGCAGGACATAGAAACTGTGGACCCACCGACGCTCTGTACAAGAAGGGCCAGAGACACCTCCACCTCCTGAGGAGGCTGAGGTCCTTTGGAGTGAACAGGCCCCTACTTAAGACCTTCTATGACTCTGTGGTGGCCTCAGCCCTCCTCTACGCTGTCGTCTGCTGGGCCCCTGGTAGCGCAGAGCGGGACAGAAAGAGGCTGAATAAGCTGGTGAGGAAGGCCACTTCTGTCCTAGGCTGCTCTCTGGACTCAGTGGAGGAAGTAGCTGAGAGGAGGGTGCTGTCCAAGCTCACATCCATCATGGACAACACCTTTCACCCCCTGCACCAGACTGTGGAGGAGCTGAGCAGCTCCTTTAGTGACAGACTTAGACATCCTGTCTGTAAAAAGGAGCGTTACCGCAGGTCATTCATTCCTGCTGCTATCAGATTATACAATGCTGCAAAATAACTGTAACCACAACTGCAATAACTAATGTGCAATAACTAATGTGCAATAATCTATTTGATACACTGTGCTATAACCCGTGCAATAATCCTGAAAGAAGTGACTTCTGCTGCTATCACCAAGTGAATATATGTCAATACATATATGTATATATATGTATATATATATGTATATATATTAGTGCTGTCAGTTAAACGCGTTATTAACGGCGTTAACATAAAACCCATTTTAACGCCGACAATTTTTTTTGTCGCCGTTAGTCGCGCGTCAAAACACACACACCGTTCCCTAATGTTTTTCCGCCCGCCGCGCTCTCCGGACTGTGTTTCTTTTACCCTCGGCGCTTTCCGTAGTTTCAAGAGAGCTAGAAAACTGTAGCAAAACAGACCCGCGCTGTTGCCAAAGACTGTTTATTTGATGCGACTTTGGGCTTCTTTTTTCTAAAAGCGCTTCTAAATTTCATGAGTCACGGGTCGCGGTTTTTTTGGGCAGGTTTCTGAAAGAGATATCGCTTATTTGGGCTCTAAAATAAGTGACGAAATATGGGTTATGAGACCTGCCTGCACTACATTTGAGTGTATCCAACTGAAATATCCCTCCGCCATAGGAGCCGTCGGTAGTAAAGGCAGACAGAGCAACTCTGCTCGTATTTTCTGCAGTTTACGGTGCAATAACCGGTGATAACTGCTGAAAGTAGATTACATGGTGCAGATCACCATTTTAAGCAGAGATTAGTTCTGAAGATGAGTTTTTAACATGCTGATAACATTGCAGAAACCCAACCCATAAACCATACTTTAATGCTTATTAATTTGTCGTCTCTGTATTTGACAAACCAAGGATGAATCACGTTGACAAACAAAGTACCTGGAGTTACTAACTAGTTCCTAAACGGTCTCTTTCAAGGGTATTAAGCTCCTGGCCCAGTTGCAAGCAAAGTGTAAGACTGGAATGACCTGTATTGTTGTTGGTGTGAAAGCTCAGAATTAGATGTGTGAGAGAGAGAGAGTGAAAAAATGAACAAAACTTATGACTTTATTGAAATGTACAATTTTTATTAATTTATATGTTTATGCATAATACCATGTCTATCTTTGTATAAGAGGCAAAAAAATATATATCGGCATGAAAACAGGTATTTATTTACACATTTGTTTACACACCGTGTTAACATCAGGGCGTCATGATTAGTCATTTAGCCATTATAGTCCAGAGTTTAACAATTGGCACCAGGATGTTTTCATTCCAATTCTGAAAAGTGCTTGAAAAATAACAAAATAGCATGTATTTTATTAGTGTCATTTATTGCAAAATTGCATATTAAAATGCCCAAACAGGCTATTACACTTTCAGAAATAAAAGGATAAAATATGCGATTAATTTGCAATTAATCTCGAGTTAACTATCGACATTATGCGATTAATCGCGATTAAAATTTTTAATCGTTTGACAGTCCTAATATATATATATATATATATATATGTATGTATATGTATGAATTTCTCCAACGTGAGATCAATAAAGCCTATGCTATCCTATCCTAGGTATTTTTCCAACCTATTTTTGTGATTTTTTTTTTTTTTTTCACAAAAATTTAATTATGAACTTGAAAGATGTCCAAAACTCAGATAACGAAGACTCTACAATTGCTGGTTAAAATTTCTGGACATCTTAAACAAAGAAAATAAACATTTCAGAACTAATTTTAAATGTTACTATGGTGAATAAGTTTTTTATTCATTTTATTTTGTTGAGTCACAGAATTGCAGAGAGACTCTTTGATTCAAGGCCGAAAAGAAAATTCACTTTACTGGGCAGCAATATTTTGGGAAAATTACCTTTTGTGTTTTAAAACATTTGTGTTTTTTTTCTTGTTTTTTTTTTGTTTTTTACCCCCTTTATTTTGATTTCACAACTGCACAGCCCCAGTAGCTTTTATTTTTGTCTTTCTTCATTTTGGTTTGTTTTTGTAATTCGGAGATCGTAAATTTTTTCTTTTGATCCATTTGCTTTTACTTATGGGGAGAAATAACTTTGAAGTAAAAATAAACCAAAAAAATGTGTCTTTTATCTTTACTAAAACTGTGAAGCAGCCCAATTAATCTAACCTAAAATGTATATTTTTGGACTGTAGAGGGAAGCTGGAGCACCAGGAGAGAACCCTCACATGTACGGGCGAATGTGCAGACTCCATGCAGAATAGAGGTGCCAACTTGGTAACTATAGAATACAGGACAGCTATGGCAGTATATAAAAAACCTTCGCAATCAAAAAACTTAATTTTAGCATGGTTTCAGAGTTAACTTTCTCATCCTTAAAGCTAGTTTCCAAGTCCAGGTTCAATTTGTCTTCAGGAACACTGCTGGCAAACACACTTTTCAAACGTCTGCATTAAAGCGTTAGCACTGCTTTTAGAGCTGATTTGCACCACGTCAGAGTTATCTTCGACCAGATCCTTTTCTTCAAAGCAGCAGGTAGATATCTTTCTCACTGCATCAGTAACCAAGGCTCCAACAGCAAAACAAACAGCAAGAAACATGTTTACTGGATATTTGACTTGGATACATTCAAATAAAAATGATAAAACTGGGAATTTGTAACAAAGTTCAAAAGGAAAGTGAATGAGTTTTATCCAGCATCAAAAAAACAAATTGAACCTCTATGGCATCACCAATGACATCACTGTATGATGACCTTCAAGGTTCAGAGGCAAGTTCTTGTTTTCTTATAGTTGCCATGGAAACTCAAGGGCTCAAACCGGTTTTTAAAACTGTGCTTCATGTCAAGCTTTAAACAACAGTAAATTCCCCAGTTCTGATTAACTGGACACACTGCAGCTACTGAATTAGGATTCAAAATGTTTAACCTCGTCTGCACGTGTTTATTATAGTTATGAAGTGTTTATCAGCTTCTAAACCCCGCTAATAAAAGAAATGAAATTATTAGAACAGCGCCCTCTGCTGGTTGAAAGAAGTACAAACAGCTGAGAGAAACGCCTCATCTTAGGAAATCATTCAACTAATACTTATTTTAGTAAACCTCTTCCTAAATACAAACACTTGTGTGATACAGACTCCTCCAACAGAGAGTGATACATTTCAAGCATTTATTTTCGTTAATTTGGATAATCCAAATTACATTTCTCATAAAAGTTTGAAATATTATCTATATGCATTTAACTATTCTTTATTGAATTACTGAAATAAAACGTTTTCCATTTCATTCTAATTTGTTGCAATAACAACTGTATCCCTATTAATTTCTAATCAGATACAAGACATTTCTAAACATGTTCTAAAAAGATGAGGCGTGCTAATGGTGGGGATGCCTGATAACAGATTTGCTGTTTAAACCCTTTTAATACGTTATGATACATTTCTGTCATGATGCAGCCTGAAGGCTGCATTCTGAACACTTCCTGGCTCCTTCCCCAGTGCAGCCCTGATTGGGAACACCTGACAGGACTGCAATCATCCTGGACTCACTCCACCTGCTCTCACCACTATAAGATAGTCTTTATTGATCTCACAATGGAGAAATTGACTCACCTTCAGTTTGTCCTGGTTGCCGGTTCGTCTCAGTCTCCTGAACACCATGCCTGTCTCGTTCGTGCTCGTCTCCTGGTTCTGTTCCTGTCTGCTCCGGTCTGTTCTCGCCTGCCAGTTTCCTGTACCCCTGCAACCTCCGTCTGGTAAATGACTTTGGCTTCATCATCCACTACCTGCTGTCTCAATAAACTTTGGAAACAGCTCTGTGTGTGTGTGTGTGTGCTGTGTCCGGGTTCATCCAAGACAAATCATGACAATTTCAATCTGATCAAATCGGGGGCATTTGCACATCCTTGCACTGGTAAGCTGGTGTACAAATTAAGCAGACCCACTGGTCTACAGGGAGAAATAAAAATTATGAATCTCTACTCATTCCATATCCTCTCAGCGCTTGGTTGGGCCTCCTTTTGCATGATTTACTGCCTTTACATCAATGCAGCCTGGCATGGAGTCATCAGATTGTGGATCTGCTGAGGTGTTCAGAAATCCCAGATATTCAGCTCATCTGCAAGGTAACCCTTAACATGCATTCACATTGAACAGCAATATGTCAGGCTGAGTGACAGATTTACATGATATCCTTATGCACAGGTTCCACACAGGAGTGACGTGACGCAAAGGGGCACTATGAAAAGCCACAGAGGCAATTCTAGCAACCCAGGAGCTAGATGTGGCTGTGAAACAGGGTGAAGCACTGGAGCATAGACAAAGCAGTTTTCATTCAACATGGAAGACAAGCTGATAGTGGCGGTCTGCGGTCGGCCAGAGTTGTATGACTCAACCAATTATTACTACAGAGATAAGTCCAGAAAGGAGCAACCCTGGAGAAAAGTGAATGAGGAGACTGGAGTGGCAGCTAAGTGAAAGCTAGCCTCGTTGTACTGCTGTATTTCTGGCTTGTTGCCCACTGTGCAGGTTCTCTTGCCTGCTGTGCGAACGGCCAATGAACAGCAAGCATAAGTGGCGACATTGTGGGTCCAATGTGAACACACCTTTATATTTCCTGACAGATGTCTGCACTGACTGGGGTTGATAAAACCCAGTGGACCAACACCACCAGCAGCAGCATGGCCCCCCAGATCATAACTGACTGTGGAAACGTCACACTGGACTTCAAGCTAAATGGATTCTTTCTCTCTCAACCCTTCCTCCAGATCCTTTATTTCCTAAAATGATGTCAACTTTACTTTCATCTGAAAGGAGGGCTCCACATCAAAACACTTAATAATAGCTCCTACCTTGACCTTTCATGAGGTCAACAGTAAGAACTCTCCTGGGAGGAAAGGAGCTTCAGAAAGGAGCGCCGGCGTGTGAAGTGTGAATGAATGGCCTGATTTGTTCACAGAGCTAATGAATGGGACTCAGCCTGTGACGCCTGTGTTACGGTGTGAATGAACACAGTCCTGATTCGTGCAGTACACAGATCAGACTGACAGCGGTGCTGTGCCACTTACTCACATACTAAACTAAGGACTGAGATAGGACGGACATGATTTAGGATAGATAATATATATTTTCATTGATGTAAACTGTTATGTTTTGCCAGAAAACCCAATAGTTGAGCCAAACCCAACGCTGTGTTTAAAATTGTAAGAATTAAGATGGTGACAAGTACAACAGGCTGGTGATGACTGACCAGAACAGCTGATGAGAAGACAGGCTGAAGGTAACTGATGGCAGGAGTAGACAAAGGCAGGCTGAGCAGGTAACGATGACTTTAGTGTGTAGAGCAGAGTAGCAGCCCAATAAATCCCCAGAGAGGGCAGAGAGAGAACGTGATCCAGACAAGGCGCTAGAGAAGCACTAGAATGAAGATCTGGTGAGGGCAGGGTGAGCACAGGACCAGCAGGCAGTGCGACACAAAGACCGGGGAAAACACATGCAGGAAGTGAGACGATCTGACTGTGGAGGGCAGATTTAAATAGGCAGATGATAATCGGTAGCAGAAGCTGACGCTGGTTATGTACAGAGGAATGGGGAGAGATCAGATCAAACACAAAGGCCATATAACGTGGCTGTAATCTAGAATTTGTATCTTTTTCAGAAGAGATAGATTTTTAATGCAAAAGTCATAGAATAGTATTTTTTTATTTTTTCAATTCAATTAAAACTCTATAAAGAGCACAGTAAATGTTAACAAAGAGATGCTCATTTCCTACTTTAACTTTAAGGAACTGAAAATGTAGTAACATGAACTGAATGAGTCAATGAACTAATCTTTTGAACAAATCATTTTGATGTACTGATTCTACTGATTCACTGAACTCAAACATACTGTCGCCCCCATCACTGCTGAATAAGAGAGCCGCCAAATGGACTCCTCCTCCCTGCTATGTGTGGACTTTGATATTTCTTAATATGGAATTAAACAGAAAACCACAACTGTTCATAGGTTAGTGAGTAAACTAAGCTGAAGACACTTTGGGGCAACTTCTCAGAAATCACACCTCGCTTCAACAACTTAAAAGTCTTAAGACTTCCCTTTTTTGGTTCCTGCTCAGCTAGAAAGCTCTTAAATTTACTCTCATCGTCCAAAGAGGTAAACAGGGATAATTAATATTTTCTATACGAGAGTCATAAACGTTGGCTGGGATCTCTCTGATGGTGACATCCAAGAATAGAAAGTGTGACTCTCTGTCATTCACAACCATTTTTGGGTGGATTATTTTTTATTTTAAGGAAAAAGAGTTATCTCCTAAACGTTTCTTATTCTTATAGTGTTAGAGAAATTTAATAAGTTGTTTTTCCAGTTTAAAGTAGCAAAATTTAAATATTGGTGGATTCAAAGCGTCTCTTTGAAATCTGCACACAGCTTTATCAACCTATCGTCCAGGTTAATGTTATGCACAAATAAAAAAAATTCATGTAACTCTGTTTGCAGAGCAGCACAGTCAGAGGACCTGAGAGCTGTCCCAGTTCTCTGATTAAACATCCGAGGTCTCATTTATAAAGCTTGTGCATGCACAAGATGGGGCTTCATACATGCTTCACGTCACTTTCCAAACAAACGTTGGAATGTACGTAAAAAAAATAAATAAAAAAAGAACTTGACAGAAAAATATGCAGTCCTCCAGACAACTCTGACCCAGGCATGTGCTAATTTTGGAGACATGGTAAATTGCCGATGCAGAGGGAAAAGTGGTGAATTGCAGCCAGACTGCATGAGGATTCCTCTCAAACATTCAATTTCACTCTGTATCAGACTTTAATCACAGATCGACTTTATTGTTATTCTTCTTTGTGCTGGTGTTAGACTGTGCAAAACCCATCCTGAACAGTCATTGAACTGTATTGTGAACTCTATCAAGGATTTTTTATTGTATTAGTTAGGCGACAGTGATTTTATAATTGATCTCACTTATAGATTTAATCTCATCCATTTTTTAATTGATTCTCATTGAGTTAGGAACTACAGTTTATTACTAATATGAATAGAAGCTGATGCTGTGAGCGGTAAGCATCTCCTGTAGTGGTGAGGAGATCTGGAGAAGCCTCTGACTGAGTCTAACTAGACTTTATAGCAAAGTTTGAAAGCATGTCTAGTCAGCTGAACATAAACACAGAGGGATTAAATATTGCTGAATGGTTGAAAAAGGTCACACAGAGTAGTAGAGCTGTATTAGGACTGGATGCCTTCTGGTGACTCCTTTTCTGCAGCCAGATGTCAAATGCAGGCAGAATTGACCTACAGTGCCATCTGCTGTTTAAAATAAGAACTGCAGCACCTCAACTAACAACCCTGTAGATGAGTATAAGGCTTTTTGTTTGTTTGTTTGAAAAAATAACCAATTTAGTGGATTTATCATTCTGGCCACAATAGTTTTCTATCTAGAAATATTCTGTTTACTTAGTTTGTACATTGGCTGTGTTTTCTTCATTTGAGATTTATAAATAATATAGCAGCTAAAGCCCTCTGATGGTATCTCCCTACTGATTGCACATGAGATCTGATCACATGGACCTGATATAAAAGTGAGCATCTTTAAAGTTAAATCTTTAAAACAGAAAAACGATCCCACATCTGACCTGAGGTCAGCTCTCCCTACAGGATCTTCACTTGGCAGGACTCAGGCTGCAGTATTTTTAGGGTCAGGATGAGTTTGATCGCTTTTCTGAACCAGGGGTAGAAGAAAGCATAAATGAGGGGATTCATGGTGGAGTTCAGCATCATGATCCAAGACAGAGCAGCAAAGTAGGAAAAGATGTTGGATGTGACCTCGCCGGCAAAAGTAGGATAGAAATAAGGACAGAAGCAGATAACATACGCAGCAACCACAATGGCCAGGGTCCTGGCTGCTTTCCACTCAGATCTTGAGACAGCTTGAGCTGTTTTCACCGCAGTAGCTGCTGTCTGTGAACGGATGAGACGCAGCTGAGAGAGGGCAGCCAGAAGCACCCTGAAATAAAGAGCAACCATGACAGTACAGGGAGCAATGAAGGACACGAAGAGATCAACAGTTCCTGAAACATGGTTGATAATTACAACACACTCCCCGTGGCAGGAGCTGAACCTGTGAGGCTGGTCCAGGTGACCCATCAGGATCAGCCCGTTGTAGAGCATCGAACACACCCAGCAGAGAGAAACAGACCTTCACATTAACCAGTGTGATCCTAGTGGGGTAACGTAGCGGGTCACAGATGGCCACGTAGCGGTCCACACATATAAGCACCATGTGGCCCAAAGAGGCAGAGATCATACAGTAAGACACATACGGAGTCAGAGCACACATCAGCCTCCCCAGCAGCCAGCAGGTCTCCAGGTAGCGCAGCCCCTCGATGGGCATCACCAGCAGCCCCACCACCAGGTCAGACACAGCCAGCGACAGCAGCAGGGCGTTGGTGGGGGTGTGCAGCTGCCTGAAGTGGGAGATGGAGACGACGACCAGCAGGTTGAGCATGACGGTGAGCAGGGAGACGAGAGTCAGCAATATGTGGAACAGAGCGGTGTGAGAGAGGGGCGTCCTCAGCCTCCTGCAGGAGGAGTTGTGGTGAGGAAAGCACAGAGAGGAGTCCCTGCCCTACACTGCATATATGTTTGTGTTGATATCATAATTGCCATCCATCCATCCATTGTCTTCCACTTCTCTGAGATTGGGTTGCGAGGGCAACAGGTCCAGAAGGTAAACCCAGACATCCCTCCCCCCAGCGCTACCCCCAAGTTCATTATGGGGCATCCCAAGACGAAGATGAAGATGAATGGATGTGTTTATTCTGGGATATAAGACAACAAAACATGAAAAGTGCTAAGGAGGGTGAATACTTTCGCACTAGATCCTCTAAGAAGATTTTGCATGGTTTTTTTGTTTTCTTTCAACAGGTAACCATGAAGATCCTGGTAGTCGGTGTCCTGCTCCTCGCTCTCTCTGAAACAGAGATATCTGAGGCTCTGAACTTCTTTGAGAAACATGTTGTTACAGGAAACGTCAATGTGAATTGTGATCAGATGATGAAAAAAATCAACGGTAACGGACAACCCAAATACATAAATACCTTCTTCAAGGGTGAAAATGTCTGGGAAAGAAAGAAATGCTGGAAAATGTTAAATATATTGACTGTAAACTTGATCAAAACGAACACACCTACTCTACTGCAGAGGGTAATGCAGCTGCAATTTCAGTCTTGTGTGATGGTCTGGATGATGAAAATATGCAGCCTTCTCACTTGGAGAACGTACAGAGGGAGCCACCTAAAGTTGTTCACTAAACCTAGCGACAGCAGAGTGACTGCCAGTTGACTGCCTGTAGCTTTTCACTGGGTGGTCTGCTGCTTTGTAAGCAACTGACCACCCAGTGCTATGATGCAGTGGAAAACACTTCCTACTGGCAGCGACCTCAGTCCCTCTAACTGGAAATTACTGTAATACCTTCTCTATCCATGGGTAGGACCAGTCATTTTCGGCTCAACTCACAAAATTGTAAATTTGAGTTTGTTTAGTGTACCTTCTTAATTATAGATTAAATGTACTACTATCATCTGGATTTAAAAATCAGCCACAGCCTGCTTCATGTTTCAACTCAGTACATTATGAAATCAATTTTACTGTATTTTATCAAAACATGGCCAAAAGTTTTAGTATCACCATTACATGTTCTTAAAGGAAAATACATCTATTATTTATTCCCAGATTTACAAGATTTTAACAAATAATAATTTTTGTGAACAACTGGAGTTAGATACCCATCCTCCTCAACATGTTTGTAACCTAATTTCCAGAATCATGGATTTCATGACTGTCGCACATTTCCTACATTAATTCTGTGTTGTAGGTAACTTAACATCCTGTAAACGGCATTCAACTGTGTAAAATTTATGCTTTTATATCCCAAAAAAATGCAGTGATTGCTGGTGTGTTACAGCGCCCTTTAATGCAATAATTTGCTTTGACAAGACTTCTAAAAGTTCACATGTCTGAATATATTCTGAATATACTCTGTTGTATGTATACTAGTGTTGCGCCGATGCCATTTTTTGGCCCCGATACCGATACCTGGCTGTGCAGTATTGGCCGATAGAGATGCCATCTGTTTGAAATTGATGTGTGTGTGTATATATGAAGAACTGCATACTACTTAGGGTAGTAGAACTTTTTATTGTCTACCTGGAATGGGTGACAATAGTTGAATCAACTTTTGGCTCTCAAAGACAAAAATAGTGCAACATTCGTGAAATTATAACATGTATAATAGTAGTGCAACAGTAAAATTACATTAATAATTGAATAATCTCTTTTAAACCCTGAGTTTTGGCTCTAAAATGCCAAAATAGTGCAACTTTCATGAACTTATATAACATGTATAATACTAGTCGGGAGAGAGAAGGCTGCGTTCAAGTGACATACAAACATCAAAATGGGCGTTTGGCTCCCCAGTCCTTCCATCCCTGTACGCCTCCTTGTGCCTTCTCCATCACTCTACCACACATGTAGGACCTTTGGTAGTGGGAGCATTTCTGGGGTCCAGGGAGTGTTTTGAATCTTATTTTATTGTCTTTCCTTTTAGTCAGTTCATTACCATCATATAATTCTTCACCTATGCTAATTGCTTTCACAACATGCAGCCACTTGGCTCCTCTCTGCATTTAAGTCCTGCTACAACTACACAAACCCTGACACAAAATGACACACATTATAGATTAAATATGCACAGACTGGTGTTTTTAAGCATTTATTTCTATTATAATTTACATTTACGACCAATGGAGACATATAAGACTAGAATAAAAACATTTTTACTACTGAAATGTGGGCTTTATGAAAAGGATGCTGAACACCTGCTTAAATGTTACTTTCAAAAGGTACTTTTAATCTGACAGACTAAACTCAAAGCATCACACTAATTCCTTAAATATGACTGTAAAATCATGACATTAGTTTAGCAAAATTAGATTTTATCAAACATCTCCAAATATTTTGTTTTCATTAGTAAAGATTTCCTGTCAAGAAAATGCAATATGGGAAAAAAAGGCTAAAATATTACAGATCTTTTTCTGCTGCTTGCACAGAAATGAAATCCAGCATTTAACGCAACAAAGAATTTCCTTCCACTTTCTTGATTACACGTGAGTGTAACCTTAGAGGCTTTTTTGTAGGAAGTACTGTAAGTGCAAGGATCTTTTTTTTTTTTTTTTATTACGACAAGAATGGGGAGACCGTCAAAATTGTTAGTGTAAAATTTTTTGCGGCTATAAAAATTTTTTCACAGATATTCTTCAGGCCTGATTCCTTACACAAGAAGGTATTTTTTGCTTTGCAATCTCCATTACTGTTGATTTTTTTCATCAATTCATCACAGTCCAAAAATTGTGTCTGAAAGAAGTTCAGAGCCTCAGAGATCTCTGTTGCAGAGAGAGCGAGGAGCAGGAGAGCCACTACCTGGACCCTCATGGTTACCTGTTGAAAGAAAATTCAAAGTCTTACAGACAATTTAGACCAACTTAAATGGTCCCAAATAATGCAGGTGAAAATTAAAGTCCAAACTGGTGGTTATTGTTCTTCTACACTTGTCTTTATTGTTTAATAGTTTTCAAAATGCAGCAAATGATTTCTGTTCAACATCAATAAATGCATCTCAAGAAAATGCACTACAGAGAGAGAGAAAGAAATAAAATGTTATAGATCTCAGTTCTTGCTGCTTGAGGAGAAATTAAATTCAACATTTAACAGAAAGTGGAGAATTAGTGTTTTTTTCCTTGTTTCCACCGTGGACTCACCAACTCTATGGGAACATTTTTATCACACAAGACTGAAACACTGTCTGCTTTATCACGTTCAGAGTCATAGGCACATTTGTCCCTATGTATATCTGGTTTAAGAAGACAATGAATAACATCAATGTTTACTTTCAGTGTGTAAACACCATTATTATTATTAGCAGCTTTACAGATCTCATTCAGGTCTTTTTTTGGCATTATTAAGAAGGTATTAATCTCTATACATTTTCCAAAAACAGTTTTCATCTTCTGATCACAATCTCTAGGATCCATTCTGTCGACAACATGTCTGTCAAAGAAGTCCTGAGCCTCAGAGATCTCTGTTCCAGAGAGAGCGAGGAGCAGGACAGCCATAACCTGGATCTTCATGGTCACCTGGTGAAAGAAAACAATTCTAAATCTTCTTACAGTTAATTTAGAGTAGCTCAAGTCATACAATAAGTAGGTGTCTGTTTTTTAATAACAATTTTAATTAGTATAATTGGAAACTATAATTATTTCATCTGAACTTGTCAAAGTTTCTCATCAGTGGCCATGTGGCAGGACTAACAGATTTATGAGACCACCACTGAGTCTCTTCATGGTTGCTGGTGATAGGAAGGTAGAGAAGAGCTGTCCTCAGCTACAGGACAATAGTAGGAGTCCAAAATTTGAGATTATTCTTGATTCCAAATTAGCCAAACTACACCCTTGTTATGTTTTGATAACTCACAAATTAAGTGCAAACAGATTGCTTAATAGTTTGCATCATTTTATCAACAGAAAAACTACAAATTTAATGTTATATTATTATTTTATTGTGAAACACACAATAAATGCATAAATAAAAACAGATGACCCTCAAATACTGAGCCTTTAGACCAGACGTCAGCATCAGCCTCAATGGATTGGCTGGAACTTAAAAACTGAGAACAACATAACTTCTAACTTCTAACTAACTCCAACTTCTGTTGTTGGATAGCTATGTTAAAAAAAGGATCTATAAAACCACAAAAGCCAACATCACAAACTGGGTTACAAGCCTTAAAGAATGTGTTTTGAGATTTGTAAACAGAAAGTGAGTCAGCCTGTCTGATATGTAAATATTATTTCCTCCATAGTTTCCCCTCTTTGCACTCCCTTTGTCTTTTAAATGACTAAAAAACCTGATCTGCCGACGTGAACGAGCTATTCTGTCTTCATTTGCAGTAGTAAAACACCCAAAAACAGGGGCTTCACATCTGGAGGGACTAATGTTGCATTCAATTTGCCTCGGAAAATGAAAATAGGAACTGGAAACGGGGTAAACCAGAGTAAAAAGCATTCCAGTTAATACAGTTGGAGACGTCAGGATTCCAAAATAAAAAACTAAACACAATACGGCAACGGCCAGAAAAGCTGTTGTTTTGTTTCGTAGTAACTTTTACAAATATCCTTTAAAGCTGTAATTTCCTCATGCAAACACCACTTTTAATTTGTTGGGTTCAGAGTTGCAGCTGCTACGTGTAACATTGATTTTAGATGTATTATGTCTTGTAATATAAACGTTTCATCGCAGCAAACTGTTCTTGATGTGAGTAGCTGCCATTTTGGATCTGACAATCAGCCTTTAAAAATGTCTCAGACTCTGAGGGGAAAGTCAGGCGAAGGAGTACGTTACAGTTAATTTTTCTGATTGGAGATTTCCAAAGTCTGACTGCAAATAGGATGCAACAATAGTGTGTCTCTTCAGTTAATGCATGTCAATCATTGCCCTGAGAACACAATAACGGGCAAATTCTCATGCACTATTACCACATCTTTTATTACTGTGGACATCACTGTGATCAAGCTTCTTGAATTAACATTATCTCACTTTAGAAGAAAGATCTGTGACACTTTTCATTTAGTCATTGTCACACACCAGAGCACTCTTGTCCAACTAAATTAGTGATTTAGCCCAGCAGTTTTTAAGAAACATTCTCAAAATCTATTTAAACAGTTATAACAAAATTGTTCAATCATTTTAAGAGCCACTGTTAGCTTCTCATTGGAGGCTGAGCACCTCTGAAGATTCAAACCTAGAATTACCCCTGGCTTATAACAAGGAAGACAGCCACAGAACCAAGGCTCAGAGAAATGCACTCATCAAGATATTGAGTAAACAGTTATTTCTTTTTTACGTCCCTGAATCTTTACCTGGAGGTATATGTCGCTGAAGTCAACAAGCACTGGTCCACGGACAACTTCTCTGTCGGTTACAGCAGCTTCTGAGGGTCTTCTGTGACAGAAGTGTGCTGCTACACTGAAATGTTCTCACTATATAGTAGTCAGGTGAGAGGATAAAACCTTATCTGTTCAATTTGCCTAGAGATGCAGGATTGGTTGAACAGAAGTCAGTTACAATTTTTATTGATTGCTTTGACCTGTTTGAAGAAACTGGCAACCTCTCAGTTTTCATCATCACCATCTCAGCAGAGCAAAAGACACCTCTTGCAAATGAGTTAACCCATGCTCATTGGATTGACTCATTTTCCCCACCCTTTTGCAAAACGGTTAACACAGAAGTCATTCATGCAGTCCAAACTCCATTGCTGTAGCTGTGGCAGCAAAACAGAAACCATATGTTCCAAGCTCTTAGAAACTTCTTGATCGGAATGAAATCACTGAAGCACCTGATTGACACTTCTTTGCACAATTTTTCAATTTTCAATCAGTTTGCAGGCTTTACGTAAAAGCTGCCATGTTGTGTATTGTTCTTTGCAAGCATGGATGGTCTAAGGCAGATGAGAGTCAGAGTAAGAGGTAGATGGGTCAGGGGAAGATGATTATGAGGAAGAGGAATCTGTGTGCGAGGTGGAGGTGTAGCTGGAAGGGCTCAAGTTACAGAGGAAATTCAGGCAACTATGATTGATCATGTGGTAAATGATGGCCTTTCACTTAGAGGGGCGGGAAAAAGAGTCCAACCTGTTCTCAATAGAAACACGGTTGCGTGCATTGTAAGAGTTTTTCAACGGGAGAGCAGGTATTGCTGCTATACAGTATATACATCTCTATCTATTCCTATAGAGGAATTATTCAGTGCATGGAGATGGAAGGTATATGATCACCGCCCCTATGAGCAGATGCCCTTGCTCAATGCAATGTCTGCTGCTGCCCATGATATAGATGCAGAGGCATGTCAAGGATGGATCAGGCATGTAAGAAGATTTTCCCCTAAGTGCATCACAAGGGAAAATATTGAATGTGACGTAGATGAGGCCATGTGGCCTATTCATTAGGACAGAATGGACTAGAAGAGACAAACAGCTCTAGTATTTTCTGTTGGAATCTTTCATTTGTTTATCTGGGGAAAAAAAAGAATAATCAATAAAATTTGGATCACAGCATATCTGCTTCTGGATCCATTTTTTGCAAAAAGGCAAATTTGACAACAAATCACACTGACATGTAAGCTTGCGTACAGTCTTTGGCTACAATGAACCAGCAATGCTGCACTGATTCACATTGAGTGTGGTATTTTGTATTTTGTTGCCCCTTGTGTAACGAATGATTGGAAGGGCTCAAACATTTGTGTGCAAGTTGTGTTGTTTGAGGGCAAAATTTGCTTTTGGTTCATATTTTAAATGTTTTGGCAGAGTTGTAACCTTTTGCAAACAAAATGTTTTATTTTGACCACTGTTGCCACTGTTTAGGCCTCTGCGTTAACTGTTTTGAAAAATGTGGGTTTTGAGTTGACTGCTGCGTCAAAGCAACCTATAAAAACTGTAGTGTCTCACGTGGAATTGGTTTTCTACAGGAAAATAAAATTATAATTAGCAGTTTAAAATTACAGGAAGGACCTGATGGCAGCAACTCTACGTTGCAGGTCTCTTTTAGTGAGCAATACATATCTGAATGACTTACACGTCATTTTGTTTTAGTCAAAATGTCTCCTTCAGAGGAACTCTTATCATATTTATCTGGTTGTGCATTTGCATTCTGCTCTGCAGGTGTGCATTAATGCAAATCACGTTCAGACTATGAGGATGAAACACAAAGGCTATAGCATTTTAAAAGTAATCCTCCCATTCTGTGTGTCATCATCTGTGAATACAAAATTTCATCACTTTAGATGTCAGGTTCAGAATTTATTTACTGCTGTATGGCAAAAATAACAAAAACAGTCGCTTTCTATCATACGTTCACTATGAGGAAAAAGGAGAAGAAAGAAGATAAAATCCTGTTTTTCCCGCCCCAATAAAAAAAAGTTATTTCGTTGGTGGAGAGCTTATTTTTTTATATGTATATATAAATATAAATCTATATACATCTATATCTATATCTATATACAGGGGTTGGACAATGAAACTGAAACACCTCTCACTTTAGTGTGGGAGGTTTCATGGCTAAATTGGACCAGCCTGGTGGCCAATCTTCATTAATTGCACATTGAACCAATAAGAGCAGAGTGTGAATGTCCAATTAGCAGGGTAAGAGCACAGTTTTGCTCAAAATATTGCAATGCACACCACATTATGAGTGACATACCAGAGTTCAAAAGAGGACAAATTGTTGGTGCACGTCTTGCTGGCGCATCTGTGACCAAGACAGCAAGTCTTTGTGATGTATCAAGAGCCACGGCATCCAGGGTAATGTCAGCATACCACCAAGAAGGACGAACCACATCCAACAGGATTAACTGTGGACGCAAGAGGAAGCTGTCTGAAAGGGATGTTCGGGTGCTAGCCCGGATTGTATCCAAAAAACATAAAACCACGGCTCCCCAAATCACGTCAGAATTAAATGTGCACCTCAACTCTCCTGTTTCCACCAAAACTCTCCGTCGGGAGCTCCACAGGGTCAATATCCACGGCCGGGCTGCTATAGCCAAACCTTTGGTCACTCGTGCCAATGCCAAACGTCGGTTTCAATGGTGCAAGGAGCGCAAATCTTGGGCTGTGGACAATTTGAAACATGTATTGTTCTCTGATGAGTCCACCTTTACTGTTTTCCCCACATCCGGGAGAGTTACGGTGTGTAGAAGTCCCAAAGAAGCGTACCACCCAGACTGTTGCATGCCCAGAGTGAAGCATGGGGCTGGATCAGTGATGGTTTGGGCTGCCATATCATGGCATTCCCTTGGCCCCATACTTGTACTAGATGGGCGCGTCACTGCCAAGGACTACTGAACCATTCTGGAGGACCATGTGCATCCAATGGTTCAAACATTGTATCCTGAAGGAGGTGCCGTGTATCAGGATGACAATGCACCAATACACACAGCAAGACTGGTGAAAGATTGGTTTGATGAACATGAAAGTGAAGTTGAACATCTCCCATGGCCTGCACAGTCACCAGATCTAAATATTATTGAGCCACTTTGGGGTGTTTTGGAGGAGCGAGTCAGGAAACATTTTCCTCCACCAGCATCACGTCGTGACCTGGCCACTATCCTGCAAGAAGAATGGCTTAAAATCCCTCTGACCACTGTGCAGGACTTGTATATGTCATTCCCAAGACGAATTGACGCTGTATTGGCCGCAAAAGGAGGCCCTACACCATACTAATAAATTATTGTGGTCTAAAACCAGGTGTTTCAGTTTCATTGTCCAACCCCTGTATGTATATATATATATATATATATATATATATATATATATATATATATATATATATATATACATACGCCGCTGACGTAGGGGGGCAAATGGGTCAATTGTCCCAAGCCAGATGGGGGGCCCAAAACTGACCAGTAAAATACAGGCAGAAGTAATGTTTCAGAAAATATTTGTGTGAAAAATATTTTATATTAGAGTAACTATATATATATATATGTATAGTTACTTGCATATATATATATATATATATATATATATATATATATATATATATATATATATAGAATGCAAATGCACAACCAGATAAATATGATAAGAGTTCCTCTGAAGGAGACATTTTGACTAAAATAAAATGACGTGTAAGTCATTCAGATATGCATTAGGTATATGTAATATGTTTTCTTTAAATAAAGGGCCGTTAGAACTCCCCCCACCCAGACATAACATGGTTTGACCATTAGGACGGCCGGCTGCAACTTTGAAAGTTCGTTTCGCTGCAATCATGTCCGGTTTTCAGACGTCCGGCGCACAGAAAAGAAAAGAGAAGAGAAAAAGAGAAAATGACCCCACAGGCTTGAGGGATTTTATGTGTAAATATTTTAAAAAACTGAGGATGAGTCAGGAACAGGCCCAGGATTGGAATTGCGGTAAAATGAAGACATGAGATCAGATACACATTAAATTAATTTGATGATAATCCACCTTTCTTTGGTGACGCTGTTGAATATTTCTCTATGATTATTCTTCTGCTGTTGCAACTTGCAGACCAGCGAGCTCTGTATAGAGTCCAATGTAATTCTCCCAGCGCGGTGGGAGACCCGTTTTGAGGAAACCATAGTTGTAGCTCACTGTCTAACTTGCTGTGGTTGCGAGCGACCACAGCAAGTTAAATTGAAAATAACAAATTACTACTAAAGCGATTTTTGGATGTGACGCTGTATTTGGCCTTTAGGAATCTGCCTTTCAGGGGCAGCACAAATACACTCGATGAACCAGATAATGGAAATTTCCTTGGTTTAATTGAGCTGTTGGCAAAGTATGACAGCATCCTAAATGACCATTTACAAGAGTTCAGAGGAACTCTTCTCATATTTATATGGTTGTGCATTTGCATTCTGCTCTGCAGGTGTACTAATGCAGATCATGTTCAGACTATGAGGATGAAACACAAATGCTATAGTATTTTAAAAGTAATCCACCTATTCTGTGTGTCATCATCTGTGAATACAAAATTTTATCACTTTAGATGTCAGGTTCTATGACCATTTACAAAACAGAGAGCACTGTCAACAGGGAAAGAGAGTCCAAGATCATTACCTTTCACCTGACAGCCAAAATTAATTTATTGAACTCTGTGCTCAGCGTGTCCTCAACACAATTCTGAAGGAAAGGCATGAAACAACATTTTATTCCATATTATGTGAAGCAACCCCAGATGTGTCAAACTTGGAGCAAAATGTACTGTTGTTGAGGTACGTCAGCCAGACATCCTCTGAGGATGGGTGGGAAATAAATGAACGTCTCCTTGGATTTAAAGCATTTTCCAAAAAGACAGGAGAAGAAATTGCTGCAGTGGTCCACCAATCATTATGTGAACACGGCATAGATATAGCTGATTGCAGGGGGCAGTATTATGGTAACGGAGCAAATATGGCAGGAAAGGTGAGAGTAGTGCAGGCTCGCCTACTAAATCAATATCCCCTGGCCACATACTCGCCGTGTGCATCTCACACATTAAACCTAGTAGGTGCCCATGCAGCACGGGCCTGCCCAGAAACAGATATATTCTTTGGCTTCATCGATCGGCTGTACAAACTATTCAAAGGCAGCCCACATCGATGGGACATTTCACACCAGGCAAAGCATTAGACGTCCTCATGACAACAGGTAACCTTACCAGTGAAATCAGTCCTTTAATGCAGTTTTGCTCCTCACATTTTGGGTCAAAGTTTTGCAGTGCATAAACCTAACCAGCCAATCCTCAATCATCTCACTGGATGTGCAAGCTGCCGATGTGACGGAACTGGGGGAGGAGATCGCCTGCATGCGTGCATCATGGGACAACTTCCTCACTGAGGCAACTGCAGTTGCCGACTCTATGGGCATCAAATCCCAGTTAGAAATGAGTCAGAGAAAGAAAAACATTTTCTTTGATGAGTCAGAAAGGCAGGAGACAGAGGAGCAAAGTACAGAGACTTTATTTAGAGACAGAGTTTTTTATGTTGCAATGGATAGCATAGTACCCCGGCTCTCGCCCAGTGAACGCTGGAGATAGGCACCAGCACCCCTCGCGACCCCATTTGGGATTAAGCGGGTCAGAAAATGGATGGATGGATAGCATAATCTCTCAATTTAATTTACGGTTCACATCAAAGGAATGGATATGTGATGAATTTGGTGTCCTGTGGAAATGCAGAGATATGTTACCAGAAAGCATCATTGCATCCTGCTCAAAGCTTTCAAAGAAATATGAGATTGACCTCACAGAGTCACTTAAAGACCAAGTTCAGCACTTAAAGACAATTTATAGTGGTACTTTTTAAGACTTTTAGCTTTGGACCTCTGAACCTACTCAATGCAATATACAAGATGGGACTACAAAGCATTTATGGAGACCTGTGTGTCCTGCCGCGTATTTTCCTATCTCTACCTGTGAGTGTGGCTGGAGGGGAGCGGCCCTTCAGTAAAATGAAGATAATAAAAAAACTACCTGCGCACTAGCATGTCCCAGGAAATGTTCTGCCAATGCTGTCTATAGAGCATCAGCTTGCCAACAAATTAGACTTTAAAGACATTGTAAATGACTTTGCCACTAAAAAAGTTTGCCGTTTGGCATTTGGAGACCAAGCCTAACCACATTTATGACGTGAAGTCATCTAAGACTTGTTTGGACGACAAAAAATATATATCTGTAAACAGCAGAATATTGAATAAAATATGTCTACAGTTGTTAACTCACTCATAGCCTTTGCGGAGGCCCACTGTGCCCAGTGAACAGACGGTCATTTTCAGCTCTAAATTGGGTGAAGGTTAAAAGTCATCCGTCCCAGTAAAAGGACAAACGGTACATTTACCATTACTACCGTATTTGTTTTCAGAACCAGAAATTGGGGAGCAGTCATTTACTTAAGCTGGTCGTGTGGTTTTAAGTGCAGAATACGGCAACGGCCTGCAGAGGCAGCAAACAGACAAGCAGGGAAAGCGACAGGATCTTCATGATTCTGTGTTGTTAGCATTTGTTAGTTCATGAACTGACTCACAGAAGAGGGGGATTTGGGACAAGGTTCTCTGGTCAGAGTAACCCAACTTTAAAACATAGTGGTGACCGCGTCATGCTGTGGGAAGGCTTTTCTCCTGCTGGGATAGAGAAGCAGGTAAAGGCTGATGGGAAGATGGATGGAGCTAAGATCAGGACGGTCCTTGAAGAACCAGACACCTGACTCCTGACACCCACCAGGTCCCCTAGACTTAGGTACCCCCATAACGCCACGCAGAAAATCAACAGAAACCCCTGACAGTATTAGATGTGCATGAGGCCGGTTGATCATGAGGGCCACTGTGAAGGGCTGCATAAAGGTCACACTGGTACCATATTTAAAATGTCGATTATGCAAACAGCCCTTAACTATGCCATGCAGTTACATACCCTGTTTTTAAAAACCGTCATGCTTTGTTCTGTATTTGGGATAATTTGCTCATTATCAAAATGTAAAAAAATATTTAACTCAATCATGATTGCAGAGACTAATGTGAAGAAACACTGAATGAATCAAAATGGGAGAGTAGCCTTTTCCAAAGGAAGAAGAATGGGTCTTTTGCATCTATAGTTGTCAAAGCGAGGTGTTGGATCAGCGATCTGAAATGTCTCAAAGCTTTTCTCTTTACAGCTTATATTTCTTTGAAAGGAGGAGTTTCTAAAATAACCCCCTTTCCATATAAAACCATTTATGGGTCTAAATATTAGGTTGCTAGAAGGAAACATAATGCATAATCAGCTTTAAACCTGCTGCTGGTGGTGCCTCCCTCTTCTGGTGGGTTTAGAGAATGGAGGTATCTATTGGAGTCACCAGGGGAGCTGGCCCCCTGGAGAGCGTTTGGCTCCCCAGTCCTTCCATCCCTGTACGCCTCCTTGTGCCTTCTCCATCACTCTACCACACATGTAGGATCTTGGGTAGTGGGAGCATTTCTGGGGTCCAGGGAGTGTTTTGAATCTTATTTTATTGTCTTTCCTTTTATTCAGCTCATTACCATCATATAATTCTTCACCTATGCTAATTGCTTTCACAACATGCAGCCACTTGGCTCCTCTCTGCATTTAAGTCCTGCTACAACTACACAAACCCTGACACAAAATGACACACATTATAAATTAAATATGCACAGACTGGTGTTTTTAAGCATTTATTTCTATTATAATTTACATTTACGACCAATGGAGACATATAAGACTAGAATAAAAACATTTTTACTACTGAAATGTGGGCTTTATGAAAAGGATACTGAACACCTGCTTAAATGTTACTTTCAAAAGGTACTTTTAATCTGACAGACTAAACTCAAAGCTTGTCATGGTTTAAGTTTTGTCTGGCTTCTTTCTTGTTATTTTGCAGTTCACTCAGCTCTCCCTCGCTCTGCTATTAGTCACACCTGTCTGGACACTAATTAGTCTTTATTCCCGTCACCTGTCAGGCTCCCTTTATAAACTCACCTCAGTTGTGTTCTTGTCGCCGGTCCATAGTGTTCACTCCCGCTCAGTCTCTGCCAGAATCCTTTGTCAGCTCAGTTTTTTTACAGTCAGCCAGAAGACTTCCTTCAACTTTGTTTTTTGTTCCAGTCACTGCCTAGATCCAGCTCAGCTCTGTTCCCACTCAAGTTCTCAACTCCTCGGCTCAGGTGTTCTGGTCTTAAGTCCTCGGCTCAGATGTTCTGGTCTTAAGTCCTCGGCTCAGATGTTCTGGTCTCAAGTCCTCAGCTCAGATGCTCCGTCCTGGTCTCAAGTCTTCGGCTTCAGAGTTCCTCCCGGTCAGTCTCTCTACACGCCTCCTGCCGGCCAGCTTCTGCACCCTACACCTCCGTCTGTTGAAAGACTCTGGGTTCCATCATCATCCATCTTCCACTCTATTCAATAAACTCACTCCTAAGAACTAGCTCTGTGTGTGCGTGCTGTGTCCGGGTTCATCCTAGAAAAATATCATGACATTATGGACCGGCCAAGGGATGAACCCGAGCACGCACAGAGCCTGGTGCAGAAGTTGGTAGGATCTGCCCCGCCTCCGGTTCATCTAGCCTGGGTCGCCGTGCGGCGACGCCTCGCCTCTGTTTCGTCTCGCCATGGTCGCTGAGTTGCGACGCCAGGCTTCTGGTTCGTCTGCCGGGGTCGCATCCGCGACGCCCCGCCTCCGACTCTGTTTTCCCGGATCGCCTTCCGCGAAGTCCGCCTCCCACGCTGCTCAGCATTAAAGGACGGCGCTCCTCGTCATCGCTGCCCAGCGTTAACTTTTACTGCTGCCCAGCATATTAAGACTTTGCTGCCCAGCGCCTTCTGGTTTCTGTTTTTGTTTTGAGTTATTTTTTGGGTCCTTGTGTTTTGAGTTACTTAGCGTTCCTTAGATTTTCAGTGCTCCTTAGATTTCTTAGAGTTTTTTAGGTTTAGTTTTGTTGTGTTCTAGTTCTGCTTTAGTTTCTAGTCTTGCTTTTGTATATTTTTTTTTTTTACTGTTTTAGAAGAATTGTTTCCGCCTTCTGTTCATTTGTTTAGGCTCAACCTTAGTTTTGGTTTACTTAGGATTTTTGGGTGTTTTAGGGTTATTTTGGGGTTTTCTTTCTTTTGAGTATTTGAGTTTTTATTTAGCTTTTGTTTTTCCAGCTCGGTTCTATTGTTCTAGGTTAGCTTTTAGTCTTCCGAGTTTTGTTTTTGAGTTCCAGTTTTTTCCTTGGACTTCCTGTTTTGCTTTGTGTTCTTATTTCTAGCTTTAGTTATCTAGTTTTTCATCAGTTTAGCTGTACCTGCCCTCATCTCCCTGTTCTGCTTTGTTTCATAGTTTTGCTTTAGCGTCTGGTTCCTTTCCTAGTTTACCAGTCTTGTTTTGATTTTTCAGTTTTAGACCCGTAGATCCGGCTTTAGACCCTGTAGTTCCTATCCTAGTTCTAATTTTAGCCCTGTAGTTCCTGTCTTGGCCCTGTAGTTCCTGTCTTGGCCCTGTAGTTCCTGTCTTGGCCCTGTAGTTCCTGTCTTGGCCCTGTAGTTCCTGTCTTGGCCCTGTAGTTCCTGTCTTGGCCCTGTAGTTCCTGTCTTGGCCCTGTAGTTCCTGTCTTGGCCCTGTAGTTCCTGTCTAGCCCTGTAGTTCCTGTCTTGGCCCTGTAGTTCCTGTCTTGGCCCTGTAGTTCTTGTCTAGCCCTGTAGTTCCGGTATTTGCATTGTAGTCTGTCAAGTTTTGTAGTTCTAGTCTTAGTTCTGTATTTGTTTTTATTAAGTTTTGTTTGTTTTATCCCCTTAGTGTCTATGTGTCTGGGTTCCTGCGCCGTCTGGGTTCCTGCGCTGTATGGGTTCCTGCGCTCTTAAGGGTCCCTGCGCTCTTAAAGGTCCCTGCGCTTTCAAGGTCCCTACGCTTTACTTCTCCTGTTTTCTTTGTTTTGTTTTTGCCCTGTTTAGGTTAGTCCAGTTCCCTCTAGCCTTCAGTAGTTTTTATTTTTGTTTTGACTTCCCCTAGTGTCTCTGTTCTGTTCACCTAGCCCTCTTAGTTCTTGTTGCCCTCCGGCGCTCCCATGTCGCCGGCTGAGTCCTCTGGTGCGCCAGCCTGTCACTGCCCAGCGCACGCAGGTCGCCGCCAGAGCCCTCCGGTGCTTATAAGTCGCTGTCTGTGCCCTCTGGCGCGCCTGGCCTGCTGCTGCCTAGCTCATCCTCTAGTTCCTGGTGTTTACGTTTTTCTTGGTTTCTCTGCGTGTTTAGATGCCCTCTGTTCTCGGTTCCCCGGCGTGTTTAGACGCCCTCCGTTCTTGTTCCCTGCCGTTTTAGATGTTCCTGCTTCCCTTGTGCCCCGGCGTTTCCCTCACGCCCTGGCGTTCTCTTCCCCAAGCCCCGGCGTTTCCCTCACGCTCTGGTGGGTTTCCCCTGGCGTTTCTGTACGCCAGTCGTTCTCCAGCGTGTGTTGTTGAGCCCTGGTGTTTTCAGTACGGCTGTTCTTCCCTCTGGCGTTGTCGTACGGCTGTTCTTCCCTCTGGCGTTGTCGCGCGCCCGTTCCTTCCCTCCGGTGTTTCCGTACGCCCGTTCCTTCCCTTTGGCATTTCCGTACGCCCGCTCCTTCCCTTTGGCGTTTCCGTACCTTCCCTTTGGCGTTGGCGCACGCCTGTCTTGTCTCCCTGGTGTTTCCTTTCGCCTGTTCCCCAGAATTCTCTGGACTTTCGGTTCCCCAGAGTTTTCTAGCCTCTTTGGTTCATCCGTGCCTTTTGACCCCTGGTTTCCCAGTGTTCTTTAGCTCCTTTGGTTCCCTAGTGTTCTTTAGCTCCTTTGGTTCCCTAGTGTTCTTTAGCTCCTTTGGTTCCCTAGTGTTCTTTAGCTCCTTTGGTTCCCTAGTGTTCTCTAGCCCCTTGGTCCCCTGTGTTCTCTAGCCTTCGGTCCTTTGTGTTCTCTAGCCTTCGGTCCTTCGTGTTCTTGACCTTTTGGTTCCCCGTTTTCTCTAGTTTCTTTGGTTCCCCACTGTTTCTCCTAGGCTTTTGGTTCCCCTGTGTTCTGTTTTTTGTTTGACTCTTTGACAAAAGCATCACACTAATTCCTTAAATATGACTGTAAAATCATGACATTAGTTTAGCAAAATTACATTTTATCAAACATCTCCAAATATTTTGTTTTCATTAGTAACGATTTCCTGTCAAGAAAATGCAATATGGGGAAAAAAATTACAGATCTTTTTCTGCTGCTTGCACAGAAATGAAATCCAGCATTTAACGCAACAAAGAATTTCCTTCCACTTTCTTGATTACACGTGAGCGTAACCTTAGAGGCTTTTTTGTAGGAAGTACTGTAAGTGCAAGGATCTTTTGTTTTTTTTTTATTACGACAAGAATGGGGAGACCGTCAAAATTGTTAGTGTAAAGTTTTTTGCGGCTATAAAAATTTTTCCACAGATATTCTTCAGGTCTGATTCCTTACACAAGAAGAAGGTATTTTTTGCTTTGCAATCTCCATTACTGTTGATTTTTTTCATCAATTCATCACAGTCCAAAAATTGTGTCTGAAAGAAGTTCAGAGCCTCAGAGATCTCTGTTGCAGAGAGAGCGAGGAGCAGGAGAGCCACTACCTGGACCCTCATGGTTACCTGTTGAAAGAAAATTCAAAGTCTTACAGACAATTTAGACCAACTCAAGTGGTCCCAAATAATGCAGGTGAAAATTAAAGTCCAAACTGGTGGTTATTGTTCTTCTACACTTGTCTTTATTGTTTAATAGTTTTCAAAATGCAGCAAATGATTTCTGTTCAACATCAATAAATGCATCTCAAGAAAATGCACTACAGAGAGAGAGAAAGAAATAAAATGTTATAGATCTCAGTTCTTGCTGCTTGAGGAGAAATTAAATTCAACATTTAACAGAAAGTGGAAAATTAGGGTTTATTTCCTCCTTAGGGCCGTGGATACACCAACTCATTGGGAACATTTCTATTACACGTGACTGAAACCCTGTCTGCTCTAACACGTCTAGAGTCGTAGGCACATCTGTACCTATGTATATCTGGTTTAAGAAGACAGTGAATAACATCAATGTTTACTCTCAGTGTGTGAACACCATTATTCTCATTAGCAGCTGTACAGATGTTATTCAGGTTGTTTCTTGGCATTATTAAGAAGGTATTCTTTTCTTCACATCGTTCCGCTGGATTAATGTTCATCATCCTCTGATCACAATCTCCAGGATCCATTCTGTCGACAACATGTCTGTCAAAGAAGTCCTGAGCCTCAGAGATCTCTGTTCCAGAGAGAGCGAGGAGCAGAACAGCCATAACCTGGATCTTCATGGTCACCTGGTGAAAGAAAACAATTCAAAATCTTCTTACAGTTAATTTAGAGTAGCTCAAGTCATACAATAAGTAGGTGTCTGTTTTTTAATAACAATTTTAATTAGTATAATTGGAAACTATAATTATTTCATCTGAACTTGTCAAAGTTTCTCATCAGTGGTCATGTGGCAGGACTAACAGATTTATGAGACCACCACTGAGTCTCTTCATGGTTGCTGGTGATAGGAAGGTAGAGAAGAGCTGTCCTCAGCTACAGGACAGAAGCTTAAAGTAGTAGGAGCTCAAAATTTGAGATTATTTTTGATTCCAAATTAGCCAAACCACACCCTTGTTATGTTTTGATGAATCACAAATTAAGTGTAAACAGATTGCTTAATAGTTTGCATCATTTTATCAACAGAAAAACTACAAATTTAATGATGTATTATTATTTTATTGTGAAACACACAATAAATGCATAAATAAAAACAGATGACTCTCAAATACTGAGCCTTTAGACCAGACGTCAGCATCATCCTCAAAGGACTGGCTGGAAACATAATGCATAATCAGCCTTAAACCTGCTGCTGGTGGTGCCTCCCTCTTCTGGTGGGTTTAGAGAATGGAGGTGCCTATTGGAGTCAACAGGGGAGCTGGCCCCCTTGGGGAGCGTTTGGCTCCCCAGTCCTTCCATCCCCATCCCTGTACGCCTCCATGTGCCTTCTCCATCACTCTACCACACATACCTTATTCTCTTTATGTCTTGTCACTAGATGAGCTGACATTCTGCAGCTTCCTTCTGCTTTTTATGTGCTTGTTAAGATGTTTAGTATATTTGATTTCAAAATCGAATGAAATCAAATGTTTAAGGAAGGTGCAAATGAAGAGCAATGATTGGTTTTGTTCAAATAGAATCTAGCTTTGTTCTTGTAGACTACCAAGGAGCAAAACAGCAGCGTATTGTGTTACATAATTAGATTCAGTGCCACACAGTAAAGAGCTGCCCTTTATTATTAATGTTATTAATTATATCATAAAAATTATAGTAATATGAATATAGTGACAATTCATTCAACTTCTTGTGAAATATTCACATTAAATTATATAAACACAGACATAATTCCAATGTGAAAATATCCCAGTTAGGTCACTTACTGATTTTTTTCTTTAATGGACTCAGAAGTGGTAAACTGGAACTCTGACAGTGGTGTTCTGCAAAAAGACAGAGATATAGGATTTTTTTAATTTGTGCATTGTGTTAAACTATGTTCTTGGTTTATAAAACACTGTACAGATTTCTGCTTCATTCTGGGTCTGGGCTGGACCTGCTTTTAATCTACTATATTTAAACCTTGCTGATTTAAACTGGAATGATAACTTATTGAAGACAAGATAAGAAGGCAGATAATATCATTCTAATAAAACTTTACAAGATAAATCTTGCTTTCTAAAATCAACATTCACCCCCACCAAAAATGGTTGTGAATGATTGAGAGTCATCGCTTTTACTTAACTTTATATTCTTGTCTTGGGTTTCAACTTTAGAGAGATCCCAGTCAACATTTATGAATCCCATGTAGAAAATATTAATAATTTCTACTTACCCCTTTAGAGAATGAAGTTGAGAAGAAATTTAACAACTTTCAAGCTGAGCAGGAGTCTTTAGACTTTTAAGTTGTCAAAGCGAGCTGTGACTTCTGTGAAATTCCCACAAAGTCTCCTCAGCTTAGATGGCCTTTTATACTCAACAAACTGAAGGAGGAGTTTACTTACTAACCTATCAACATCTGAGGCTTTCAATTCTATTCAAATCCATTTACCAGACTCCTCTTTGCATTGCATGGAGGAGTCCTTTTGGTTGATTCTTTGTTCAGGGATTGCTAAAGCAACAACAGGGGTGTTGTTCTATAAAGTAATGATCTGCCAAAAATTGATTTGGCAATAGTCGGGTACTCACCCCAAAGGAGCGAGCAGCAGGAGGAGGAGCACACCTAGCCTGCTACAGTGTCTCGTTTTGAGAGTCTTTCTTGGTGGCTCAGGTATTGGAGTCAAACAATATTAACTCCAATAAAACAGTTATATTTGTCTGACCATGGTTACAGCAAAGGTGTGTCTCGTTTAACTTATGCACGTTTATAGACGTTTAAGCACTGAACTTGCTTAGATTTAGAACAATTTTTTATATATAGAACAGATAGTACTTTGCACAGTACAAGCTTTAAGTTTCAAGATTACCTACTGTATTTCACTCAGACAAATTGTACTTTAGAGATCTTACTTAATATGAAAAAATGGCTAAAATAAATGTTTTTCCTCTGTCTATAATTGATTATGGCATATTTCCTAACAAATGACATGCAATTTCTGTCTGATATGACTCGGTTTCACTCTAAGAGATTATACTTGACAGATCTTTCTGAACACAGCCCCCGCAACTCTGAAAAAAACGGACAAAGCAGGAGTACTTTACACGTCAAAGAATGATTACAGCCTATTACTGACCCAAGAAATGTGATTTCTGCCTAAACTGACTTTGTTTACCCATGAGTGATTAAATTTTAGCTTCATAGATATCAATCAGGATTTTCAGGAATAATCCTGGAAGCATCAAGTCGACGGTCTGCCATGACCTGAAAACTGCTTTAACACCATAGAAACTGTAGACAGTAAATTAAAATTACAGTGAATATGGTCTATTAACCTGCTTGGACAATGACACTATGAACCTTGACTGAAATTTATAGCTTTCCACGTGGATAAGCTATAATCCACCTTGGGAGAAACTATAATGGTTTGATGAAACAAATATTGGGCTGATTTGCTGACAATGACAAGAAGAATGTTTGCAGGGGTTTAAAGGAGGTTTTGTTTAAACCTTAGAACAATGAACCAACTATAAAGCATGATGGTTGTAACATCACACCATGGTACTGCTGAGTTGGATTTAATTGATGATTTTAGGGGAGGCAAACCAAGAAAAAAGCACCTGCTGTCAGGTAGCCTAGCTGCCAGTGGTTCTGCTGTGTTGGATAAAAAATTGAACAGACAGCAAACTTTTTAACTTTCACTCAAATCAACAGTGAGATGGTTAAAACTTGGCACCAATCAGCTGTTTCAACTGAATAAAGAGCTCAAACATCCCCAATCTACATAAATGAATAAAACCAGCTAGCATTGAGCTTCTAGAATGGCTCCAGTTAAAACCTCCTTGAAAAAATGGGGAGTTTGCCCAAAATCCAAATAAAACTGCCTTATAGTTGAGCCCATATGAATATGGCAACAAATGTACACTTCTGCACCTAATATTTTTTTAAATTCATTTAAGTATTATTTTGCATATTTTTTAAAGAAAGAAAATCAAAATATTACTGCCTTTTATGCTTATTGTTGAGCCCATAAGAATATGGCAATAAATGCACACTCTGCACCTAATATTTTTTTTAATTCATTTAAGTATTATTTTGCATATTTTTTAACCCTAGTAAAAGAATGGTTGAAATGCACATCTGACATCCCCAAATTTATATGACCTTTATTCAGATTCATAGCATATATAAAACTTCTACTTGTTTTGTGTTTCCCAATTTCTACGACGGAGTATTAGGGCCAGGCTAGAGAAGTTTTTTGTTTTTTTTAAATACGAGAAAAAATTCATAATATTACGACAATAAAGTCGCAGCATTATGAGAATAAAGTCATAATATTACAATAATAAAGTCGCAACATTATGAGAATAAAGTCATAATATTACAATAATAAAGTCGCAACATTATGAGAATAAAGTCCTAATATTACGAGAATAAACTTGTAAAATTACGAGAATAAAGTCGTAAATTTACGAGAATAAAGTCATAATATTACGAGAATAAAGTTGTAAAATTACGAGAATGAAGTCATTATACCACAACCCGTTTCAGACAGAAAGCTTCGATCATGCTCCGACCAGCACCACCAAACAGCAATCTGCGTCCAGTTTGTCTTAAACATATTGGCCAATTAGCAGGTAAGCTAAAGTATTGATAATTTTGTCGTTAACATTTTGCAAGTTTAGGTGGGTGAGCTAACAGGCTTACAGGTTGGTTGAGTTATTTGATGCAACGTATTTCCAGCTTTATAAACGCTAGCAACGTCATACAACATGTAGCGTTTAACCTAATGTGAGCCATTATATTGTCTAAATTTGTTGTTATTGCTTGTCCAAACGACCCGCTCCATCACTCACATAAGCATATTTAAGATACTTTTGGCTTGCCATTTCTGTTGCACTACACTAATGTTATTTTGTTCAAATTAGCATTAACGTAACTAAAAAGGAGATGAGGTGTTCTTCAGGAATTAGCTGGTTTAGAGCGGCAAGGTGTATGGAATGTGTCCCCGTTAAAAGACACGGAAGCAGATGTCTGGTTTTGTTGTAGATTTACTGTGGTTCTTCTGACATGTACACACAGCAAGTCCAGTAGGCAAACTATGGGGCTAAAATGGTAGCTTTACCATTTGCAAATGTGTGTGGAGAGTTGTGTATCTGTATCTCGATTTGTGTGTCTGTATCTCGATTTGTGCGTGTGCAATGGGATTTGTAAATGTGTGAGGAGAGTTGTGTGTCTGTACAACAATCTGCAAATGCGTAAAACTATTTGTGTGTAATCCGTTTTGCAAATGTGTAAAAAATCCACAAATCTGTATTCAGATCTGCAAATGTGTACAGAGATTTGCAAATGTGTAAAAAATCCACAAACCTGTATTCAGATCTGCAAATGTGTACAGAGATTTGCAAATGTGTAAAAAATCCACAAACCTGTATTCAGATCTGCAAATGTGTACAGAGATTTGCAAATGTGTAAAAAATCCACAAACCTGTATTCAGATCTGCAAATGTGTACAGAGATTTGCAAATGTGTAAAAAATCCACAAATCTGTAGTCAGATCTGCAAATGTGTAGATCAATCTGTAAGCACACACAGAAACACTTGTGTCTGAAGTATTTTCGCTTCAAGACCCAGAAATACAGACAAATCATTGGTTACAAGTCAAGCGGTTTTTCGGTTGGTTCTCTTTACACACGTGATTTTTGCTACTCTTCTGCCGCGTGAGATGCACAAATGCGTAGAAGGATTTGTATCTGTATTTTTTCGATTTGTGTCTCCTTGCGCAGACTCGCAGGCTCAAAGGCTCACATGTTGCCCTGAGCGCAGGCTCACAGGCACACAGGCTGCCTCTTCCGGCTGTGGTAGGTCACGTGACTTTCAAGGATTGAACCAAAGCGTTTTGCTACCAGACCGCTGACAAGGCAACTTGTTATAACTATATAACTTTCTCCCTTTAACGACAGAAGTTTCTTGTTTTAATGAGAGACTTATCTTGCTAAAACCAGATAATTGTCTCCTCATAACAACGCAACATAACCCGGCATCAGCTCGCGGGATATTTGAGTGTCATGGAGAAGAGGAGAGATGGAGGGGCGCCTTTTATTTCTTTTTAAAAACTCATTTCGTCGGAGGAATGTATTTCTGCACTGAGGAGTGACAAGGTAAGTCGTGCATATACAGCAAGTCCTCTACTTGAAATTTAATCAATTCGGCAGTTATTTATATTTAACAACTATGCTTTGGAAACACTTGTAGCACTGTAGAACAGTCTCTGGCTCTGTTTACACGGTGAAAACAGGTTTGCGTTGCCTTTGTACTCTCCATTTACACACTACAAGGTTTAACTGTTGCTTAGGGGGACTTTCAGCTATAGCTGTGGGTTTATTTACAACAGTTTGCAGCCGAAACAGTCCTCCGCCAGCCGCTGCTTTCTTCTTCTGGGCAATTTGACGCGGAGCTTCAATGGGAATTGCACCGTTTAAGTACTCTGTAAACAGGGCCTGTGACTGCAAATGTTCTACATGGATGTTAATGAGATAGAGATAAGGATAAGCAGCTTAATTTTTTTTAAAAACATGTCATGCATTTAATCATAAATTCTGCTGTAAAGATTAATAATCATGTACTTAAAATAGTCTTTTTAGTTTTTTTCAGTTTTTATATTAACCATAATTTCATTGTGCTTGTAGACTGACATATCAGCTATAGCAAGCACGGATGATGAGAGCTTGGCCATCTATATTCCCACCTATGCTGACAGAATTGCCACAGAATTACTAGTGGTGCGGCATGGGAATTACACCGTTTAAGTACTCTGTAAACAGGGCCTGTGACTGCAAATGTACCTATTCCTTTATGTATTTTAATTAAATATGATTAAAATATATTTTAATTCGACACTTGTAAGGCTAATTAAAAATATGTGTATTCTACACAATGAAAGTGAGGCTAGATAAAGCTACATTTATCCATATTTTATTGTGTCAAAACAAAGATATGAATACAGAGCTTTCTAATGGGACAATTCACACGCCAGTGAAGGACAACTATTTATATGAACTTCATTAATAAACCCAGTCAACTACTGACATGCTTTAATAAGGGGAAAAGCAAAAACTGATAATCAATTATCATTGCTGCAAATTCAAAAGTTAATATCAGAATGTATCAATAAAAGCACCTGGCAGCAAAGCACCATTGTTCTCAGTTTATTTGTTGTTCCATTTGTTTTTTTCTGATGTCTTTAAACTTACTCAGAAAAGAAAACAAATCTTAATCAACATTGTTCCATTGCAGTCTAGGTTTAAGCAATTTTAACATTGATCCAGTCTAACCTTAAATCACAATTTTAAACAGCAGCTATTCTCCTTCTGATGGGAATTCTGTAAAAGTACTTTTTAAAATTCTCATAAACAAAAACATTAAGGTAGGAGGACCAGGTTTAAGATAGCTACATTAAAAATACAGCCAGAAAATCATGAATGTTCTCTTTTACATCTTAGAATGCCTGTGCATTTGATCTGACACTCAAAATTTAAATACTTAAAAACTTTGAATTTGTAATATTTAGCTTCTCACATTTAGCATAAGTAACGTGCTCAATTTTTAGAAAGAATAAATTAATTGTTATTTTTACCTTTTGTTTAAAATAAAAAAAACTTGAAAAAACGATAACAAATTGTCTGCTGTGTTTACAGGTTGGCATCTCTAAAGCTGAATACATGGATGGTGCTGTCCAAAAGTTACTGCTGGATATTTTCTTCCAGTAGTAACAGAGGGGGTACCACAGCCAGAATTCATATAGACATGGAGACAGAGAATAATACAATGAAAGACATTCAAAGATTTTTGCGTCTTGATGACAGCTATCCTGAAAACTACTTCATTGTGGGATCCAGCACCCACAGCCAGCTCATCAACAACTGGTGGGATTTCTTAAGGAAACGTCGTGCACAGTACTGGATGAACCTTTTTCAAAAACTGAAGAATACAGATTACTTTACTGGTGACTTCTTGGATAAGCAGCCAATTCTGCTCACCCGTTTAAATATCACTGAGGTATGTTTGAATGTAAAAGATAAATACTATATGATACATGCTTTTAAATATGGAGTATGTACTTTAAAATCTTGTTTATTTTCTTGTCTTTCAGGAACAACTTTAAAAAGTGGTTCACTTATGGAACATCATTTGTAAGATTAGAGATGCAATGGCTCCAAGTGGCCGGCCCTACATGATGTATACCTGGGGTGTCAAGCTCCAGTCCTCGAGGGCCGGTGTCCTGAAACTTTTAGAGGTTTCCTTGGTCCCACACACCTGAATCAAATGACACAATTAGCTCCTCAGTATGCAGTCAGGTTCTTCAGGGTCCTGGTAATTAACTGATTATTTGACTCAGGCGTGTCGGACCAGGGACATATCTAAAAGTTGCAGGACACCGGCCGTTGAGGACTGGGCTTTGACACCTGTGAACCCTTCCACGGCTTTTTGGTGAACAAGATAATCTCAAACAGGTTTCTAAGCAAGCGGCAGAAACTTGCACAGTCCAACGTCTTCAGAGGACCGTTCACATGTTATGAGACAGTTCGAACTATCATACCTTCTGATGACGGAAAACTTTCATGCACCGTCAACACATGATGAAACAATTGAGTTATGCGTATTTTTAAGAGCTTATATACGCACAAACCTGTGACACGTGTGACATTTTCTTGTAAAAAAGAGTTTGTGGAGCAAATGACCTTGTGAGCCTGTCCAGAATGACCCTTTCACTTTCCCATACAGTCAGAAATAGGCAGCTGCAGACCCCACAACCAATAAAGGAAAAGCAAAGAAATACAGATGGAGGAAAAAAACAGACCTCTGTTTTCACTGACTCCCATGTACTTAAATGTTTCATCATGATGTACATAATTTTTTGAATTTTGGTGCTAGGTTTTATATTTTGTGTGATTCTTGTTGTGTGTGACAGCAAATATATGCTACTAAATATATTAGGACAATAACAAGAAATTTAACTTCACATTTGCCTTGTAATCTGTCATGTAGGACAAAATGTTTAAATGACATGTTCTGTAAACCCCACCACTGCTCCTCATATTCAAGACATAATTTTTATATTTATAACAGCAAGACTTATAGTTCTCTGTTACTGAACACTGAGACCCAAGTTATGCACTGTTTGACAATGATGATATGGTCAAATGAGATGAAAAATAAAGTGCCTATGCTTATGTTCAATATGAAAACCTTTAATGAATCTTTGGTAAAAACCCATTACAAAAGAAAGTGCAGTGGTTTGTGATCAAATCAACTCATTCTTTTCTTAGAAACATAACATTATATTGCAATGTTACATCAACTCACAGAAGAACACACATTAAAAGTACCTTTAACAAGTTCTCTGAAAGATCCTTTTAAAAGGAAGTTCTCTACCTCCAGATAATGACCTAACTAGAACGTGATCTATGAGTATTAAAAAGATGAATACATGGATCTCAAAATTGAACATGAGAAAATTCTTTTACATATGAAAAAAGTCATTGTTAGAAATCTTGGCACTATTGCGCTCAAAGCATTTATCTATTTTACAATCAACTTTGAAGAATATAAAAGAAATATAATGCCCTATGGAAAGGAAAGGAAAATAAGTACAGTTTAAACACATGCTTCAAATTTTTTTAACCTTAAAGAAGCTTAATAGCAACAGCAATAATTTCACTTCAAAAACTTTCACAAAAATGTCACAATGTTGTTGGAGTAATCTTTTTAATCAGTATTTTTGCTCTATATCTTTGTCAGCAAAAACAAAAGCTAACTGACTATTGTGGCTCACTTCCATATGTTCCTGAAAACATGAAATATATTACATAGTGGTATTACCTGAAACCAAAAACATTTTAGATCAAATTGGACTTTTTCCATGAAGATTTGCATGTAGAGTTTTTCAAGCAATGTCTGTTGAAGGACATCTCTTTCACCTTTTCCTTGGAACTCGGAGCAAAATCTCTGGGTGGCAATTCTGTCAGCATAGGTGGGAATATAGATGGCCAAGCTCTCATCCATGCTTGCTATAGCTGATATGTCAGTCTACAAGCACAATGAAATTATGGTTAATATAAAAACTGAAAAAAACTAAAAAGACTATTTTAAGTACATGATTATTAATCTTTACAGCAGAATTTATGATTAAATGCATGACATGTTTTTAAAAAAAATTAAGCTGCTTATCCTTATCTCTATCTCATTAACATCCATGTAGAACATTTGCAGTCACAGGCCCTGTTTACAGAGTACTTAAACGGTGCAATTCCCATGCCGCACCACTAGTAGCGCTGTGATTTCTGAAGCTCCGCGTCAAATTGCCCAGAAGAAGAAAGCAGCGGCTGGCGGAGGACTGTTTCGGCTGCAAACTGTTGTAAATAAACCCACAGCTATAGCTGAAAGTCCCCCTAAGCAACAGTTAAACCTTGTAGTGTGTAAATGGAGAGTACAAAGGCAACGCAAACCTGTTTTCACCGTGTAAACAGAGCCAGAGACTGTTCTACAGTGCTACAAGTGTTTCCAAAGCATAGTTGTTAAATATAAATAACTGCCGAATTGATTAAATTTCAAGTAGAGGACTTGCTGTATATGCATGACTTACATTGTCACTCCTCAGTGCAGAAATACATTCCTCCGACAAATGACTTTTTAAAAAGAAATAAAAGGCGCCCCTCCATCTCTCCTCTTCTCCATGACACTCAAATATCCCGCGAGCTGATGCCGGGTTATGTTGCGTTGTTATGAGGAGACAATTATCTGGTTTTAGCAAGATAAGTCTCTCATTAAAACAAGAAACTTCTGTCGTTAAAGGGAGAAAGTTATATAGTTATAACAAGTTGCCTTGTCAGCGGTCTGGTAACAAAACGCTTTGGTTCAATCCTTGAAAGTCACGTGACCTACCACAGCCGGAAGAGGCAGCCTGTGTGCCTGTGAGCCTGCGCTCAGGGCAACATGTGAGCCTTTGAGCCTGCGAGTCTGCGCAAGGAGACACAAATCGAAAAAATACAGATACAAATCCTTCTACGCATTTGTGCATCTCACGCGGCAGAAGAGTAGCAAAAATCACGTGTGTAAAGAGAACCAACCGAAAAACCGCTTGACTTGTAACCAATGATTTGTCTGTATTTCTGGGTCTTGAAGCGAAAATACTTCAGACACAAGTGTTTCTGTGTGTGCTTACAGATTGATCTACACATTTGCAGATCTGACTACAGATTTGTGGATTTTTTACACATTTGCAAATCTCTGTACACATTTGCAGATCTGAATACAGGTTTGTGGATTTTTTACACATTTGCAAATCTCTGTACACATTTGCAGATCTGAATACAGGTTTGTGGATTTTTTACACATTTGCAAATCTCTGTACACATTTGCAGATCTGAATACAGGTTTGTGGATTTTTTACACATTTGCAAATCTCTGTACACATTTGCAGATCTGAATACAGATTTGTGGATTTTTTACACATTTGCAAAACGGATTACACACAAATAGTTTTACGCATTTGCAGATTGTTGTACAGACACACAACTCTCCTCACACATTTACAAATCCCATTGCACACGCACAAATCGAGATACAGACACACAAATCGAGATACAGATACACAACTCTCCACACACATTTGCAAATGGTAAAGCTACCATTTTAGCCCCATAGCAAACGCATATAAAGGACGAATTTTAGGAAAACGGTAAATAATGAGCTGTACGCTGCTGCCTCAGTAGGAAAAACTCTCAGCCATCTGACATGCAGGTGTGGTGCGTTCAATGGAGCTTCGAACGTCTATGGTGCGTTCATGAACGTCAGACATATGACATTGCACCGAAAACAATATAAATGAACAGTTCCCAATGGGAAACATCTGAACAACAAGGACTTTCTAACAGTCACCGTTTTTTAGTAACCACTAAAATTAAACCACTACCAGTCACCACTCTGTCTTCCCTAGGCAGGGGAACACCGGAGCCGTTCAGATGAAAAAAGAAAAAACGAAATAATGTTATCTCCTGTTCCAGGTTTGTTGGCAAATGGTAGCTAAATTCAGGTATTCAGTATGCAGGTATTCAGTATGTTTGGAGTAGGTTTTATATAGTATAACCCTACTGAAAGTTCCGCTATGTTTACATACTGCATACATATAGTGTGGTTGAACATTCTGTATTGATAATTTCACAGCTTTAAGTCACCATTGTTACTAATACAAGGTATAGATTTTACTGTTCTACACAGCAGCCCCATACTGTTTTAATTTAAGTGAAAATCTTTCCAATTTAATTGCATCTTTCAAAGCTACAGAAATACATCTCAAAGTATGGCTGTACAATCCCCCCCGCCCGCCCCCCCAGCAATTAAAAAGAAAAGATGATGATAAAACAATTGATTTGCCACATTCCATTTCAGAATGACCTACTTTTGTTCTGTATACTGCTTATCTAACAAAACTATCAGGTGGTCTGGTGTTGATTTAAGAGCAAATAAGGATGAGGGGAAGACATTTGCCTTGATTTGTCATGAAATAAATAAATATATATATATATATATATATATATATATATATATATATATATATATATATATATATATATATATATATATATATATATATATAAGGTTTATTTCTCTCGTTTACCATCTATGTGGTTGCCATTTTAGACTTGAATGAAACTCACTAATAGGTTGTTTTTATTTTAACTTAATGAATGCATCATATTTTTAAAGTCAAAGATTAGTAGTGTTTAATATACACGATTTCAGTTTTGACCAAAATTGTTATGATCATTATTTTTGAAACATTTGAGCAGAGCTACAAGAAATACAAGCACAATAATAGTAATAGTAATATCATCTTTATTGTCATTGAAACACACATTACAACAAAATTTGTTCTCTGCTTTTAACCCATCACCCTTGGGGAGCAGTGGGCTGCCATGTGCGGCACCGGGAAGCAATCTGGGGTTAAGGGTCTTGCTCAGGGACCTACAAACCTGTGCTGATACCTAATTTCACTATTTATTGGGTCAACAGTGCATCATCCTTTAGATTTGACACTTTTATAAAAAAATGCTTGTATAAAAGCAATAATATTTCAATAAAGTACAAATAGTCTGATTTTTCATATCAAATGAAACACTTCTTTATTCTTATGCATGAAATACTGCATATGCAATTTTCAGAGCTCTTTCCTACTTATTCTTCTAATTCTCCTCATTTGTGAGTGAACTCACTGCGGAAATCAGGAAAACTATCATAGCTGTCAGACAGTTCTAGGAGCATCCCACATGTGTGTCCAATTGGCCTTCTTGTGAAGCTGGTCTGAACTGTAAACTCAACCTCAATTATTCCAGATAACAATAAATCAGAGCCAGTGCAGAACCTCAAAAATCTTCCAAGCATTTCCCCGTTAAGCTCCCTGATGTAGTTCACTAAGATTAAGCTCTTCTGTTTTTAATTCTTCTCCCCAGATCCATAATGGCAGAGAATCTGTCAGAAATTGTGACTTTCCTGAGAGGTCGAGGTACATCTGAAGAAACAATCAGTTGGATTCAAGAGCAAAAGGTACGGCTATGAGTACAAGATGAACAGATTAATTAAGATAATTAGTTCTCCAGCTTTCTTGTGCAACACTAACAAGAATCTTCAGAATAAATTTTCTTGGCCATAATTAACCAAGGTATTTGATAAAATGCAGATTAAATATTCATTCGAACAATTTCTGCATGTTTTCTCATCTTCCTCTTTTCACTTTCAATGTACACCTTCTTTAATAGCTCTTCTCATGTCGGGTGTTGTCATGAGGGATATTAGTATTGTTTGTATTTCTTAATTAAACGTAGAAACAGATATTTTTCAGTGCAGTTGTGCAAAAGTTTTTCTCCAACTAACAGCTTTGCAGCTATGTTTTAATACTGTGCGGACATCATTGCTTGATTATCTGTTGTATTATTTGTTACTTTAGACATAACCATTTACCTCAAATATCACAAAAATGATACAATAGAATAAAAATATCTATTATTCTCTCACAGTGGAACATTTCAGGTGTGTATGTAGCAAAGCAAAAAGCTAAGAAAAAACATATGGTTTTACACATCACAAAAAACTATAAAAACTAAACAGTACCAAAAAACCTATTAGAATAAGAATCAAAAATGTTAATAAGCAGCACAGTAAAGGACAAAAACGAATCTCATAATAAATGCTGTGTAGCTATCAAAATGGCATACTTAAATTAAGTGGGCAATATATTTGGGAGATCAGAAACCCCCAAAGAGAGCTGTGTAATATAACATTTGTAAAAATGTATTAACCAGATAAAAACTGTGCAAATACCACCATGGATGTATAAAGACCTATTGATTTTGTCATTGGGAGCGGTGATGGTCATTAAAGGGGCTTAACCACGTTATTTGACTTTTTTTATAACTTATACGTCAGTAACTCACTCTAGTTGCATACAAAGTTTTTTATGAATTAGTATCATGTCCTGCTGGTGTATTAGTTATTATTTTGGTGTTTTATGCTTTGGTTTTGCTCAATTTGTTAGTAAATAAAGCCTTTCATGTTTGTTTACAATTTTAACATAAGTACGTATTACACATGCGCTGCAGGGGTTAAAACAAGTAAGTGGCCAACGGCTATTAGCATCTCCAGGCAAAACAATGAAGAATGTTTCCAAGATCCATGGAAAAAAATGCAAAAAAAAAAATATTCCAAGAGGGAAAAGACTTGAATGACGCTAGGAATACAGTATGAGCGTTAGTGTTCACTGAAGCGGACACTAAACCTTTCGAAACTCAGATGTGACCACAAAGTTGACTGACCTGAGTAAATGTTAGAGTTGCTGTAGATTGGTTAAGTTAATTTATAATGGTTGGTCTTTTGCTGCTTTACTGCGAGGCATTTCATTCTTTGGTCCGGCATTACTTCATTTTGATTTATTAATTGAGCAAACTGTAATTATGATAGTTCAGTGATATTGTGACACCATGTCTGTTTATATCTGCTAATCACCTGGCGGTGGGGCAACATTTATCCAAAAAAAGAACCATCAAAGCCTTATTAGGGTGAAGGCTTGTGTTTATAACCTTTTTCTGATGATCAAACGTTTTTTGGTCTTTTTGAAGCATCTAATTTGGTTATATAACTTTAAGTCTTACAGCTGTGAGGATGAACAATTGTTGATGGCGCTCCTATTTACACCTGAGGTGCAGCAGTCTCTCAGTGAAGGAGCCCTAAATTTCTGAACAGCTTCATGCATGTGGTGGGAGACATTGTCTAGCAGTGATGTGATTTTTGTTACTGTCCTCTTTTCTCCTCCACCTGTACTGTGTTCAGGATGGAGCAAGCTCTCTTAAGACAGTGGTTATAATTAGCCTACTTTTACAATGGTGTTTCTTTTTTGACTTTTTGTTCATTCATATTAGTATTATTTTAATATTGATTAGCAGGGATCCCCTTGTCATAACTTTCCTGACAGACTAATGAAATCAGAAAAATAACGTTCCTTGTCTGGAAACAATTTGTATTTAACAGAATTTTTAGGATACATTTTTCTCTTCTTCTTGTCTTCCTATTTATTGTCCTGTTATATCTTAATTTAAAAGATATATGTCTTTCCTATTTACAGATTGACAGAGAGGTCATCCTGCTAATGGAAGATGCACAGCTAGCAAACTATCTTCCATCATACGGAGACAGGATTGCTTTGTTCAACTTTTGCAAGCGTCAAACACACTCAGCAAAGCGGAAGCAGGGACTTTTTGAAAAGCTAAGAGAGAAGCTCAAGCTTAGAAAGGAAAACCAAACTGGAGAGGAGGAGCCAGAAACTTCCAACAAAACCAAAAAAGCTAGAGCAAAAACAGCAACAAGAAATATTGAAATAGGATGGGTTCACACTGATGGCAAAATAACAAAACAGGTCAGAGCAAAGCAAGGTGGGGGCACAAGGAAGATCTGTATAAACATTCAGGCAGGATGTGATGAGATACTAAAACAAGGAAAGTCACTATTCTTTCCAGATGGAAAATCCAGCAAAGGTCACGAATGTGATTTTGAATTTGATGTTTGGGATTTCAAGCAAAATCCTTTTCCCAAGGATGTCACAGTTGAAATGTTATACAACACAGTTAAACTCCCACTTCTGCGCTTCTATATATCAACTCAACTAAAATCAGAGTTAAGTGAAGAATCTGATGATAACAACCACACCTGTGTCAAATGTGTTCCTCAGCCTGATGTACCAGATAACGACGCCCTTGATGAACCATCGGTGGACAGACATTGTTGGCAGGATTTAACAGATAGGTTCATGTCTCCCTTCCAGATGTGTTCATTGTTTCTGAAGAAGTCCTCACAGATTCTACAGGAGAATGCTCTACAAGCTCAAGTCAAGAAACAAGAACAGTTGTCATCAGTGATCCCATAACTTTTTACAGTGGCAAGAATTATGTTATTGAGGATGACGCTGACCCTGAAATCACTTTTGGTGCACAAGCAGGGAATGATGACTCCCTCAGTGACACACTGATCTATGAACCTGTTGAGTTACCTCAAAGTCCTCTTAATCTTTTGCCTGAAACAGTTTTGGTCTTGCACTACTCAAACAGCTTCAATGAAATGATAGAGGCCTTTTCTGACCCTGAAATCTTGAACAAAACACTGAAAGTCAGACGTCTTCTTCCTGACAACTCAGTAGAAAGGGGTAGTGGTTCTGGTGTAATCAGAGATGTCTACAGTAGCTTCTGGGCAGAGTTTTACGAACGTTGTACGCTTGGAACAACTTTCAAAGTGCCCTTTCTTAGACATGATTTCTGTGCTGCCACTTGGAAAGCAGTCGGGAGAATTCTTCTGAAAGGATTTCAAGATTGCCAGTATTTGCCAATTAAACTTGCCCCTCCTTTCCTTGAGGAGATGTTTTATGGGGAGGTGCAAAGTGACATGACAAGAAGCTTTCTGATGTATGTGAGCACACAAGAACAAGATGTCCTCAAGCATGCATTAGATCATTTTGACACTGTTGATGATGATGACCTTCTTGAAGTGCTTGACAGATATGAATGTAGGAAGAGAGTCACTGCGGCTACTCTTCCAGACATCTTGGCTGAAATATCTCACAAGGAACTTGTGCAGAAACCAATGTTTGTCATCGATTGCTGGAGGGAGGTCACACAGCCACTGATTCATCTAAAATCTGGGGAACTGACCAAAATGTATAATGATTTCAAACCCACCGCAAAGAGAGTAGTAGGAATATTAAACTTTCCTACAGAGATGACATCCAAGCAGGCAGAAGTGGCACAGCACCTGAAAAGATACGTATGGGAGCTTAACGAGGAAAAGCTGGGACATTTTTTGAGGTTCTGCACTGGCTCTGATTTATTGTTATCTGGAATAATTGAGGTTGAGTTTACAGTTCAGACCAGCTTCACAAGAAGGCCAATTGGACACACATGTGGGATGCTCCTAGAACTGTCTGACAGCTATGATAGTTTTCCTGATTTCCGCAGTGAGTTCAATTCCATTCTAGAGAGCAACGTCTGGGTAATGGATATTGTGTAGGCAGAAGTTATGTCTGAATTCTTTTACTTTTGAATAGAGTTGAACTATTATTCTCACAAACACAAAATCATTAAAGGGATAACTATGTTATTTGTATAAACACACATTAGGCCATACACATGCTTGATAACAAAAAAAAGCTTGTGCTATGATGCTCACTGTTCGCTTTCTCAATTATACAGAAACTGAGTGAATGTTAAGCTATGGTTCATACATTTTACAGTTAAATGAATGGCTGGAATGTTACATATTGAATGTTGCATTCACTTCCTTTCCCAAAGAGTTCACATAATGCCTATCACCACCAGGCAGATCTCTCAATATTTCACAGTATAAAGAGTTTATAAACCTGGTGTCTGCGCTCTTGCCACTGCTAGAAGAAAACCCTGACAACTGTGAATAGACAAAGATTTAAATAAACAATAATTATGTGACCTCATTGGGAAAGTGAATGTAACGCATTGATTTAACTGCTAACGTTTCACATTATAGCTTTCAGTTATGATGATTGTGTTACAATGCCAAGAGTTCAAGTAGATACATTTAATGGTCAAGGATTAGAAAAAGTTTTCAAAAGTGATGTATTTTCCATGGGTGATTTGCAAATTCCTTGTGGGAGGAGGTTTTATAATTAATGGCTGCCTTTCTGCACTTTAAAAGTTAGTAATAAATTTTTTTGAGAAATTGTGTAGTTGACTAATTTTTTAAAGATTTATCTGAAAAAAAAATGATCAGAGAAAGATTTGAAATGTTTATTCTGTGCCAATGGGCTTTAACTACATACAGTACTTTCACTCAGCCACAATGCCCACCCAGATACAAGTTTGAGGTACTTTAAATAAGAATTACAAATACATGCTACTTGCTTCTACAAATCTATGTCAAACCAGAGGGAAATAGTTTCACAGCTTACAAGGGGATTTTTCTTTATCATGAAAACATTTAGATTGTATACCAACGGTACTTTTTTTCTAATGATACAAACCTATTCTTAAGTTATATTTTCAAATAACTGATTAATATCCAGTGGGTTTATACTATTTTTACAAAAGTAAAGGGTGTGAGTTCACCTCCTTCTCAGGCAGATCCAATATGGGAAGGTAATCATTAATGTTACAACAATTCAAAGATTTCCCAGTATCTCATCTCTTAGTAATGAATACAATTCTGCTGCTGCATATGCATCTGTAGGAGCTTCCCAGCCATTTTCGTCCATAAGGAGGATGCAAAGCTCAAAAACAGTTTCATCACAGGGGTACTGCCCTTTTGGGGTGCACTCCTCCCTGCAAACAGCCATATCCTCCTCCAGAACAGGTTGGAGTTTGTCTTCTGCTGCATACAGCTGTGGCATGCTGAACATTAGAATAGGGCGCCCTCCAGGTGTTCCATGGGTGGGCCTTGTTCTTATTAGGTGTGTATTCCATGTTCTTACAGCCTTGTCCAGTTCATCCTATGACAATAAATATTTAATTAAAATGGTTGCCACCAACAAGACCCCTTTACATACTGAAAAGGATCATTTATTTTAACAAAATATAGACTGACATAAAATACAAAAGCCAGCACAATGGGTATTTTGACAATTACAAACATAACATATTTGGAGATATTGCTGCTAGGAGTGAAAATTGAATTCGATTTGTTCAACGTAAACTATGCACATCACTGTGAAGAATGTCACTTAAACAGTCATTCAAAAATTACCTGGATAAGGTTGAGAAAGCAGAATTGTATCAGGTTTCTGTCCAAGAAGTTGCCTGTGAAATAGCCATCATCTCTCATGGTTTTAAAAATGTCCATCCAAAATTGCACACTCTGCTTACGTAAAATTCCCCACCATGACTCAATCCGTTGATTTGCCGTGCTGCAACCGTAAATAAAGCTTCCTTCTCCTGCATAATTGTCCTGGTGATTCCTCCGTAAGAACATCTGCATTTCTCTGACATGCCCATTTTCCGTACCTGGGTCGGCTCGCACCTGCTGTGGACAGCCTCCAATACGATTCACTGTGTTAATGAAGTAGTCCGCGATCACCTTTGGGTCGCTGTTAGTGTAATAGGCTTCCATCCACATAATGTGCCGACTAAATCCGTCAATACAGCCATTGATTGCTATGCCAAACGGCTTAAGTTTATCATATGAATCCATATGCCACAGGGCATTGGGCCCCCTGCTGATGTACTGCCGGCGTCGGAGACGCCGTGCTCGCCGGAGTTCCACTCCCTCGGGATCCAAAATCTTGATGATCATCCTCATTGTGTTCTGAGAAACAACAATCCCTCTTTGAATGGCACGCAGATGTAACCACCGATAGCCTTGTAGGCGACCACTACCAGACATCTCTTCTTCCACGAAAGAGGCAATTTCTTCTGGATCCGTTTGGTTCTTTCTTCGATACAGACAAAGACGTTTGCACAGTCGTTTTAAAGTTCTGATGCTGATAATAATTTGATGCTGGTGTGCTAAAAGACTTAATATTTCCTTATTTGTGAAACCGATCCCAAAGTATAACTTCACAAGATGCTCGATATTCCTCATTTTAGGGAAGACAGTGCTTCTTGTAAGAGTTGTCATAAAATACGAAATTTTTCTCGTAATATTATGACTTTATTCTCATAATGTTGCGACTTTATTCTCGTAATGTTATGACTTTATTCTCATAATGTTGCGACTTTATTCTCGTAATATTATGACTTTATTCTCGTAATGTTATGACTTTATTCTCGTAATGTTATGACTTTATTCTCATAATGTTGCGACTTTATTCTCGTAATATTATGACTTTATTCTCGTAATGTTATGACTTTATTCTCGTAATGTTATGACTTTATTCTCATAATGTTGCGACTTTATTCTCGTAATATTATGACTTTATTCTCGTAATGTTATGACTTTATTCTCGTAATGTTAAGACTTTATTCTCAAAATGTTGCGACTTTATTCTCGTAATATTATGACTTTATTCTCATAAAGCTACGACTTTATAATGTTACAACATTATTCTCATAATGTTATGACTTTATTCTCGTATTTAAAAAAAAAAAAACTTCTCTAGCATGGCCCTAATACTCCGTCGTAAATTTCTGAGAAAAAACAAGAGAAAAGAAAAATCACCTGAATCACTTCAAGATGTTTTGTAAAACACTTGATAAGCTTTTACTTCCTCACAGTTTAACACCAGAATCTCATCTTTTATCTGACTAGTAATGCTTGTCACCATTTTCAGGGACTTTTGTAACACCGGTAAGTGCTCTTGCAAAAACAACTTCAACAACAACTTATTATTATAGAATTATAGACGTTTCTCCTTAGAAACTAGATCTGTTCTGGCTTCCAGGCAGGGGCGTAGCTACGGGGTGGGCTTGTCTGGGCATTAGGCCCACCCACTTTGGATCAGGGCCCAACCAATCAAATAGCTTTCTTTTGAAAAAAAATTTAAGGGGTCACTTAAAGTCATCATAAAAATCATCATAAAATACAATAAAATGAAGCAGAATTAAAATTTTATTTATGCTTGTCCCGACATGAAAACAGCTGTCTTGCATGAGAAAGCGTAGTCATGGTCTGAAATTAAATATTTTTATTTGAACCAAATTCAGCAGAAACTAATGTTATTTGTGTTATATTTTGTTTCTGTTGTTGCAGAGCAATAACAACTGAAACATTTAGCTGAACTAGGTTTCATTCAGACCAGATGTTTAATTAGTTTGATCAGATAAATTAATAAATTGTTCTCAGATCTTTAAAACCCCATTTAGACCTCTCTACCGTGTATCCTGGTAGATTCAGATCCAAGCTGTGCTGTGGTCTGACTTGTTCATGACAGTTATGTTCACCTCTGTGTCTGAAATATGTAAACAGTGATGAAGGATGATGGCCATAATAGCATATTTTCAGTTCTTAAAGAAACCAAATACTAATGGAAAACCACCCGACTAAAATTACATTCAAATAACCTAGATAATTGTTTCAAATTCGCACATACAATAAATAAGAATGTTATTAAAGACAATTTCTTTCTGTAACTCATTTGACTAAGTGAAACATATTATAGATTATTTACACAGAGGGTGGTGTTTTGTAGCCTCTATTTCTATTAATTATTATAATGTTCCACTTAGTCAATGAACACCCAATATTTAAGACTAAAATATTACATCAAATCAATCAAAAATAACATTTTAAAAAGGAAATATATGCTCAATAAATAGGATGTTTAATGCCAGCATAATGTTTATTAGCAAAAGGTACTTTTAACCTCACAGATGAGACTATTGAATAAATTCCGTATCTTGTGACCACCTATGACAAAACTAATATAAACTCATGCCACTAAATAACATCTGTAAGGCACACTTGTTTTTATTCCATTTTAAGCTATTTTCAATTTTTAAGATTTTTTCAAAGACAAAAGTTGGCTGAAGTAGTAGAACAATTTCACAAAGAATTTGAGTGAGTGGAATACTCACTCAAACATGACCTGACCTGAACATGACCTGGAAGCTATTGAAGAAATGTCAGTTATTTTTATAATAAAATATCTTTAAAAATAAACAAAGGCTTAAAATGTAATAAAAACGAGTGTATCTCTTCAGGCTAATGTAGTAGAACAATTTCACAAAGAATTTGAGTGAGTGGGTCACATGAACTGGAAGAAAAGTCCCAATTTATGTCTTTAAAAATATTTTAAAAATTGAAAATAACTTAAAAATGAATGAAAAACAAGTGTGCCTTACAGGTTTTATCTATTGGCATCAGTTTATATTAGTTTTATCTTAGCTGGTCACAAGATAAGGAATTTATTTATTTTTGTTTATCAAGAGTGCTTGGTTCAAAAGGTTTTTGACGGTCCCTAACTGCACCAACGCGTGTGGGAGGAGGGAGCAGCTGAGAGAAGTTGGCCGAAATTGGAGTCCCTCAACCGGATCAACCATGAGCTAGATCCCGTTGACTCCGTGGAGCTTGAAGGTCCAAGATCCAACTTCAAACCAACTTCACCGCGGTCACAAAGATTTGCTCGCCATGTGGCAGCTAGCCCTCTGATATCCACCTGCCAAACAGGAAATTTACTCGCATTTGCTGTCTGGCGAGTGTTAATTTCGGACCCTGCGTACAGCGTTCTAATTCTTCCAGTCTATTAGCAGCTTCCCTTAAGAGGTCGGCCACCGAACGTCTGTCTGCTGAGTTTGACATTACTAAACAATGCTTCATGTCGGGGAAAAGCCATGTAGATTTGACCGACGCAGTAAAATGCTAACCAACCAATGGGAAGAAGTTGAGCCCTTAAGACACAGCCCCTCCTCATTTGCATAACGAGGCAGAAATGCATACAGAAATGTAAAAACGACAGGCAGAAATAAATAGCATCACAGGAATATATAGGGTAAAAAAATACAAAGGAAGAATAAAACAGACAAAAATATTATAACATGCACATAAATAAATACTTAAAAAAATAAGTAATTAATAAATAAAGTTGAAGATTATAACGGACAATAAATAAATAAGGTAATTATTACAAAGGCGAATAAATAAATAAGCTAATTAAAAGAGATATATACATTTATGTCTCACTGTATAATTTAATTTCTACCTACATTTATTAATTAGGTGGCAATTAATTGTATGATTATTTATTTATTGAGCATTTATTTATCTATGTATTTATTTTTAGATATGGAAGACTTGGTCCTCCATATGTAGGAGCAATTAGGGTTTGTTCTGAATGTTATTAAGTCTCCAGTCAATGATGGCAAGATTTATAGCCATTGTTTGTCTTCTGTTACCAAAGGTACAGATCCCATTCAGGACTCCATTCGGATCCAAAAAGAAAGTATTTATAACTTTGCATCTTCCCAAAGTTTTGTTAATGTTGCCATCTGGGTAACAACGTGTTTGTCAGTGAAGTTCAGAGCCTCAGAGATCTCTGCTGCAGAGAGAACGACGGCAAGGACAGCGACTACCTGGATCTTCATGGATACCTGTTGAAAGAAAACAATTCAAAATCTTCTTAGAGAGAATTTAAAGCAGCTCAAGTGATACAACTAAGCAGGTGTTGGTTAGAAGAAATAAGGAGTTTTTTAAGAAGTACAAACAATCAAAACCTTTAATTATTTCTCATGAACCTGGTAAAGGTAGTTTCTCCTCAGTGTCCATGGGGTGGGAGTAAATGAATTATGAAACCACCACTGAGTCACTTTATGGTTGCTGGTGATAGAAAGGTAGAGAAGAGCTGTCCTCAGCTGTTCGACAGAATCTAAAGAAGCTGTAATCCAAATTTATTGTTATTCCCATTTAGTTGATATATTCATTAGCCTGCCAGGTCCAGCTCCAGCAGTCATTGGACGAGAGGTGAGGTACACCACAGAAAATAAAATCATACATCATGAATATAATCAGACACAAATCATCTGCATTTCCTCATTTCCTCACATTAATTTGTTGCGTGTCACTAGAGGAGTCGACATTCTTTTTATGTGATTAATGAGCTTTTTATTACATTTGATTTCACGATCAAATGACACTGGATGTTTAAGAAATGTGGAAATGAAGACCAATGACTGGTTTTGTTCAGACTGAATCTAGCTTTCGTCTTGTAGCCAAACATAAAAAAACCAGCAGCTTCTTGTTACATGATTCGATTTAGTGTCAAGCAGTAAACAGCTGCTCTTTATTATTACAAGTAACAATATAATAAACTTTTTGTACTGCATTCTTAAATCTTCTTGTGAAATATTTACATAAAAATATATCCACACAAATATTTTTCCAATAAAAATATTTCTGTGAGGCCACTTTTTTAGACCTTGAACACTGTAATAATTATAATGAATGGGATTTCACGGGATGCCAACCAAGAAACAAGAACAAACCAAGTATGAAGCACCAGTGGTACTGCTCGTCAGATTAAAGGTTGAACGGACAGCAAACCTTTCAACTTTTGCTCAAATTATCAGTGAGATGGTTTAAATTTGGTAACAAACATGTTCCAATATTTTAAAAATCTCCCATCTCTAAATAAATGGATAAAACCAGCTAGCATTGAGCTTCAGGAATGGCTCAATCAATCTCCTGAGGAAAATCTATTTTAATATCATTGGCCTGAATTAATTAATTTATTCGGTGAGCCCTTACCGAATAAATTTCTTCACCTAATTCTTATTTCTAAAAAAGAATGTACGCTTTTTTTTGTATAGTTGTTTTAACCCTTGGAAAGTAATGGTTGAAATGTATATATCTAACCCAAAATGTATATGACCATTATTTAGAATCTTAAAATATACAAAACTTCAGCTTCTTTCATGTTTCACAACGTCTGAGAACAAAAAAAGAGACAAGAAAAATTACCTGAATCATTTCAAGTTGTTTTGTAAAACATCAGATAAGCTTTTACTTCCTCTCGGTTTAACATCAGAATCTGACTTTTCATCTGACCAGTAATGCTTGTCACCATTCCAGGGACGTTCGTAACATAAGTGCTCTTGCAAAAACAACTCTAACAACAGAAAAAAAGTTAATTATAGACGTTTCTGCTTAGGCACTAGATTTGTTCTGGCTTCTAGGTCCATATTTTTCTTTGATAACTCCAGAGCAGGCCTGGGTGAAACTTTTTACAACTTTTAAAGCTTTTTATTTGCAGAATCTCTGTCCTTTTGTGTCAGTAATATCAAGGAAGATTCGTGTAAAGAGAAATTGGGACACCCCCTACAGCATCAATGGTTTTAATTAGGACAATCCCAAAATGTGTCCCCAGCATAAATGAATAAAACCACACCTAAATCGCATCAGGTTCACCTGCTAAGATCATGGTTACTAAAGGAGGTTTGACCTGTTAAAATCTCAGACATTTAGATTGTTACTCCTCGCTGTGGAAGTTAAATTTAACAATAACATCTATGCTGGTGTTTGAGGCTTTCAGAAAGACGACTGCAACAGCTTGAGAATCTGGAAGTGGGTCCCAAACATGTTATGTAAGATTTGTGTAAAATTAGATTATTGTAATTATTGAAATAAATCCTACAAAGTAATAAATAGTGGTAGATTATGGCGTGTGCTTGGCTTCTATTGCTACCACTCTGCACACTAAAATTAGATTTTATATTTTAACAAATTCAGCAGAAGCTTCTGTTATTCATGTATTATTCTGTTTCTGTGGTTGCATAGGAACAAAAACTGAAACAAGGAACTGAAATGAGTCTTATTCAGACCAGATGTTTAATTGGTTTAATCAGAGAAATTGGACATCTTCTCGGCTCTTTAAAACCCTGTCTAGACCTCTTTTTTGTGTATCCTGGTAGATTCAGATCTAAGCTCTGCTGTAGTCTGACTTCTTCTTGACAGGTATTTTGACATTGGTGTCTGACACAGAGAAAAATATGTTAAAAGAGATGATTAATGGTGGCCATAATGCAACATTTTCAATTGTCCTAAAATTTCAAAATACAAATGGAACTGTCTGATTAAAACTGCATTTAAAGCCCACTTAGTAATGATCCTTGGGGTTTCTTTTATTTTTATTTTAGGATCATGCCGTCATTAGCTATTTATCATCTTTGTGTATTTTTACCTTGTAGATTTAGTTAGTAGATTCTACTAGTTTTTGTTTGTATCATTTTTATCATTATTTTTGTTAGATTTCTTCCAGTAGTTCTTCCCTATTGTATCCCTGTTGATCATTAGCCCTCTCCCACATTTCCTTGCCTTCATTGTGCTCACCTGCTTCTCATGTCCCCTGATTACTTTCACCTGATGCATGCAAAAGTCTCACATTTCACGTAGTTTCAACTTACAGTCAGATCTTTTTCATCCCACTTGGCTGAAAGCACAACAATGGGAATAACAATAATTTGGGGCTGCAGCTGTTTTTGGCTTCTGTCCTACAGCTGAGACAAGAACTCAGCGGTAGGACGGCTCCACGTTCTGTCTGGTCCTTTTAACCTGAAGAAAGGGCCACACAATGAATACTTCTTTAGTAGGAAATGACTCTCAGAACTGATAATCTACTTTAACACTTTTAATCTAAACAAGAGAAACGGTTTAGAAATATTCAACAGATGCTCTTATAATACCATTGTGGGGAAAATGAAATGACAAAGAGCCTTGAATGAACTTTACATTTGCATTTTATAGAATATAGATCCAGGTACAATCCCATGCACACTTCTTCACTTGACATCAGTGAAAAATGTGTCACCACATGAGTGTTATCTTATTCTGATCCTGTAATAGCATGGTGTCCAAGACTATCTTAGTGAGCATGCTGCCCCCTGCATAACTGACTCATTTCCCTTTAATCTGTCTCTTTTCCATGTCCATGTCTAGGTATGTCCGTCTGAGACCTTCACAATGCCTGTCATCTATTAAGACATGGGTAACAGGTGAGCACAGTGAAGACAGGGAACTGAGGAAGAGGGTGAATGACTGACGGGGGCAGAATAGGGAGGAAGTGCGAGAATAAATGTAATAAGATAATGATACACACAGGAACTAACAGAATCCACAAACTAAATCTACAAGGTAAAAATACACACAAAAAGCATAAATACATTTATAGTAATATTGATCCTAATAATATTAATCCTAAAACAACAAAATCAAAACACAAACAGCCATGAATCATAACAGAAGGTGTGCTAAAATGTAGTTTTAATCTGGCAGTTTTCCATTAGTATTTCTTGTTTCTGAAAAGTAAAGACTAAAGATGTTCCCTAATGGCTTCCTCCTTTTTTTAACATTTCACTGTGTCAAACACAGAGGGGAATATAACTATCATAAACAAGTCAGACCAATAACAGAGCTTGGACCTAAATCTACCAGGATACACAGTAAAGCGAGGTTTAAACAGTGTTTCAAAGATCTGAGAACTTGTCCCAGCTCTGACAGGTTATGACTTTTAAGTACGACTGATTATTCCTGTCTGTTTTCCTTTTGCTTTTCTTATTTCTGCCACGTATCATAACAGATATTCCATATTCTCCGTCAGGAGGCCCAGGCTTATGCTGGAAGCGGTCTTGACTGATAAACGTACTGCCAGGGCCCGCTGAATATCACAAGGAAGTTATCCGAAGGTCTTCATGTTCTGTGATATGTAGAGGAGGAGGAGGATCTGGACCTCTGCGTCCTTTGGAAGATGCTGATTTAGTCACAGAACTGCGGTATTCAGAATTAATATGTGGAGAGGATGTCAACTGTAGACCAATGTTAAGGACTTTGTTCATGTTATGAGAAAAATCCAGAAAAGGAACCTCTGGGCTTTGTGGAGAGGAAGGCGAGGCGGGTGAAGTCTGGACCGGTGTTCGTGATGATGGCGGTTCTTGGTCCTCTCGTTGTCCTGCTGAGATCTGGGATGAATCCTTCTGTAGCTCTGACAACGCCTCTTTCTGTGTCATCTTTCTTGCCGTCTTTATCTTGGCTTGTTCGAGCTGCACTGGGCTTATCTTTTGTTTAGGCACTGGATGTACTTTGTTTTGGAACAAAGCTGATGATGTATGGGTCACAGAATAGAAGATGTTTGAAATCAGTCGTTTTGCACCTGACCTATTTAGAGAGAAACCATCTCTGTTGAACAGATGTCTCCTCTCCCAAAAGATGTTAAAGTTGTCTATGAAGGTTACAGTTGTTTGTTTGCATGTTTTTTCCAGCCATTTGTTTAGCATCAGAATTCTGGAAAAAATCTCGTCTCCACAAGTAACGGGCGGGAGAGGGCCGCTGAGAAGCACCTTGACATTTTTGCCATGAACTAAGTTCAACAGACGAATGTAATCCTCTTTCAATACTTCTGATTTTCTTATCCGGGAGATGTCGCCCAGGGCTTCAGCTTGTATTATGAGTTTTTCCAAGGTCGGGCGTTCTTTCAAGATCCTTGGAAGGATGTCTAATAAATCAGACACCAGGCCAAAAAAAAAAAAAAAAAAAAAAAAAAAAAAAAAGTAGTAAAGTTTATTATCTCAGCTAGTTTATTATCACTAGCTGAGAAGTTTTTTAGTTAACTTTTATTTTCCTAAAAGTCTAAAAACGTCACAGGTTATATTCTGATATGTGTGCAGTTCAAGCTGTATTACTATCGCCCACCCAGGGACGCCAAATATGTTGTGCAATTATACACTGTTTAAAGTTATTTAATGTTTCATAAATAACTCTCTGTCTGTTAAGTATTGTCTGGTGATGATCAGCTCTTAAGCTGATATCAAGACAATGGTTGAAAGGGATGAATTCGAGCACTAGCGATCTTTTAACAGCAAAACCTGCACACACATAGAATAAAGGAGTGACAACTTCTTTTCAAGTCCAAGAATTTAATAACAGAAATAAGATGAACATCCAGAGAACATCACCATGTAATGCTGTTTACCTGAATTAACACAATATTTCGATTAATAAATCCTCTCTACTAGGCTAGTGAAACTTAACTAAACTACTAAGCAAAATGAAGATAAAAAGAAGCTAAGCTAAGGAACTATTTACATGCAAAAACAAACAAAGACAAACAAAAGTGGTTGATCATAATCAGATTAATTCAGTGAATCCCTGTTCACTACAGATCTGATTTCAAAAGCATGGAGTGGAGTTAAAACATCTGCCATGTATTTCAATCCATTCACAATGCAAAGCCCAAGTTAAACAAAATATTATTTGTTGAAATAATATTCTGAGGACTGTTTGTCCTGTAATATTATTTAAACCCTTACGACCGAGTTTGTTAATGCGATTCTCCCTCCGGGCGCATGGGGTCACTGCAGCAACTCGGTGGCTAAGAGGTTACAACATAAAGTTCCCAAAATTGCCTTGAAAACCGGCATTAATATACCATATTGATGCGGGAATAAGGCAGATAACACCATCGGAGGATGGCGGAGCAGAACAGTTACGCTTTATGCTTTAAAACGAACTCCCTTTTCAAATGTCCGAAACCGGATGTTAGCAAGCTAATAGCATGTTTGGCTAGCGCGACCTACCGGTTAGCCCTTTGTTCTAAACACCACGGTTTACAAACATTTCCCAATAAACCGTTTCTTCACCCTCAGACCGCTGCTCAACCTGTTGATGCCTCATGTGTGAGTTCTGTCCACTTTGGCCGTTCCAGGAAGAAGCGTTGAAGGAGGAAATGGTTGGCTAGCGCTAGCGGGCTAGCGCTCGGTTCTTGGCAGGCTAGCGTTAGCCTTGCAGCCGCATGTGGCTAACGGCGTGGTCTGGATAGCTTGGAGGCCTGGTCCTTCGACCGGGATGCAGTCCAAGCAGGGGTTTTCCTCAGCATCCAGCCTTCAGCTCCATTGGTGTTCACTTCCCTGTACAGGCTGAGGAAAAATACACAGATCTGTTTCGCATGCAGGGATCTTTGCTCCTGCATCTGATTGTGGGTTAAGACAGCCACTTAGCTCTGTATTTGCCCGGACATGTTCGTCCGGATTCAGTCAGGTCCTCTGCTGAAGCAGGCAGCCGGGTCTAGCAGACCCTGGGTCAAGCGTGGCTGCTCCGGGGATCTCCCTCAGCTGCTGGCTGGTGTGTCGGTGAGGCCTGACCAGGCCTCATGGTCCAGGCATTCTTTCAGGCCTGTGTATGGCTCCTGCAGGGCCTTCCGTCACATGGCTGCGAAGAAAGAAGACCCCCCTCCTTGGGAGCTGGTCATCTCTTGAGGAGCGTGTGGAGAAGTGGGAAGAAGTGGGAGAAGAGAAAGAGAGAGTCTTGTCTGTGGAAGAAAGGTTTTATCTCAACAGGAGTGGTCACAGCTGACCTCCTGCTGGGAAAAAGGGCCGTCCAAACATGGGGGTTTCCTGTTACGGGCAGAGTGGAATTCCTTTGTGACCCTCTTCCACTGTTCAGAATCCAATCCGAGATCAATCATTTATCATGGCATGTTATGGCACAACATTCCCCCTTTTAAATCAGAAAACGGCAGATCCGATTCTCCATTTTCAGATTTACCACAAGTCCATACGCCATGATCTGGAATGACAAAAGTCACTTTCGTTCCTGTGGACGAGAGGATAGTCATTGAAAGTTCAGTTCCATGGGAAAGCGTGTCTCTTGGAAGGATTGAGGCATGTTGGGCAGGGGCTGTCCCTAACTATAAAATATTCAGACATCCATCCCTTGGATGTGCCACAAATATTTAGACATACACCCAAAATTCCAACCCAAGGAAAAAAACAAACAAAAAAAAACAAAACTAATTCTAAACACCGTGGTAAACTGATGGTTAACCTCCACTTCTTAAGTCTTAGAACAATAAGAAAGGGTTAAAACAGAATAAACCGTGCTAGAATTTATTTTTGACCTTATCAAGCTGAGGCATGATAAGTTGCGTGGTTGCTTTGGATTCGATCAGCTCGCCGTTTAATCTTGTTAAACATGCGACAAACTCGGTGAGAAAATCTCGACAGATACTTTCAAAGTGTTTCTTTGTGATCATTTCTTTGGAATGGTTCCACTTTTTACCAATATGACCTTGGGGTCTTGCATTGTAAAAGAGTTGACCATCTTCTGGCTGCCTAGGCTTTCGTGGCAGCCTGTCCACAAACCTTTCGGTCTGCTGGATCACTGGAGAACTGGCTTTGTGTCTTTTCTTAGGCCTGTTCCCTGTCTGAAGGTTTAAGACTCTACGCTTGCTTTGTTTCCTGTCCCATTGCAAACGAGTGTTCCAAACCAGCTGGGCATATCTGCGGATCTTGTGCATGGAAAAGTTACTTTCCCTGCAATGCATGGTCACTTCATAACGTACACTGTCATGTAAATTATGAAGGAACAAAGATTTGAAGAGTGGGTCCTCTTCGGGACCTGGAGAATTACATCCCTGAGAATAAACGTTCCTTAAACGATAGTAATAATCTCTGGGTGTTTCATTTTCCTGTTGAATGATGCTGAAAGCGTCAAGAGTTATTGAAGCCTGATCCCTGTACGCAGAATATTCTTCTCTTAAAGCTTTGCAAAGAGCTGAATAACTGTCACGAATCCCTGGAGGTAGAGCTTTAATGAAAACATGAACGCTTCTAGCTGTTGTTTTCCAAATAAGCTTTAGTTTCTCACGAGATGAGGGAAATGGCAGGTCAAAAAGACAGCGTTCGACTTCCTGCAGATAATTATGAATGTTGGAATCATGATTATCTGGGTCGAACTGTTCTATGTCCTGAGCAAGGTACTCAAGTTGGCAAAAACGGAGACCGTAATTATGAGGTGGCCCTGGACCACCAGGGAAGTCAAATCGGTTATGTTCATGACCTGATGGAGGTCTGTGAACTAACTTTTGATGTAAGGAAGAATGTTCCTGATCTAATTGAGAGTTTTCCAAGGTGTGAACTCTGACATGTGGTGGGGGCTTAGGTTGGTGTGGACCACCTGTGTGACTCTTCTGGACTTTAGGGGGCGGCACAGAGTCAGGACAGGTGGTGGTATGAGTCAGGTGTGATGTCTGCTCATCCCTCCAATCTGAACCACCGGTGTCTGCCGAGTTGTTTACCTGGTACTCTTTGGGGCTGTCCACTGCAGCAGGATGAAGCAGGGCTTCATCATGGACAGTCTGACTTCCAGCATCTCCCATGGAGTCTGTGGAAGTATTTCCTGTAAACTCAAAATTTAGAGGTTCTGTTCTAAATTTTGGCAAGACTGGTTCTGTTCTAGGTGCTGTGTTAGAATCTGCAGAGCTGTTCTGTGATTCCAGCTCCTGCAATGATTCAACCTGCTGAGGTTGATCGTGTGAAGATATCACCTGAGGGGTGGAGAACTCAGTTCTCTGGTGAGATGCAGCCTCGCTGACATCAGGAGCTTTGAGGTCCTTGGTCTCAGCATCAGCTTCCTCCATCCTCACCTCGGTCTTTGAGAGCTCACGTTTGGCAGCACTCACTCTGTCCAAAACCATCTGATGCTCAACCTGTAACTGAAGATATTGTTCATCTTCTAGTTTTGATTTATGTTGATATAACAATGTAAGTTGTCCCACAACCTCTTGAATTCGAGTCCTTTTGGTCGGATTCTGAATGAAGTTAATTAGTTCCTTAATCTTTTTATCGCATTCAGCAAGGTTAAGACTGTTCAAACTATTTAACTCATCTGCGGATAAGTTCATGAGGTCGGCAACGACAACCTTCTGCCTCTCTATGTCTGCTTGGTCCACCAAAGGTGCAGCTTCAGATGTGAGACGTTCTGGCTCCATCTTGCTAACACAAAACAAAAGAAGTTATGACAAACTTTCAAAATAACATAAGATCCAGTCTGTGCACGCTTAGCTATGCTTTTATGTTTAAACATACATTTTGCAAAATACTTATTTGTGTGTGTGGAAACAATTGCGCAGGTTGACTGTTCAATGTGCGACTTATGACGACACTATTCTTTCAGTGTTAAGAACGCTAAACCTTTAGGACTTACGAGCTCTGTAGCGACTGCTTACCTTTCTTTAGGAATTACTAGCTTTTGCGCAAGGCTTCACCTTTTAAGGAATTACTAGCTTTTTTGCTTGTGCTTCTCGTCTTTCTTTTAAAGGAAATTAGCACTTTTAGCTTTAAGAGCATCACCCCCCTTTCCACAAATAGGGTGACACCTCAGATTAACTAAGAGTTAAATCTGGAGACAAATATGTTCCACACAACACAAGTAAGCTCTCAAAATGTCTTGTTAAACAAATATGCAAAGCATCTTAGGTTAGATATTTGAGCATCTAACTCTCCTGGACTGGCAGTTAATTTTGAAAGTGCATAACTGTGGACTTTCCATTTAAGACTTGTGGTTTAAGCAAACATGAGGATAAATCACAGCATCTGGAGACAGATGTGCAACAAAATTTTGTTCAGTCAGTAAGCTTAACTTTACAGTTAAATCCACTCTGGGACTGTTGGTTATGACAGATACCTTGATTGACTCAAGCATCTGAGTTTAAGCTCTTTGTAGGCAAGGCAAGGCAAGGCAAGGCAAGGCAAATTTATTTATATAGCACAATTCAGTACATGGACAATGCAAAGTGCTTTACATGATTAAAATATAGCAAATTAAAACAGAATAAAAGCAAGTAAGAATAAAATGTAGATAGAAATTAGAGCAAAAAAGTGGTGATTCAGTTAACTAGAACAGTTGAAGGCAATCCTAAACAACTGTGTTTTTAATCTTGATTTAAAGGAACTCAGGCTTTCCGCACCTTTACAATTTTCTGGAAGTTTGTTCCAGATCAGTGGAGCATAGGAACTAAATGCTGCTTCTCCTTGTTTAGTTCTAGTTCTAGGCATGCAGAGTAGGCTGGAGCCAGAAGACCTGAGTGGTCTGGATGGTTGATACACCGATAACAAGTCTGTGATGTATTTAGGTGCTAAGCCATTTAGGGATTTATAGACTAACAGAAGTATTTTAAAGTCTATTCTCTGAGATACAGGGAGCCAGTGTAAGGACTTTAGAACTGGGGTGATGTGCTCTACTTTCTTAGTCTTAGTGAGGACGCGGGCAGCAGCGTTCTGGATCAGCTGCAGCTGTCTGATCCACTTTTTAGGCAGACCTGTGAAAACACCGTTGCAGTAATCAATTCTACTAAAAATAAACGCATGGATTAGTTTTTCCAGATCCTGCTGAGACATCAGTCCTTTAATCCTAGAAATATTTTTCAGGTGATAGAAAGCCGACCTTGTAACTGTCTTTAGGTGCTTTTGGAGGTTCAGGTCTGAGTCCATCACTACTCCCAGATTTCGGGCCTGATTAGTGGTTTTTAGCTGAAGCAGCTGAAGCTGTGTGCTAACTTTTGATCTCTCCTCTATTGGTCCAAAAATTATTACTTCTGTTTTGTTTTTATTCAACTGAAGAAAATTTTGGCACATCCAGGCATTGATTTCTTCTAAGCATCCACTCAGTGCTTGAACTGGTTTATAGTCACCTGGTGACATAATGATGTAGAGCTGTGTGTCGTCTGCATAGTTATGGTAGCTGATGTTGTTGTTTTTTATTATCTGAGCTAGAGGGAGCATGTAGATATTGAACAGGAGGGGACCCAGGATGGACCCTTGGGGAACCCCGCATGTGATTTTTGTCATCTCTGATGTAAAGTTACCTACTGATACAAAAAATTCCCTGTCCTTTAAGTAGGATTTAAACCAGTTGAGAGCTGTACCAGAGAGGCCGACCCAGTTTTCCAGACGGTCTAACAGAATGGAGTGATCGACAGTATCAAATGCTGCACTAAGGTCCAATAGAACCAGCACGGTGGTTCTTCCACAGTCAGTATTTATATGGATGTCATTAAACACCTTGATAAGGGCGGTCTCTGTACTGTGGTGAGCACGGAAGCCAGACTGGAAAACGTCAAAACAGCTGGTCGTTGTTAAGAAGGTGTTTAATTGTTGAAACACAGCTTTTTCAATAATCTTACTGATAAAGGGGAGGTTTGAGATGGGCCTGTAGTTCTGGAGTAGAAGTTTGTCTAAATTGTTCTTTTTCAGCAGTGGTTTGATAATTGCTGTTTTTAGGGACTGAGGGAAAACACCTGACAGAAGGGACGCGTTTATTATCTGGGTCAAATCAGACACTATGACAGGTAAAACTTTTTTAAAGAAGGCTGTGGGGAGAACATCAAGGCAGCTTGAGGAGGAACTTAGCTGCTGAATGATCTCCTCTAAGCTTTTGTGGTTTATTTGGCTGAATTGGGACATTTTGTCAGGATAAGTCCCAGCTGAATACGGCTTTGGTTCTGGAGTTGGTATGGATGTACAAACAGATCGTCTAATCTTTAGGATCTTCTCAGTAAAGAAGTTAGCAAATTCATTGCAGGCCCTGGTGGAGTGGAGTTCAGAAGTCACTGACATAGGAGGATTTGTTAACCTGTCGACTGTGGAAAATAAGACACGAGCATTATTAATGTTTTTCTTGATGATCTCTGAGAAGAAAGATTCTCTTGCGTTTTTCAGTTGTAAGTTATATCTGTAAAGTCTCTCTTTATAGATGTCATAGTGAACCTGGAGTCTATTCTTTCTCCACCTGCGTTCAGCTTTCCGACATTCACTTTTTTCACCTCTAACTGCTGGAGCATTTCTCCAAGGAGATTTTTTCTTCCCGGAAAAAACCTTCACTTTAACTGGAGCAATGCAGTCAATGATGTCTGAGACTTTAGAATGAAAGTTATCTACTAGCTCATCTACTGAGTTGCAGCCCAAGGTTGAGGTAGCAGAGTAAGCTAGAATAAAAGTTTCTGTGGCATTGTCCTTAAAGGTGCGTTTTCTTACGATGTCCCTTTGGCTAAATGAGTCACTGGAAATTATACATTCAAAGGTAACGGAGAAGTGATCAGATAAGGCAACATCAGTTACATTGACCTGTGAAATGTTTAGACCTTTAGTGATGATCAAGTCTAAAATATGTCCCTGTTTGTGTGTTGGCTGTTTAACATGTTGAGTTAAACCAAAGTTTCTAAGTGTGTCACATAGTTCTTTTGCACTTCTGTCTTCAGGGTTGTCAACGTGAAAGTTGAAGTCTCCAACAATAATTAAAAAGTCATAATCAACACATATCTGTTATGATCGTGAATCAGGCAAACCCAGTATTCAAACCCAACAAGTGAGGTTAAGGCAAAAAACAGGATTTTAATAATGAAAACAGGAACAGGCGAGCTCAATAGTCAAAAGGGCAGTCCAAAATCCGGTACACAAAAAGCAGTCCAAAATAGGCAGAGGTACAGACAGGGCAAAGCAAGCTCGGATAACCATAGGACAGAAACTAGTCGGTAAACCGGTAAATCAGTCAGACAGGGCAGGAAAAACAGATCAGGGAACAGGCTGGCTCAGAATCAAAAAAGGCTCTCGGGTTATCGTCAACAGGTCAATCAAGAAAAGAACGCTGGAACTAAACTCACCGTGGCTCGTTAAATGATCTGGCCGATAGCAGAGGTTTGTGGCAGGACTATATAGGGGAGTGAGCAGGTGAACAGGAGTGAAGGCTAATTATAAGTGAGCAGGTGGAAAACAGGTAACCTAAACAGAAAAACATGTCTAAATCAAAACCAAACAAGACCCCAAAATCAGAAACTTAACTAATAAATCTGATAACAAAAACCAAGACAAAACCCAAATCGTGACAGAACCCCCTCCTCAAGGCCGGATTCCAGACGGCCTCAGAAACAAAACAGACTAGCTCGGGTGGGTGGAGGGAGGTACAGGATGGAGGGCTAGAATCAAATAAATGTCCAAATAAAAACTCAAACAAAACAAGACGAGTCAAGTTCTCAGGCGGGCGTCCAGGAGGACGGCCCCGACGAGTCAGGTTCTCAGGCGGTCGTCCAGGAGGACGGCCCCGACGAGTCAGGTTCTCAGGCGGTCGTCCAGGAGGACGGCCCCGACGAGTCAGGTTCTCAGGCGGTCGTCCAGGAGGACGGCCCCGACGAGTCAGGTTGTCCGGCGGACGTCCCGAAGGACGGCCTCGGTGTGTCAGGTTGTTCGGCGGACGTCCCGAAGGACGGCCTCGGCGTGTCAGGTTCTCCGGCGGACGTCCCGAAGGACGGTCTCGGCGTGTCAGGTTCTCCGGCGGACGTCCTCGGCGTGTCAGGTTCTCCGGCGGACGTCCTCGGCGTGTCAGGTTCTCCGGCGGACGTCCTCGGCGTGTCAGGTTCTCCGGCGGACGTCCTAGGCGTGTCAGGTTCTCCGGCGGACGTCCTAGGCGTGTCAGGTTCTCCGGCGGACGTCCTAGGCGTGTCAGGTTCTCCGGCGGACGTCCTAGGCGTGTCAGGTTCTCCGGCGGACGACCTCTGTGAGACAGGTAATCCGGCGGGTGTCCTGAAGGACGGCCCCGGTTAGCAACGATGTCCGGCGGCCGGTGGCGGAGCAGGTCTCTCATAGACCGGCGGCGGAGCAGGTCTCTCATAGGCCGGCGGCCGAGCAGCAACCTCGGGGACCGTCGGTAGAACCGGACCCTCAGGAACCGACGTCTGGAGAGAGAAAGAACAGAACCTGCCGCCGGACTAAAGGCTGGAGACAACGCCGGACTAAGAGCTAGAAGAGAGGCCTGGTTAAAGAGTTCAGGAGGCGTCTGGCTACAGAGTTCAGGAGGCGCCTGGCTACAGAGTTCAGGAGGCGCTTGGCTACAGAGTTCAGGAGGTGTCTGGCTACAGAGTTCAGGAGGAGCCTGGCTACAGAGTTCAGGTTCAGTCGGCCCCTGGCTACTGGCTTCAGGTTCAGTCGGCCCCTGGCTACTGGCTTCAGGTTCAGTCGGCCCCTGGCTACTGGCTTCAGGTTCAGACGGCCCCTGGCTACAGGCTACAGGTTCAGACGGGGCCTGGCTACAGGCTACAGGTTCAGACGGGACCTGGCTACAGGCTACAGGTTCAGACAGGGCCTGGCTACAGGCTACAGGTTCAGACGGGGCCTGGCTACAGGCTACAGGTTCAGACGGGACCTGGCTACAGGCTACAGGTTCAGACGGGGCCTGGCTACAGGCTACAGGTTCAGACGGGGCCTGGCTACAGGCTACAGGTTCAGACGGGGCCTGGCTACAGGCTACAGGTTCAGACGGGGCCTGGCTACAGGCTACAGGTTCAGACGGGGCCTGGCTACAGGCTACAGGTTCAGACTGGGCCTGGCTACAGGCTACAGGTTCAGACGGGGCCTGGCTACAGGCTACAGGTTCAGACGGGGCCTGGCTACAGGCTACAGGTTCAGACGGGACCTGGCTACAGGCTACAGGTTCAGACGGGACCTGGCTACAGGCTACAGGTTCAGACGGGGCCTGGCTACAGGCTACCGGTTCAGGAGACCCCGGGCTACAGACTTCAGATGCTCCCAGACCCTTTAACACCCAGAACCTCATCAATAACCCTTCCAGAACCTCCGACAAAGACAGTTTGGTCAGCCACTTGGGAAATTGGCTGTCAAGCCAAAAATGAGGGGGTAAGAGCTTCCGAAGAGGTCCAGGGGCCTCTAAGTCTCCATGGGGCTCTGGGTGCTTGTCTTCTCGGCGAGGCCCCCGACGGAGCTTGTCGTTCGGGCGAGGGCCACGACGCCGCTTGTCGTCTGGGCGAGGGCCACGGCGCCGCTTGTCGTCTGGGCGAGGGCCACGGCGCCGCTTGTCGTCTGGGCGAGGGCCACGGCGCCCAGTGTCCCGATGAGCCCCCGAGTTGCGGCCTGAAAGAGGGCTCGTCTGAACCCCCTCATCGTGGGCCTGTGGTAGACCCTCCTGGGTTCCCACGTCGCATACTGGCGGCGGACCCTCCTGGGTTCCCACGTCGCGGGCCGGCGGCGGACCCCCCTGGGTTGCAGCGTCTCGGGCCGGCTGCGGACCCTCCTGGGTTGCAGCGTCTCGGGCCGGCTGCGGACCCTCCTGGGTTGCAGCGTCTCGGGCCGGCTGCGGACCCTCCGGGGTTGCAGCGTCTCGGGCCGGCTGCGGAGCCTCCGGGGTTGCAGCGTCTCGGGCCGGCTGCGGAGCCTCCGGGGTTGCAGCGTCTTGGGCCGGCTGCGGAGCCTCCGGGGTTGCAGCGTCTTGGGCCGGCTGCGGACCCTCCGGGGTTGCAGCGTCTTGGGCCGGCTGCGCAGACAGTGCTGCCTTATAGCTGCCGGAGGCCGGCACTGGAGCTGAGGTAGGAGGCTGGTCCTCTGGGACAGGTGCAGGTGCCGGGGCGTCGGCTGGACCCTTGGGGACAGGATTGAGTCCACTATAGAACCCTTGGAGAGCCGCTCTATAGTGCCCCTCGACCTCCTTTAATTTTGCCTCCAGCTCCTCTGAATACTGGCAGAAAAGAGCCTCCCTAAGGTCTTTAATAATAGGGGCAAAAGCTCTTAACTGGTCCTCCAGAGCCAGATCCTCAGCATCACGGGCGCCAACAGGAGGCGCTGTGGGCTGCTCAGCTCTGGGAAGCACCGGACTCCGATCCACTGGGCAGGAAGTGGCAACGGACGGGCGCGGTACTGACTCGCCTGTCGGCCGAACAGAACGGGTGAAGGAGCGACCCACAGGTTTCCGTCCCCTCCTCCGACGGCGGGACGGCAGGACTTGCTGGAGGTTTGATCCTGTCGGTAGAGCCGGGATCGGTGGAGCCCACAGCGTTCCCTGCATCTCCTCCTCTGGAGGGAGAGAGAAAAAAAGATCCGGGCGAAGATCCCGCACCACCTCCGCTTCGACCTCCATAAACAAAGTTGGTTCTGGATAAAACCCATGGGCAGAGCCGACAGCGGTGTCGCTGGGTGAGTGATCCCTTCTATTCTGAGTTGAATCTGAATTTGTGACAAAGAGCCCTCCCAATCGTAAACTCGGAGCAGGCAGCGGGTTACTGCTGCTGCGGCTGCTGGAGAGATGGCGTCTGGGACCGATACCAGGGGGACAGAACGCCAATCTGGAACCCTCCCAAGCCATAGCGTGTGGAGGGGAAAAAAAAAAACCTCTAAAAACTTGTTGGGCGATAGGTTTTAGTGGGCCAGATCATTCTGTTATGATCGTGAATCAGGCAAACCCAGTATTCAAACCCAACAAGTGAGGTTAAGGCAAAAAACAGGATTTTAATAATGAAAACAGGAACAGGCGAGCTCAATAGTCAAAAGGGCAGTCCAAAATCCGGTACACAAAAAGCAGTCCAAAATAGGCAGAGGTACAGACAGGGCAAAGCAAGCTCGGATAACCATAGGACAGAAACTAGTCGGTAAACCGGTAAATCAGTCAGACAGGGCAGGAAAAACAGATCAGGGAACAGGCTGGCTCAGAATCAAAAAAGGCTCTCGGGTTATCGTCAACAGGTCAATCAAGAAAAGAACGCTGGAACTAAACTCACCGTGGCTCGTTAAATGATCTGGCCGATAGCAGAGGTTTGTGGCAGGACTATATAGGGGAGTGAGCAGGTGAACAGGAGTGAAGGCTAATTATAAGTGAGCAGGTGGAAAACAGGTAACCTAAACAGAAAAACATGTCTAAATCAAAACCAAACAAGACCCCAAAATCAGAAACTTAACTAATAAATCTGATAACAAAAACCAAGACAAAACCCAAATCGTGACAATATCACAGACAGCAGGTCACTAAAATCATTAAAAAAGTTTGATGTGGACTTAGGAGGCCTGTAAACATTCAGAAACATAGTTCGTACCGGGCTCTTTACCTGGAGAGCCAAATGTTCAAAAGAGTCGAATTTTCCAAAAAACACCTTTTTACACTTTAGTGAATCATTAAACAATGTTGCTACTCCTCCACCTTTCCTTTGCTGTCTGCTCTGACAAAGAAAATTGTAGTTTGGAGGAGTTGACTCCAGCAGAATAGCTGCTTCATTAAATTCATGTAACCATGTTTCTGTTAAAAACATTACATCAAGATTATTATCAATAATGAAGTCATTAATTAAAAGGGATTTTCCTGACAGAGATCTAATATTTAGTAAACCCAGTTTATATGATTTGGTGGTTGATGATGTCTCTGTGGCAGGTTGCATCTGACAGGTTATGACTTTTAAGTACGACTGATTATTCCTGTCTGTTTTCCTTTTGCTTTTCTTATTTCTGCCACGTATCATAACAGATATTCCATATTCTCCGTCAGGAGGCCCAGGCTTATGCTGGAAGCGGTCTTGACTGATAAACGTACTGCCAGGGCCCGCTGAATATCACAAGGAAGTTATCCGAAGGTCTTCATGTTCTGTGATATGTAGAGGAGGAGGAGGATCTGGACCTCTGCGTCCTTTGGAAGATGCTGATTTAGTCACAGAACTGCGGTATTCAGAATTAATATGTGGAGAGGATGTCAACTGTAGACCAATGTTAAGGACTTTGTTCATGTTATGAGAAAAATCCAGAAAAGGAACCTCTGGGCTTTGTGGAGAGGAAGGCGAGGCGGGTGAAGTCTGGACCGGTGTTCGTGATGATGGCGGTTCTTGGTCCTCTCGTTGTCCTGCTGAGATCTGGGATGAATCCTTCTGTAGCTCTGACAACGCCTCTTTCTGTGTCATCTTTCTTGCCGTCTTTATCTTGGCTTGTTCGGGCTGCACTGGGCTTATCTTTTGTTTAGGCACTGGATGTACTTTGTTTTGGAACAAAGCTGATGATGTATGGTTCACAGAATAGAAGATGTTTGAAATCAGTCGTTTTGCACCTGACCTATTTAGAGAGAAACCATCTCTGTTGAACAGATGTCTCCTCTCCCAAAAGATGTTAAAGTTGTCTATGAAGGTTACAGTTGTTTGTTTGCATGTTTTTTCCAGCCATTTGTTTAGCATCAGAATTCTGGAAAAAATCTCGTCTCCACAAGTAACGGGCGGGAGAGGGCCGCTGAGAAGCACCTTGACATTTTTGCCATGAACTAAGTTCAACAGACGAATGTAATCCTCTTTCAATACTTCTGATTTTCTTATCCGGGAGACGTCGCCCAGGGCTTCAGCTTGTATTATGACTTTTTCCAAGGTCGGGCGTTCTTTCAAGATCCTTGGAAGGATGTCTAATAAATCAGACACCAGGCCAAAAAAAAAAAAAAAAAAAAAAAAAAAAAAAGTAGTAAAGTTTATTATCTCAGCTAGTTTATTATCACTAGCTGAGAAGTATTTTAGTTAACTTTTATTTTCCTAAAAGTCTAAAAACGTCACAGGTTATATTCTGATATGTGTGCAGTTCAAGCTGTATTACTATCGCCCACCCAGGGACGCCAAATAGGTTGTGCAATTATACACTGTTTAAAGTTATTTAATGTTTCATAAATAACTCTCTGTCTGTTAAGTATTGTCTGGTGATGATCAGCTCTTAAGCTGATATCAAGACAATGGTTGAAAGGGATGAATTCGAGCACTAGCGATCTTTTAACAGCAAAACCTGCACACACATAGAATAAAGGAGTGACAACTTCTTTTCAAGTCCAAGAATTTAATAACAGAAATAAGATGAACATCCAGAGAACATCACCATGTAATGCTGTTTACCTGAATTAACACAATATTTCGATTAATAAATCCTCTCTACTAGGCTAGTGAAACTTAACTAAACTACTAAGCAAAATGAAGATAAAAAGAAGCTAAGCTAAGGAACTATTTACATGCAAAAACAAACAAAGACAAACAAAAGTGGTTGATCATAATCAGATTAATTCAGTGAATCCCTGTTCACTACAGATCTGATTTCAAAAGCATGGAGTGGAGTTAAAACATCTGCCATGTATTTCAATCCATTCACAATGCAAAGCCCAAGTTAAACAAAATATTATTTGTTGAAATAATATTCTGAGGACTGTTTGTCCTGTAATATTATTTAAACCCTTACGACCGAGTTTGTTAATGCGATTCTCCCTCCGGGCGCATGGGGTCACTGCAGCAACTCGGTGGCTAAGAGGTTACAACATAAAGTTCCCAAAATTGCCTTGAAAACCGGCATTAATATACCATATTGATGCGGGAATAAGGCAGATAACACCATCGGAGGATGGCGGAGCAGAACAGTTACGCTTTATGCTTTAAAACGAACTCCCTTTTCAAATGTCCGAAACCGGATGTTAGCAAGCTAATAGCATGTTTGGCTAGCGCGACCTACCGGTTAGCCCTTTGTTCTAAACACCACGGTTTACAAACATTTCCCAATAAACCGTTTCTTCACCCTCAGACCGCTGCTCAACCTGTTGATGCCTCATGTGTGAGTTCTGTCCACTTTGGCCGTTCCAGGAAGAAGCGTTGAAGGAGGAAATGGTTGGCTAGCGCTAGCGGGCTAGCGCTCGGTTCTTGGCAGGCTAGCGTTAGCCTTGCAGCCGCATGTGGCTAACGGCGTGGTCTGGATAGCTTGGAGGCCTGGTCCTTCGACCGGGATGCAGTCCAAGCAGGGGTTTTCCTCAGCATCCAGCCTTCAGCTCCATTGGTGTTCACTTCCCTGTACAGGCTGAGGAAAAATACACAGATCTGTTTCGCATGCAGGGATCTTTGCTCCTGCATCTGATTGTGGGTTAAGACAGCCACTTAGCTCTGTATTTGCCCGGACATGTTCGTCCGGATTCAGTCAGGTCCTCTGCTGAAGCAGGCAGCCGGGTCTAGCAGACCCTGGGTCAAGCGTGGCTGCTCCGGGGATCTCCCTCAGCTGCTGGCTGGTGTGTCGGTGAGGCCTGACCAGGCCTCATGGTCCAGGCATTCTTTCAGGCCTGTGTATGGCTCCTGCAGGGCCTTCCGTCACATGGCTGCGAAGAAAGAAGACCCCCCTCCTTGGGAGCTGGTCATCTCTTGAGGAGCGTGTGGAGAAGTGGGAAGAAGTGGGAGAAGAGAAAGAGAGAGTCTTGTCTGTGGAAGAAAGGTTTTATCTCAACAGGAGTGGTCACAGCTGACCTCCTGCTGGGAAAAAGGGCCGTCCAAACATGGGGGTCTCCTGTTACGGGCAGAGTGGAATTCCTTTGTGACCCTCTTCCACTGTTCAGAATCCAATCCGAGATCAATCATTTATCATGGCATGTTATGGCACAACACTGTGCTTTATCAAGCCCATAGTCAGCACAGCTGTCTACCAGGAATATTGGAGCACCAGACCCAACAGTACACATCAGCACCAGAATAGGTTGTAGAAATGTTCACTCAAGAATCAAGAAGCTCTATTGTCATTAAGTGTTGCCATAATCAAAGTTTTTGTGGAAAGGACAGTCTCAGAATGCACATAAATACACATAACACGGAGACGTAACAACACATAATTACGGTAATCAAATTTCTTTAAACATATAGTTAATTGGACTGGCCAAAAACACGTTTGAGCTCCCTGGGGGGCTCAAGTGTGCATATAGTCTAATGGACTTATCTTCGAGTTAAAAAGTCAGACAGCACGGAAGTTTACAATACTGTGCAATAATTTAGTTGTTGAATTGTGCAACTTGCATGGATGTCTAACCAGACAGTCCTTTCAGACCTGCTTAAGGCATTATCAAGGAAAATTATGGACCTAGAAGCTAGAGCAGACCTAGTGTCTAATCTAAAAAATGTCTAAGATTCACTTTTTTTGTTGTTGTGTTGAACTTGTTTTTGCAAGAACATGTACCAGTGTTACAAAATTCCCTGGAAAATGGTGACAAGCATTACTAGTCAGTTAAAAAGTGAGATTTTGGGTTTAAACCGAGAGGAAGTAAAACCCTATCAGGTGTTTGACAAAACAGGTGATTTTGCTTTTCTTAGAAGTTGTGAAACATGAAACAAGCAGAAGTTTTACTAAGAAACAGAATGAGTGTCATATAATTTAGGCTTTTTAGACATGCATTTCAACTATTCTTTTCCGAGGGTTGAAAAAACTTATTAAAAAGTAAAACTTCAATTAATTGGGTGCAAGTTTAAACAGGTTGCCTTTTTCACATTGGCTCAAATTTAAACATAAAAGTCAGTAATGTTTGGATAAATTTTCCTCAGAAGGTTTATTGTGCTTTGGGCCTAAATTTTCATGGCGGTTTCATTCCCGAAGCTCAATGCTAGCCAGCTTTATCAATTTATTTATATTGGAGATGTTTGAGATCTTCGTCTGGTTAGAACATCTGATTGTTACCAAGTTTTAATTATCATACTGTTGATTTGATAGAAAATAGAAAGGCTAGCTGGCAGTTACATTTTTCATCCACTTCCCATCCACCAGTACCACTGAGAGCTAGATGCCCCCGCAGCATGATGTTACTGACACACATTTTTTACTGGTGGTTCATTGTTACAGTATAAGATTTAAAGGCATACTATGCAACATTTTTCAGTTAATTAATGTGTTCCATACCGTTTTGGATGATTAAATGAGTCATTTCAGGTTAACCAAAGGTTTTCTCGGCCGCCCTGGTGGTCTGTGGGGGAAATACCGCACTTGCAATAGACCCCTTGCAACCACGTGACTCCGTTACCCAGAACCCCTTGCGTGGCGGCCATATTGGTTGGCAGCCACCCTGCAATCCAAGCCTTATGTGGATGAGTTACAGCCTTCTGATAAGGCATTTTACTATGCTAAATGTACAAGGATCGGTAATGCGGACCCTTTGGCTCTTCCTGATATGGATTTTTCTAGCAATCCCGATGATTGGCCATTTCCATTGGCCATTTGCTATGCGGATCTGGTGAACTACCTTGTGTTGTCACCCACCCCAACGTACAGTGGCGATCAGATGAAGGCGTACAAGAGTTTGGAAGCGCACAAACAGTTCACTGCCGGATGGATACGTGAACTGTCTGTTTGTTACCTGAATGATGTAGCAGTTGTCCGTGGAAGGGTGAGTTTAATATTGTTCAGTCGGCCGTCGTGAGGTTTTCGTGAGCGCATCCTGCTGTTCAAGCAGAGCTACGAGGGGGCGACCTCCGCTCCTCTCCGTCCCCGGCCCGGGACCCGCGGGGCCCGATCGTCGGTCGGCTCGCGGAGGGGTTTGGGAGGGCAAGCGCTCCGGTCCGCGCGACGCGCTGGCCGCCTGTTTCGGCACGCCTCCGCTCGCGGGGCGGGCCGGGCGACCTGCCGTGCCGCGCGGCCGCCGGTGCGGTGCGTGAGCTGCGCTCGACCCCCTGCTCTGGTTCCCTGTTCACCCACCGTCGCTCGCCTGCCTCTGCCACCACAGCGAGCGGTCCCAGAGGGGGCACGACGTACAGTGTGTACAGTCCGGTCGCGCCGCACAGATCGTGAGCGGTGAACTTTTTAAACCCCGCGGTTCCGTTGTTAGCACACTGCCAGTCTATTATGGTAGGCAACCTATAGAACGACTTTTTGTCCCTCCCAGCACGATTCCCGCAACCAACAATGCAACAGGTTTACACCATATTGAACAATCACTCCGCCGGCCATGCGAGTAATAAGCTAACTGTTCCAGTGCAGTGGTGGGTCCGCGCCACCAAGATGGAGGCGCGGACCCCCGATCGCGTGACTGTGACGTCAGATGCAAGGGGTCTATTGCAGGAGCCCTCGGCTCCTGCAATTGCAAGCGCCTAAGCAATTTGCTTAGGCGAGGCGGTGAATTGGGGCGGGGGGGGGGAGATGGGGGAGGGGGGGAGGGGCCATGTGTTTTTGCCTGTCTTTTCCCTGCCATTCACTATATGCACGCGCGAAAGCAACAACAAAGAACCGCGTGTTAACGTCAAATAAACATGCAAGCACATCGAGTTAGTTTTTTTTTTTCTTTTTTTTTTTTTTTTTTGAATAGGCAGTAGCGTGACTTTGGCCAGGTGGCCGCCTTGCCAAGATAGCGCTGCGGGAAACCCTGATGTTCATACTTTAACTGTGTTAGTCATTGTTTGTACTGCCGTTTTTTCGACTTTTGTATTCGTTGCGTTCGCCTGTCTGCTAAGCTCAAAACAACCGCGCCTGGCTTGACGGAGAAACCAGTAGAACAGCTGAGCATATTTACGACAGTGCACTTTCACTTTCGCCCTCTGGGGGGAGCCTCGCTGGAAAATCAACCCCGGTTGCATAGTATACCTTTAATAGTCAGAAACCAAAATACTAATAGAAAACCACCCGACTAAAACTACATTCAAATAACCTAGATAATTGTTTCAAATTCGCACATCCAATAACTTAGAATATTATTGAAGTCAATTTCTTTCTGTAACTCATTTGACTAAGTCAAACACATTATAGATTAATTACACAGAGTGGTGTTTTGTGTTCTCTATATCTGTTAATTATTATAATATTCCACTTACAGCCAATGAACACCCAATATTTAAGACTAAAATATTACATCAGATCAATAAAAAAAAATTTAACACTGAAATATTTGCTCAATAAATATGTTTGTTAAACGCCAGCTTAATGTTTATTTGCAAAAGGTACTTTTTATAACCTCACAGGTGAGACTATTTGCACTACATACTCTAATTAATCAAATAGATCTGTAATATCCTGACATTAGATCAATAACATTACCTTTTACCAAAACCTCAGCAAATAGTTTATGTTCAACAGTAATTAATTCCTGTCAAGAAAATGAACTACAGAGAATTAAATGTAAAAGTGTTACAGATCTCAGTTCTTGCTGCTTAGACATAAATTAAATTCAACATTTAACAGAATAAAGTGGAAAATTAGCCATCATTTCCTCCCGCCTTCACTATATTCTCCTAATGATAATCCCTATGGTTATCATCACACCAGACTGAATTTACTGGACCAGGGAGAGGCTGGTAATAGCAATTAGGATTTGTTCTTAATGTTATTAAGTTACCAGTCAATGATGGCAAGATTTATGGCCATTGTTTGTCTTCTGTTACCAAAGGTACAGATCCCATTCAGGACTCCATTCGGATCCAAAAAGAAAGTATTTATAACTTTGCATCTTCCCATCGTTTTGTTAATGTTGCCATCTGGGTAACAACGTGTTTGTCAGTGAAATTCAGAGCCTCAGAGATCTCTGCTGCAGAGAGAACGACGACAAGGACAACGACTACCTGGATCTTCATGGATACCAGTTGAAAGAAAACAATTCAAAATCTTCTTAGAGAGAATTTAAAGCAGCTCAAGTGATACAACTAAGCAGGTGTCGGTTAGAAGAAATAAGGAGTTTTTTAAGAAGTACAAACAATCAAAACCTTTAATCATTTCTCATGAACCTGCTAATGGTAGTTTCTCCTCAGTGTCCATGGGGTGGGAGTAAATGATTTATGAAACCACCACTGAGTCACTCTATGGTTGCTGGTGATAGAAAGGTAGAGAAGAGCTGTCCTCAGCTGTTCGACAGAATCTAAAGAAGCTGTAATCCAAATTTATTGTTATTCCCATTTACTTGATATATTCATTAGCCTGTCAGGTCCAGCTCCAGCAGTCATTGGACGAGAGGTGAGGTACACCACAGAAAATAAAATCATACATCATGAATATAATCAGACACAAATCATCTGCATTTGCCTCAGTTTCCTCATTTTATCACGTTATTTTGTTAAAAAAAAAAAAAACTAACTCGATATGCGCGCAAAGCTTGTCTTCCCCCCCCGCTCCGCTCCGCCGGTCATCAGCGTAAAGCTTGTCTCTCTCCCCCCCCCGGCTCCGCCGGTCGTCCGGTAAGCAAATTCCTAGGGGAAACACTGCATTGGAATGGTTTCTCTCTCTCTCTGTGTGCATCTTCATACATACACTGTGTTAGTCATTGTTTGTACTGCCGTTTTTTCGACTTTTGTATTCGTTGCGTTCGCCTGTCTGCTAAGCTCAAAACAACCGCGCCTGGCTTGACGGAGAAACCAGTAGAACAGCTGAGCATATTTACGACAGTGCACTTTTACTTTCACCCTCTGGGGGGAGCCTCGCTGGAAAATCAACCCCGGTTGCATAGTATACCTTTAAGCAAAAAGCTCTTCTTATCATTGTGGCCAAATGAGTCCAATCTTTGTCTCAACCAACCATTAAATTCCTCCCCCAGGAGTCATTTAACTTCTCCATGTGGGAAGCTGTAAATTTCAGTCAAGCTTCATGGTGTCAATGTCCCAGCAGGTGCTTCTTTCTTTATAGGCATCCCCTCAGACCATATTCAGTTTAGTGTCTTTGGCCATAAAGCAGTCTCCAGTTCATTGCAGACTGGAGCCTTGATGCTTCCTGGATTCTCCCTTGTTGTCCTGACTGTTATCGTTTCTTCATAAGGTGGAGATGAGGTTGGAGATTTTGGTCATGTCAAGGAGGGCAAAACAGGAGAAGGGGTGATTGCCCCGTGGGCACCGTGTAGACGGGGTCCGGGGCTGTTTGGACGAATGCGCCTAACGGCTGCGCTGATTAGCAGAGGCCCAATGGCTGTGTTCCTGGCAACGCAAGGTCTCAGTCAATCGTTCCCCCAAAATGTGATGGACGGTTGTACTGGAACTGACTTTTCGATTGCCAAGCAAATTGTAATTGACAATAAAATTTGATTGATTGATTGATTGATTGATTGATTGTAAGGAAGTGGAGGGGGCTCAAATGAGAATATAGATGGGACAACAGAGTTGAGGTTCATATGGACATTGAGAATGTTGTTATCGAAACGAGAGCAGGGAAATGCAGGTTTCATGGTGGAGAAAGATAGAGTTTGAAGGCTTGATTGTCTCATTAAACAGAGGACAGATGATTGTAGAATTGATGTTTTTTTATATTATTTGTTTTTTTATCTTTTATAAAGCAGCGAAGGAATGATTATGGCAGAAGATGTCAATGAAAGTAGCTACTAGGCTGTCATGGGTTATCAGACAATTTGGAAAGTATAATAAAGAGGAGGTAGATTACCAGTAAATTAATTGTGAAACAAGCAAACAAAAAATGGAAGCAGGAAGTTGTGGTGGCGTCAGGTCAACCCAGAAGTTGCCCTCAGTTGCTGTTGCAACACCTGATTAAGGGCGAAGGCTAATGGACTCCTCCTCTATGCAATGTTGAGACTTGAATAGAAAACCTCAGATGTTGATAGGTTCCTGAGTAAACTCCTCCTTCAGTTTGTTGAGTATTAAAGGCCATCTAAGCTGAGGAGACTTTGGGGTGACTTCTCAGAAATCACACCTCGCTTCGACGAGTTAAATGTCTAAAGACTTCTTTATTATTTCACTTCCTGCTCATCTTGACAGCTGTTAACTTTACTCTCAACTTGATTCTCCAAAGGGGTAAGTAGGGATGATTTAGATTTTCTATATGAGAGTCATAAATGTTAATCTCTCTGAAGGTGATACCAAAGAATTGAAGACAAAGTCAAGTAAAACAGATGATTCACAGTCATTTTGGATTTTTGAATTATTTTTTTATTTAAAAAAACATTTTTATCTTATAAACTTTTCTTATTTCAATTAAAGTAAAGGTCTTCAATTAGTAATAATTTCAGTTCAAAGCAGCAAGGTTTAGATATATCAGATTACAAAGCAGGTCTTTGAAACAGCCCTGAAATCTGTACACAGCTTTATAAACCAACCGCACAGCTTAAACATTCTGCACAAATTTAAATAATTCCTACATCACTGTCTTTTTGCAGAGCACTGCCGTCAGAGTTCCAGTTTACCCCTTCTGAAAGAAAAATAAAGTGTCCTAAGTAAGTAATTTTCACATTGGAAATAAGTTTGTAACAACAAGACGCTGCCATTTTGTTTATCATTGGCAACAAGAAGAAGATAGAATCAGTCAGAACAAATCCAATCATTGCTCTTCATTTCCACCTTTGTTAAACATTCAGTTTCCTTTGATTATGAAATCAAACATAATAAACATATCAATTAGCAAATAAAAAGCAGAAGGACGCTGAAGACTGTCATCTCATCTAGTGACAAACAACAAACTAATGTGAGGAAATAAGGAGACTGAGGGAAATGCTGATGATTTATGTCTCAGTATATTCATGATGTATGATTTTTTTTTCTGTTATGTACTGGCGACCTGTCCAAGGTATCCCTCTCCTCTCACTCAATTACCGCTGGAATAAGACAACAGACCCCCCACAACCTTTCACAGATAAGCTGGTATAGACAAGGGATGGATCAATGATTTTAAGTCCAGGTTATGAGGCAACAAAACATGAAAAGACCCAAAGGCGGTGAATACTTTTGCAGACAGTGCTTGACCTGACGAGCTAATCAAGTATCAAGTAATTAGGAGTAACCATCAAAGATAATTTTGGGCTGCAGCTTCTTTAGCCTCTGTTCTGCAGCTGAGGACAGCTCTTCTCTACCTTTCTATCATCAGCAACCATGAAGTGACTCCGTCCTCATAAATCTGTCATACCGCATGGACACTGAGAGGATACTCCTTTTAGCAGGTTCATGTTTAATTTTTAACAGGTCTATAACTGTCTGTACTGATTAAAATTGGTCTTCATTTTTGAAACTGATACCTGCTTAGTTGTATCACTTCAGCTGCCGTAAATTCCCAGTGAGAAGATTTTGATTTTTTTCCCAACAGGTAACCATGAAGGTCCTGGTAGTGGCTGTCCTGCTCCTCGCTCTCTCTGCCACAGAGATCTCTGAGGCTCTGGACTTCTTTGACAAACATGTTGTCGACCCAAATAAAGATGTGAATTGTAATGAGAAGATGAAAAAAATTAACGAGGGTTTAAATAAATGCAAACCCATAAATACCTTCTTTACACAAGCTCTGGACAATATCTGTAAAGATATAAAACCTAATAGTTATGTCTCTTTACCTATTCAACAATCTGTTAAAACTTATGTCTGTGAACTTCAGACTAAGACAGAAACTGATTATAAGAAATGCAAATACAACCGCAAAAAATATACAGCAAGACATGCTGAGGTGTTGTGTAAAAATGGTAAACCTGATCACTTGAATTGTGTATGTCAATCCATTTAGTTACATTAAGTGCTTACAATAATTTCTGTACAAGCAGCAAGAACTCAGACCTCTAACATGTTTTTTCCCAGTGGTGCATTTTCTTGACAGCTATTTTTTTTCTCTTGAACAGAAACCATTTGCTGAGTTTTGGTGACATGTCATTTTGCATTCGTCAGGATTTTACAGTCATATTAATTGAAAAACTGTATGTGGTTCTATGAGTCTCATCTGTCAGAAACAAAGCACCTTTTGAAAATAACCTTTAGGCAGGTGTTCAGCAACCTTTACATTAGACTCAAATTTTAGTGTTAAAAATGTGATTTTTTTTATTGATCTGATTTAATATTTTAGTCTTAAGTGTCATGTTTTTATTGGCTATAAGTGGAAAATTACAATAATTAACTGAAATAAAGGCTCAAAAACAATGATCTGTGTGCAAATAACTTATAATGTGTTTCTGAGTTACAGAAATTAAATGGACTTTTCAATAGTATTCTAGTTTACTGAATATGAACGTAGTAAAACAGAACAACAGCACAAATTAGAAATTAAATTGTCACTCAGGCCTGTTAAGGAAAAATATGGACAAATATGGGAAACTGTATTTCCATCAGAAATCTGGAAACAACCACAGAGCCGTTTACTTGTTTAGAAGATGGAACATTAAGTGTAAATGTTGCGAATAGAGATTAAACAGATGTGATTGTCCTCATGTTAGGCAGTCTTGCTTTGTTGAAACGATCACTGGAAAACGGTTGTATGTTTTTTTTCTTTTTAAACTCACTAACTGAACATTAATGTATGGACACTCCTCTTTCATTTTTTAACAAAAGTAAAAGATCTCTACTTACATGTCTAGATATGTAGTTGGTTAAAAATGAGCTGAGTTGCCTCATCCAGCGAAAGCGAGCTACCCCCCCCCCCCCCAACTACTCTAAAATTTAAAACAATATTACTCTTAACTTTCCATAAAAGTTGAGCGGTCTGCCTGTAACCAATGAATAACCAAACATAATCTTATAACTTGAATCATGATTAATTTTCCTTAAAATATTTATAAGATTATGTTGTTCTTTTCCTGTTCAATACTCCTTACCAATTATTTTCTTTGTCTCTGATATTTCCTACAGATATACATTACATGTTCTATTGTTTCACTTTCCCCACAGACGTCGCATCTTCCTCTTTCATGTTTCCTCATTAACTGTAATGTTAAAATAAATCCTGTATGTCCAAGCTGCAGTCTAGTTATTATCCATTCCTGTATTTTGTTCCTTCCAATTTTTACTTGAACTTCTCCAACCTTAATTCTATTCTGTAAAACCATCCTCCTTTTATGTCTTCTTCCCACTGTTTTTGCCATTTTTCTTGGATCTTTCTTTTAATAAAACTCTTAACCTCTGATTTACTCATGTTAATTTTTATATCACTCCCAACCTGGTTTGTCAACGCTTTAGCTTTCTTATCTGCCATTTCAACAATTAATATGCACAATTAATTTTTTCCACCGGGGCTGTAGACATTGAAATGATCAAGCAGATGTCCAAGGCTTAGAATATTAACCAAGTATACATTCCAGTTAAAGCTCCCCATCCCATCTTAACATGATATGTCTGCACTTCTCATTTCCACGTGGACTGTACATGCGTCAGGCATAAAGCAACATTTATTTGACACGTGCTTCAAAGCCTCGGCTCATCTCGTCCCTAAGTGCAATATTTTGTGAGTGTTTATATTTCTCCATTTAACACTTACTGCCACTAATTCTGCATCTGTGCCTGGGTCCCTCCACCACCATCAGAAAATCATGATGCACCGACTGTAGTTCTGTTTCAACACACATATATTCAATAAACTAAAATATTGTTGAAAAGTGCATTTATTTCAGTAACTCAATTCACTTCGACACATTATTGATTAATTACACAGAGACTGTTGTTTTAAACCTTTTTTTTCCTTTTTATTATATTTTCCACTCATGGCCTTTTGTTAACATGAAATTTAGGGCTAAAATATTACATCAGACCAATAAAATATTAAATACAAAAATGTGGGCTTAATGAAAAGTAAATGGATAATGAATACATGCTTAAAGGGTAACTTCAAAATGTACTTTTAATTTGACAGACGAGACTCTTAGGAACACATACTCTAACTTATAAAATCCTGATGTTAGATCAGCAAAATGGCATTTGATGAAACCTGTAATACAAATCAAAAGAGACAGAACCCAAGATAGAAAGGTATACTGACTAATCAAATAACAAACAAAAAACAAAACAAAACCCAGAATATGACAGAGCCCCTCCCTCAAGGGCGGATTCCAGACAACCTTAAACCAGGAAAACAAGACAGACTAGACCGGGTGGGTGGAGGGGGTTAGAGGAAGGAGGGTTAGAATCTATTACAAAACAAAAACAACCCAGACAGGGCAAGCGGATGAAAAAGTCCAATAAAAAAACTGTCCAATCAAAATCTAAACCAAAAACAACCCAGACAGGGTGAACAAAAAACAGAAAAGATCAGAGAACGGATACAGGTAAAAATCTGGCGGGCGTCCCGGAGGACGGCCCGGTGTGGCAGGTGCTCCGGCGGGCGTCCCGGAGGACGGCCCCGGCGTGGCAGGGGCTTCGGCGGGCGTCCCGGAGGACGGCCCGGTGTGGCAGGTGCTCCGGCGGGCGTCCCGGAGGACGGCCCGGTGTGGCAGGTGCTCCAGCGGGCGTCCCGGAGGACGGCCCCGGCGTGGCAGGTGCTCCGGCGGGCTTGATCTGTGAGACATGGAACGTGGGGTGAACTCGGGAGTGAGATGGGAGGCGAAGACGGACAGTTGTGGGGCTGACGATGGAGACGATCTCGTAGGGGCCGGTGAAACGTGGAGACAGTTTCTTGGAGGCAGCTCAGGAGGGGAGGTCACGTGTGGAGAGCCAGACTCGCTGACCGGGATGGTAACTGGGGGCAGGGACGCGCCTCCGGTCAGCGAATCGGCGGTTAGATTCGGCTGTATTCTTGAGGGCTTGGATTGTTTGATTCCAGTATTGCTTGCAACGGGTGATGTGATCCTTTACTGAGGGGACTGTGATATGTGGGTTGTCTTCAGGGAGCAGTGGAGGCTGGTAACCTAAGGAAACCTCAAAGGGGGATAAACCTGTGGCTGTGGAGACATGACTATTGTGCGCGTACTCGACCCAGGGGAGGAACTTACTCCAGTCAGTGGGGTTCTGTGAAGTGAGGCAACGGAGGGCGGTCTCCAGCTCCTGGTTCAAACGTTCTGTCTGACCGTTGGTCTGTGGGTGGTAACCGGAGGTTAGAGTATACCGGGCCCCAAGGGCCACGGCAAACTCCTTCCACACACGAGATATGAACTGTGGACCACGGTCAGACAGAACCTCTTGCGGAATACCGTGCAAGCGGAACACATGTTTGACCAGGAGCTGGGCCGTTTGGAGTGCTGAGGGAAGCTTACGGAGGGGGATGAGGTGGCAGGCCTTAGAAAAACGATCGATGACTGTGAGGATGGCTGTCATTCCTTGGGATGAGGGGAGACCGGTGACAAAGTCCAGGGCGACGTGGGACCAGGGGCGTTCGGGGATTGGTAAGGGCTGTAGCAGACCCGCAGGTGGCCTGTTCGACGGCTTATTCTGAGCGCACACGGGACAGGAGAGGACAAAGGCTTTAACGTCACGGGACATGGTGGGCCACCAGAAACGGCGGGAGATGAACATGTGGATTCGGTGAATACCAGGGTGCGCGGAGAACTTCTCAGAATGGGCCCACTGGAGGACACGTGGACGGACGGAGGTGGGGACATAGATTCGGCCGGGGGGTCCCATACCGGGGTCAGGTTCTGTCAGCAGAGCTTGCGTGGCACCGCAGACTGCAAACAGATAGCATGACAGTTAGACGACCAGGACTCGACCCGAAGGTCCACCCAGTTGATGTGGGGGTTATGCTGCTGTAGCCAGGGGACACCGAGAACTAGTGGGGCGAGTTTTACAGGAAAAACGAGAAAGGAAAGCCGTTCTCTGTGATTGCTTGAAACAACTAACTCAAAGGGCTGGGTTCTATGGGTTATACTAGGGAGAACGCCTCCATCCAAGGCCGAAACGTGGAGAGGCGAACTCAGAGGAATAGTTTCAAGTCCAGCCCGTCGGGCGAAAGCACTGTCAATTAAATTAAAATCGCACCCTGAGTCCACCAGAGCGGACAATGAAAAGGTGGCACGGGTGGAAACAATGGTAGCTCTTAAACAAAGTCGCGGAGGAGAAGAACATGTTAACTTAGGTTGGTCCGTCGGTTCCTCCGTTACAACCGACGGACCTGATCTTTTGGCCGCTCAGGGCAGTCCTTAATATAATGAGCGGCGGAGGCACAATATAAACACAGCCTCGAACTCATGCGCTGCTGTCTCTCCTCAGGAGTGAGCCGAACCCGGCCCAACTGCATGGGTTCGGGGGGCAGGAGCGGAGGATCAGCGGGTCTAGGGGGGTTTCGCTCAGGGGGCTGTGGTCGAGGAGCGAGCGGTCCGAGGGGTCGATCTTTGGAGCGGGAACGGAGACGATTGTCTAAGCGGATCGCTAGCGAGATAAACTCGTTGAGTGTAGCGGGTTCCTCCTGACGAACTAATTCGTCCTTAAGGGACTCATCTAGTGCCTGGAAAAACACTGTTTTTAAAGCGCGCTGCTCCCAGCCAGCCGCAGCGGCCACTGTGCGCAACTCAATGGCGAAATCAGCAAGACGTCTACCCCGCTGCCGGAGAGCCAACAGTTGCCTGGAGTCCTGGACCTGATCCACCTCTGCTGCAAAGACCATTTTAAACTCAGCCAGAAACTCGCTAAAGGTACAGCCAAACTGTTGGCAATCAGGAAAGCGTGCCTCAGCCCACTTAAGAGCGCGGCCCGTAAGCAGCCGTAAAATAAAAGAGATCTTTACTTCATCTTGGGCAAACAAGCGAGGGGAACGGTTAAAAACTAAACAACACTGAAACAAAAATCCTCCACAGTCGCCACTGTCTCCGGAGAATTTCTCCGGAGCGGGAGAGGAGGTCTCGGGACCGGGTGATAACGTCACTGGAGGTGCGACAGGCTCGGGGGCGGGACTAGGCGGAGCCGAAACAGTGGGCTGCTGGCTAGCACTTAGCATAGCAGTGAGCTGATTTATCTGACCGGCTAAGTTCTGTAAATGGCCCTGCAGGCCCAGAACGGTGGATTCCAACCCCCGAATCTGATCCTGCTGGGCCCCTAGCGCCCCACCGAGTGTGTCTGCTGGGTCGCTCTGTTGGCCAGAGTGTTCTTCTGTCATGTTAGCCTTCAGGTGTCGGACCCACATGCAGAAACACACTCGGTTACACAGGTAGAAGTTAAAGGGTTTATTTAACTCAGACGGGGTCACAAGTCGGCAGAACTAATCTGCGGAAGGAGGAGACGGCTCGGACGGGCTCGGGACCAGGGAACCGGATCGATCTAGGAGCAAGGTGAGTGATTAGTACTAGTAAGGGTTCAGAGAGGAGACTAGTGAGCGTAAGCTTACCACGAGGTGCGAGAGAACCCGACCGGGGAGGATGGGTGTGTGTGGACTCAGCTCTGTTGTTGATGGCAGATGTCCGGGTTGCTGGAGAGCGGGGTGAGGAGGTCCGAGCAGCACCGTGGATACCGAGATCCAGAACAGCGAGAGGAACCGGAGGATGTTGGAGGGAGTCTTGAGTCCAGAGGTGAGGTTATTGACTCGGAAGGAGAACGGAGGGACTGGAGAGTCACAAAGGGGACCTCGGAGCTCAAGAAGGTAACCTTAGGAAACACAAAGGCAAAGTTAGCGTCGTGGGAAAATCTGGCGAGAGGTCGTGGCTGCTAGGCATACCGCAACGAAAACACTCTGGCGGCCTCTCGCTGTTCGAGCGCTGTTCTTGTAGGCCACTCTGGTACTGCTGGATGAGTCGCAGGTGTGCGTCTCCGCCCACCAGTCAACCACGAACACCTGTGGAGGAAAGATGGCAGGACTGGCAGAGAGCTGCACAGCCCTGCTAACTGAGTCCTGACAAAGGTAAATAGAGAACCCGAACTACTGCTAAGACAGGACTAAGAACATAAATAACCACCAAGACTAAATAATATGACAGGGTAAACTAAAATACACAAGCTATAGTACAAATTAAACAAGACAGAACCCAAGACAGAAAGGTATACTGACTAATCAAATAACAAACAAAAAACAAAACAAAACCCAGAATATGACAAAAATAAAATGACAGACACACACAACTACTCATACGAACACAAATCCTTAAATATGTGTGCATGACTCACCTATTACACACAGATGAAAGCTGATTGTTAAGCACTGATCACTTCACAAGTGCATGAAGGGCAGACTCATTTCAAGCTTCACAGATCCATGCCTTCATGGTGCGTTTAAGGTTGATGGAAAATTGGGTCATTTGGATTTCTTTCCGAGTCTTGTGGTATTTATTTCTATACTTCTGTCTTAGTGTCAAAGAAGGTTTTTTTAAAAAAACAAAACAAAATAAAATACATATATACCTTAGTACCCTTTAGTTATAACACAGAGACCCACGTTTCATTGTAATATAAATGTTTATGCAGAAATATATTGATTGTAATTATGTGGTTAACAGAAATGACCACTAGGTGGTGCAATCCTCCATTTATGCTTGTGCTGCAATTCCCAAATTGAAACACATAATAGATTAAATGCACAGACTGGTATTTTTAAGCTTTTAATTATGTTCATTATTAGATTTTTCCACTTACAGCCAATCAAAACTCAACATTTAGGACTAAATATACATATATTTATGTATATTTATACACAAATTGATTAAATTGACTGTGAAATCCTGACATTAGTTTTGAAAAATGACACTCAACCAAAGTTCTGATCTCGCCGAGAATTATTCTCCTGGTAGAGTTAGATTTGAAACTATTGTTATCCAACCAAGAAGTTTGTTTGACAGGAAAAGTCAGGCATATTCCTCCTGGAATATAACATTTTCAAATATTATCTATACCCTTCTAAGTGATCGATGTGACCATCTCTAGACTTCTGATTATAATAACTAGTTTCATTCCTGAAATCGTGTTAATTAAATAGTTTTAATGTGGTTAAAATGTTTTTCTGCTGGAAAGACGCCACACCTGCAAACTCCATGTAGAGAGGCCTCAGCTGAGACCCTCTTATTGTGAAGAAACACAGTTACATTAAAATGTACAATGTAGGGTGAATATTAAAAAGCAATCTTTTGGTGGTTATCTTTCTTCATGAATATCTTTTCAAAATGCAGCCAATGGTTTGTTTTAAAAGTAATACATTTCTGTCAAGAAAATACACTATAGAGATAAAAAGGAAAATGTTACAGATCTCAGTTGTTGCTGCTTATGCGGACATTAGGTTCAGCATTTAACACAAAGTGGAAAATTATCCATTATTTCATCCCAACCTAACCAGAGGCTCCAAGTGATAGGGCTTACCTTTATCATCACACTTGACTGTAACACTAGATACTTCATCACGTGTAGAGATGTAGATACATTCTATCTTAGTAGGGTCCCTTTTACAGTCAATAATTGAAAGATTGTCATCATTTGGATTTTTTTCCCATGTGCTTTTTTTACTTTTCCTGTTTTTACAGATCTTATTCAGTACACCCTTTTGATCCAAAAAGAAGGTATTTATCTCTTTGCATCCTCCTCCTTTGTTGATTTCTTTCATCTCATCATTACAATCAACAGACTCTGTGCCACGGACATGTGTCTTCTCAAAGGGGCTCCCATAGCCAGAGATCACTGTTGCAGAGAGAACGAGCAGCAGGACAGCGACTACCAGGACCTTCATGGTGACCTGCTGAGAGAAAACAATTCAGAATGTTCTAGAGAATTTGAAGTGGCTTAATTCATGCAACTAAGAAGGTGGTTGTTTAAAAAGATTAAAAACAATTTAATCTGTACAAACAATCAGAACCTGTAATCATTTCATATGAATCTACTAAAAATAGTTTGTCCTCAGTGTTCATGTGACAGGATTGATATATGAAACCACCACTGAGTCACTTTATGGCTGCTGGTGATGGGAAGGTAGAGAAAAGCTGTTCTTGCCGTAGCTGCAGGAAAATGACTAAAGAAGCTGCACGTCTTCCATTGAGGAAGCAGAGCCTGAGGACTCTGGGTCGGGTTCTCCCATCTCTGGTGCTGAGGTTGCCGAGGTTGTTAAAAAGCTCCTCGGTGGCAAGGCTCCGGGGGTGGATGAGATTCGCCCTGAGTACCTTAAGGCTCTGGATGTTGTGGGGCTGTGTTGGTTAACGCGGCTCTGCAACATTGCGTGGACATCGGGGGCAGTTCCCCTGGATTGGCAGACTGGGGTGGTGGTCCCCCTATTTAAAAAGGGGGATCGGAGGGTGTGTTCCAATTACAGAGGGATCACACTCTTAAGCCTCCCTGGTAAGGTCTATTCAGGGGTTCTGGAAAGGAGGGTCCGTCGGATAGTCGAATCTCGGATTCAGGAAGAGCAGTGTGGTTTTCGTCCTGGCCGTGGAACACTGGACCAGCTCTACACCCTCAGCAGGATTCTTGGGGGGGCATGGGAGTTTGCCCAACCAGTCTACATGTGCTTTGTGGATCTGGAGAAGGCATTCGACCGTGTCCCCCGGGGGATCCTGTGGGGGGTACTCCGGGAGTATGGAGTACCGGACCCTTTAATAAGGGCTGTCAGGTCTCTGTACGACCGGTGTCAGAGTCTGGTCCGCATTGCCGGCAGTAAGTCGGACTCGTTTCCGGTGACAGTTGGACTCCGCCAAGGCTGCCCTTTGTCACCGATTCTGTTCATAACTTTTATGGACAGAATTTCTAGGCGCAGCCAAGGTGTTGAGGGGATCCGCTTTGGTGGCCTTAGGATTGCGTCTCTGCTATTCGCGGATGACGTGGTCCTATTGGCTTCATCAGGGCGTGATCTACAGCTCTCACTGGAGCGGTTCGCAGCCGAGTGCGAAGCGGCCGGGATGAAAATCAGTGCCTCCAAATCCGAGACCATGGTCTTGAACCGGAAAAGGGTAGAGTGCCTTCTCCGGGTTGGGGAGGATGTCCTGCCCCTAGTGGAGGAGTTCAAGTATCTTGGGGTCTTGTTCACGAATGAGGGGAAGATGGAGCGGGAGATCGACAGGCGGATTGGTGCAGCGTCTGCTGTGAAGCGGGCGCTGTACCGATCCGTTGTGGTGAAGAGAGAGCTGAGCCAAAAGGCGAAGCTCTCGATTTACCGGTCGATCTACGTTCCTACCCTCATCTATGGTCACGAGCTTTGGGTCGTGACCGAAAGAACGAGATCCCGGATACAAGCGGCTGAAATGAGTTTTCTCCGTAGTGTGTCTGGGCTCTCCCTTAGAGATAGGGTGAGGAGCTCAGTCATCCGGGGAGGACTCAGAGTAGAGCCGCTGCTCCTCCATGTCGAGAGGAGCCAGTTGAGGTGGCTCGGGCATCTGGTCAGGATGCCTCCTGGACGCCTCCCTGGAGAGGTGTTCCGGGCACGTCCCACCGGGAGGAGACCCAGGGGAAGACCCAGGACACGCTGGAGGGACTATGTCTCCCGGCTGGCCTGGGAACGCCTTGGGATTCCTCCTGAGGAGCTGGCCCAAGTGGCTGGGGAGAGGGACGTCTGGGCCTCCCTACTGAAGCTGCTACCCCCGCGACCCGACCCCGGATAAGCGGAAGACAACGGACGGACGGACGGAAGCTGCAGCCAGAAATTGTTATTCCCAGTTACTTGATATATTTATTAGCCTGTCAGGCCATGCAATGCCTTGCAAAAGTATTCACCCCCTTTGGGTCCGGAGTGTCACTCTAGACAGATCTCCAGCCCATTACAGGAATTAAAATAATACTTAATGAATATCATCAGACGTAAATCCTCTGCATTTCCTTCAGCTTCCTTATTTCCTTACATTAGTTTGTTGCTTGTCACTAAACCAGATGACGCTCTGCAGCTTTTTTCTGCTTTTTATGTGAGTAATGAGATGTTTATTACATTTGCTTTTATAATCAGATGACAATGGATGTCTAAGAAAGGTGGAAATTAAGAGCAATGATTGGTTTTCAACCTGTCTTTCTTCTTGTAGTCAATCATAAACAAAATGGCAGCATCTGGTTGTTACAAACATATTTCCAATGTGAAAATTATCCACTTAGAACACCTACTGCTTTGTTTTTTCTTTGATGGACTCAGAAGTGGTAAACAGGAACTCCGACAGCGATGCTCTGCAGAAGACAAAGTTACAGGAATTTCAGATTTGTGCAAAACATTAAACTGTGTTGTTGGTTTATAAATTTCTGGACAGATTTCTGTTCTGTCTGGGCTGTTTCAAGAACCTGGTTTGCAGCCTATTATATTTAAACCTTGCTGCTTTAAACTCAAACGATTACTTATTGAAGATCTTTAACACTGTACATATTAGAAAACTTTACATGATAATTTTTTTCAACAAAAAAAAAGATCCAAAAAAGGCTGTGAATAACAGAAACTCATCTCTTTTACTTGACTTTATTTTCTATTCTCAGCTGTCACCTTCCCATGCAGCCTTTATGACTCTCATATAGAAAATCTGAATCTGAAGATCATCTCAAGTCTCCGATAGGTGCGGAGCCCATCCCCCCACGTCCTGCCCTCCTCTGCTGCGTTGGCGGGCGCCTTGGCCCTCTGGTGCGTTGACGGTCCTCGGGTTTGGGGCGGGTTCCCGGGTGGGCCCCCCGGGGGGCGGCCGGGGCCCCTGCCGCGGGGGCGGGGCGCCCCTGGGGCCTCTGGCCCCCAGGGCCCATATCCGGGACCACTTCAGCGCGGCCGGCTGCCGGCGGAGCCCACGGGCTCGTCCCCGCGGCTCTTGGGGGCGTCGGCATTGCGGTGGCTGGGGGATTTCCTCGGGGTCGTTTCTCCTCTTTCCTCGGGGGGGGGGGGGGGGTTGCAGATTTCCTGTGAAGGCCCCTCTCGGGCGCACTGCTTTGGTGGCCCCTTTGGGAGTCCGGGGTTACGGGTCCCCTGACTCCTGCCTCTGTGCTTAGGGAAGGTGGGTCTTCGGTTCTCCACAATCACTATCAATATATTTCCTTCTGGATAACTTTCACCTAAACTAGTGCACTTTCACAAACTCCCACAGGTGCTGGGTCCCAGGTATTAAATGTTCACTTATATACATGTTACAGGTCCGAGAGTGGGGTTTCTTTGGGCAAATGAGAGTTTAATGCTTCATGACACCGGCTTATGGTTACTGTGACCAAAAGTGAAACATAACCAAAAGAATGTTAATTTTACCAAGCTTTATTGTATATAAATAAAATACAGGTGCCAATATATAAAATGTAGCAGGAATATAAGCATACAGGAAGTGAAAAGAAAACAAAATAAATGCAAAGCTGTTAGTCCACCCTCACAAGTACTCAAAAAGAAAAACAATCCAAACCAGGCAGACTAACAGAAAAGGAAATCAAACTCTAAAGGACAGCAGGAAGCAGTGACAACCCTGTCAAAACAAAAATACAAAATTACCAAATACTCATTAAAACACTTTAATCAAATCAATCTAACCACATTACAAACACTGCTTACCTGCATCACTTAAAACGGCATATATAAAAGCCTACCTGCGGCATCAAACAACACGCCCAGGTGTTACCCAAACAGTAAATGTAAAAGCCTACCTGCGGCGTCGAACAACCACACGCCCAGGTAACGCTACCACTGGAATACTGTTAATGCGGCCCTGTATAAAAACACCAAATCAGCAAAAAACATATTGAGAAAGATAAACTTAAAACACATTTTCCTCCCAACCTACCCCAGCCAGCCAACAGTATGGATCGACCACACCCCTGGTCCCAGACACAGGAAGTGAACTCCTGGCTACCACCCTACTAGCTTCCCCTTTTATAGAGGCTCAGCCTATGGAGAGTGACACCTACTGGTGCCACCTGTTACATTCCTCCCCCTCATAATGCATTGGCGACCCGACGATGTACACAAAAAACTGTTACCCAAAAACAAAATTCATTTTTTCAGCACGGAACAGGGCAGTCTAAAAGGGTTGGAATGCTGTCCTGCTGTTTTCCGAGCTGACCTCCTAGGCTCAGGAGCGATGGCTGTGTCAATCCCCTGAGCAGATTCCTGGCCTGAAAGAGGCTGAACACCCAAAGTCGCACCTTCTAAAATACCAGCCCCACCAATCTCACTATCTGGTCGAACATCAGACTCAGACAAATCCACCATTTCATCCTCCCCCTTAATGTTTGTCGGTGCATCTTCCAACCCGTTCTCTTGCCCCCTGTCCACCCCGCTATCTTCAGGGACACTTCTAAGCTCGACCCTGTGGACCTGACGAAGGGGTCCTTCCTGACCCACAGGCGCTATAGAGTAGACTACCCCTCGATCCAAAGGTGGGTGAACTACTCTATATGGAACTGGGTCATAAAAATCCTGAATTTTGCTGCGACCCCTTACTGAATGATTTCTGGTATACACCAGGTCTCCTTCCTGAAAATCTGGGGCAACATCCACATCCTGATTTCTCTGAGCTGTTCTGCTCTCTACTTTTTGGTTTACCATCTCATAAGCAGAATCTAGTGATTTTTGGTGCTCCTCGACCCACTCTTCCAAGGGCAGGTCAAGACCCCCATCATTTACACTCAATCCCACAAACAAATCCACAGGCAACTGCGGTTTCCGACCAAACATCAAAAAGTAGGGAGTCATGCCAGTAGATTGATGGACTGTGGTATTATATGCAAAGGTGACTTGGGAAATATGCCGGGGCCACTTGCGTTTCTGTTCAGGTGGAAGAGTTCGAAGCAAGTCATGCAAGGTGCGATTAAAACGCTCACACTGCCCATTCCCCTCAGGATGATAAGGGGTAGTGCGACTTTTCTCGATTCCGTACAATTTACAGAGCTGTTGAACCAATTTACTTTCAAAATTTCGCCCTTGATCGGAATGAATCCGGCTTGGGGGCCCAAAAAGTTGAAACCAGTGCTTCACCAGTGCCTCTGCAACAGTGCTAGCACGCTGATCTTTCGTGGGAACAGTCTGCGTAAACTTTGAAAAGACATCAGTCATCACAAGGACATTTTCTCTACCATCTGTAGCAGGCTCTAAAACTGTAAAATCTATTGCCAGAATCTCATTAGGTCTAGAGGCCTGGATTGTGCCCATATAGGTTTTAACTTTTGGCAACAGTGCTTTTGACACCACACACCTTTCACAGTTTCTGCACCATTTTTCTACATCTGAATACATATTGGGCCAATAAAACCGTGAACGGATTAGCTGCAAAGTTCGCTCCACCCCCTGATGGCCGTGATCATCATGAAGTGACCGGATGACACCTTCCTGCAAACACTGAGGTAACACAAACTGTTCAACCTCAGTCTGCCCATCGGGCGCGTAAGTGCAGCGACAAAGGATCGATTCTCGCTCCCTAAGCCGATTCCACTGCTGAGCCAATTTCCGGGAGGCCTGATTAAGTCCACTCCTCTCCCTAGCATCAGGCCTCCTACCCCTGGTCCAAAATTGCATAAAAGTGCCGATGGTAGGATCCTTGCGCTGCAATGTACAGAGGTCAATGTTTGACAGACTGGGTAACACACTGATCTCCTCCTGTACCCCCGAAAACTCGTCATCTAAACCGGAGCCAGCCTCTCCTTCTCTGTGTGCGACATATTGACGGGACAATGCATCTGCATTAGCATTTTGAAGTCCCGGACGGTATTTCAGAGTCAAATCAAAAGCTGCCAGCTCAGAAACCCACCTCTGCTCTGTTGCTCCAAGCTTTGCTGTAGCCAGATGACTTAGTGGGTTGTTATCTGTGAAGACCGTGCATTTATTACCCAACAAATACTCTCTGAATTTTTCCGTAACAGCCCACTTAAGACCAACCAACTCTAACTTCATAGAGCTATAATTATTCATGTTCCGCTCGGTGGGCTTCAGACTACGACTTGCGAACGCTATAGGGCGCAATTTGCCCCCATGATCTTGAGAGAGTACTGCTCCCAACCCTGCATGACTGGCATCTACCTCCAAAACAAATGGCTTCTGGAAGTCTGCGTAAGCAAGAACAGGAGCTGTTACCAATGCAGCCTTGAGCTTGCAAAAACTCTGCTCACACTCCTCATCCCAGAAGCCACCCAAGGGCTTCTTAGGGGTTTTGCCCTTTTTCCCAGGAGGAAGCAACCTTGCAACAAGACGGTTTAAAGGGGAAGCCATGTTTGAAAAACCACAAATAAACCTCCGATAGTAACTGGCAAACCCCAAAAATGAACGAAGTTCTGCCAACGTAGTAGGTTGCCTCCAATCTCGTACTGCCGCTACCTTGTCTGGGTCAGTTGAGACCCCCTCTTCTGATACTACATGACCCAAATATTTAACTTTCTTCTGGAAAAAATGACATTTTGACAACTTGACCTTTAGCCCCTGGGCTTCTAACCTGGAAAAGACCTGATCTAATCTTTCCAAGTGTTGTTCAACAGATGATGAAAAAACAATTACATCATCTAAATACAACAGCAGCGACTGGTAACGGCAATCCCCAAACAGACGCTCCATAAGGCGCTGAAAAGTACTGGGTGCGTTACACAATCCGAACGGCATGCGATTAAACTCAAAAAGCCCAAATGGAGTGCAAAAAGCTGTTTTTTCCTTGTCCTTCTCAGCCATCTCAACCTGACTGTACCCACTTGCCAAATCTAATGTCGTGAACCATTGTGCCCCCGCCAAAGCATCCAAAGACTCATCAATTCTGGGTAAAGGAAATGCATCCTTCCTGGTTTTAGAGTTTAATTGCCTATAATCCACACACATACGCAATGTTCCATCCTTCTTCTGCACTAAAACTATTGGTGAAGCATATGGACTACTGCTTTCCCTAATAACATGACTTTGTAGTAACTGTTGAATATGATTGCGAACTAAATCATACTGAGAAGGGAGAATGCGTCGATAAGGTTGTCGCACTGGTGTCTCATCCAGCAGGGGGATCTCATGGGTTACTAAATTTGTACTACCCACATCCAGCTCACTTCTGGCAAAGACTTTGTTGTATTTTAACAACAATTCCTTCGCCTGTTGTTTCTCTTTGCCCTGCAGATTTTCAAACTCCGGCAAGTTCAAGTCTATGTCAGGTACAATAGTTTCATGACTAGCAACAAATGCCATACAACTATGGGAATCAACTGAAACCTGAATTTTTGAATCATCTGTCACCAGAGTAGCAGTTTGAACAGTGGCCACAACTCTACGGGGTGTTAACCACACATCAGATTTTCCTACATTAGTAATAGGAATGAAAGTACCTCCCCTCTCTGCTTTCACTAAAGCAGGTGAAACCAATAATCCCTCTGGGAGACTGCCCTCCTCAGGACTGAGAGGTTCAACAACCAACTCAATTGGTTGGTGTAAAGGCATCTGTGGGCATGTCACTGGTACATAACAGAGATTTCCAGCCGGAACACAACAAGGTTTCTTACCCTGCACCCTGACCTGAAGAGGGCTGGGAGAGTTGACCATCGCTTCCATCATTTGACAGTATCTCAACATTCTTCTCCATCCCTGTGGCACCTCCTTGAGTACTGGTGCTTCCCAAAGGTCAGAGCCGCATTGCCTATACAGCTCACAGTAAAGAGGGTCAAACACATTCATCCCCAAAACACCCGGTACATCCAATTTCTTTTGTCTCATGTAACTGTCCATTGGATCCTTGACTATCAATACACCTCGACGAGGAAGTAACACCCCCAGCACAACAATATCAAGCTCCACATAGCCAAGGTAGGGAATTTTTAACCCATTTGCTGCCTTTAAACCCAACCAACCACAGTCCTTTAACTCTTTTTCAGACAAATGGGCAAAATTATTCTTGAAAAAAGTCTCTGTTACAGTGGTTACCATAGAGCCACTGTCCAACAAACAGTTTATCCTCACTCCAGCAAAATCCACCTCCCCCTGCAGACACTCACCAACTAGATTACATACACTTGATGTATTGACAACGGAGCCACGAAAACTGCCCACCAATGTTTGGCTCTGCACACTGGCGGGTTCTAGTTTTCCGTTTGCTCGGAAGGACTAGCTCGTTTCAGATCAGTACTAACAGCAGCTGTACAATTTCTGGCAATATGCCCACTCTTTTCGCATCTGAAACAAATAGGTTTTCCATCAGCAGTTCGTCTAAGACGAAAATTGCGAGTTCTAGGGGGAGGTAAAGTTTGAGGGGTCAGAGCCTTCATGACCAGTTCCAATTGGGCCTGCTGAGCTTTCAACAAAGAGACCAGTTCCCCATACTCGGAAGGACGGGAGACAGAACTCTCACAAGAGGCAGACATTACATTGAGAACTGGACTGTTAGATTTGTGTTTAGATGATTGATGTTCGTGTTGTGCCATCCACCTTGTGGCCTCCCCTCTAACATCACGAATGGTCCATTCTGGATTAACATCAATCAAATCTCTCAGTCTCATTCTAAGAGCCTGTTCTCTCACACCATCACAGAACTGGTCACGCAGGTCCTTAGAGGAGTTTGAGGCTGCTTGTACATCATTTTTTATTATTTGATCCATCAAGTCCATAAGAGCATGAGAATAATCAATCAATGACTCTCCTTCAAGTTGCCTACGGTTAAAGAATCTACGCTGTAGTGAAATTCTTGAATGCATAGAACCATAAACCTCTTTAAGAACACCAAAAATACATTCCACATTTTCCTTTTGGGCTGCTGTTAAGAATTTAATTTCAGTCCGGGCAGCACCCTCTAGATGTTCGTAGATAATCTGCGCCCGTTCTTTTTCTGTGTTTCCTCTTGTTTGCGCATAGTCTCTCATCAATTCGATCCATTCGTCCAAAGTCTGCGACTCTACACTATCCAGTTTCCCAGAAAATAGTGGCAGTTTCTTGTCCTGCTGCACATAAATAACAGGATTGTGCCTTACAGTTTCTGTAGCTCCTGAAGATGTTGCTGGTCTTTCTGAGTCCGAGCCCACTACTGTTAAGGCTGCCAGTTGGCGCTCCAGGTCCTGTATTCGTTGAGACATGGCCTGCTTGTCGAGCTCGTCCCCAGCTCCAGCGCCACTGGATACATCCATATTGATGCCTCCTCACCAGCGGGAATTCTCACCCAACTGCCCCTGCTGTCCTCTATAACTTAAATCACACACAACTCAAAAAACAAAAACTTCCCGTACTTGTTTGTCAAACAACGCCAAATGTTACAGGTCCGAGAGTGGGGTTTCTTTGGGCAAATGAGAGTTTAATGCTTCATGACACCGGCTTATGGTTACTGTGACCAAAAGTGAAACATAACCAAAAGAATGTTAATTTTACCAAGCTTTATTGTATATAAATAAAATACAGGTGCCAATATATAAAATGTAGCAGGAATATAAGCATACAGGAAGTGAAAAGAAAACAAAATAAATGCAAAGCTGTTAGTCCACCCTCACAAGTACTCAAAAAGAAAAACAATCCAAACCAGGCAGACTAACAGAAAAGGAAATCAAACTCTAAAGGACAGCAGGAAGCAGTGACAACCCTGTCAAAACAAAAATACAAAATTACCAAATACTCATTAAAACACTTTAATCAAATCAATCTAACCACATTACAAACACTGCTTACCTGCATCACTTAAAACGGCATATATAAAAGCCTACCTGCGGCATCAAACAACACGCCCAGGTGTTACCCAAACAGTAAATGTAAAAGCCTACCTGCGGCGTCGAACAACCACACGCCCAGGTAACGCTACCACTGGAATACTGTTAATGCGGCCCTGTATAAAAACACCAAATCAGCAAAAAACATATTGAGAAAGATAAGCTTAAAACACATTTTCCTCCCAACCTACCCCAGCCAGCCAACAGTATGGATCGACCACACCCCTGGTCCCAGACACAGGAAGTGAACTCCTGGCTACCACCCTACTAGCTTCCCCTTTTATAGAGGCTCAGCCTATGGAGAGTGACACCTACTGGTGCCACCTGTTACATACAGAAAGGCTATAATTTATTTATTTACTTTCTTTTACTTTCTTTTTTAGGTATCACATTACACATGTCAGCTTAAATAATAATACATATGATTTAGCAATGGTATCAAGGTGTTACACGATTGTATCTGTTGCTTTATGTCTGTTGGTTGTGCTGTTCTTTTTGTGTCTCTTTCCAGGTGATGGAGCAGACAGAGGACGTTTTATCATTCTCTTCCTTCTATCTCTTCTTTCTTTCACCCTTTTCTTTCTCTTTTTTTTTTCTCTTCTTGTTCTTCCTTTACTCTCCTACTTTCCCATTGTAGTGTCCATATAATTTGAAATTCTCCCTGCAGGAATCACAATAAAGCTATTTACACGCACAAATCAAGCGGAGCATTATGGCGAAAGCTGTTTGCTCCACTTGTGAAAGTAAAATCTGTCGAGCTCTATTTGGCATTAAGACATCAATTTTTATTGCCACATTGCTAGACAGGACACTGGGAAAAAAAAAAAAAAAAAAAAAAAATCTGAATCATCCCTACTTACCCCTTTGGAGGATGAAGTTGAGAGTAAAGTTAACAGCTTTCAAGCTAAGCAGGGACCAAAAGAATAAAGAAGTCTTTAGACGTTTAAGTCGTCAAAGCGAGGTGTGATTTCTGAGAAGTTACCCCAAAGTCTCCTCAGCTTAGATAACCTTTAATACTCACCAAACTGAAGGAGGAGTTTTCATACTAACCTATCATCATCTGAGGCTTTCTGTTCAAATCCATATTCAGACATATCTGAGTCCTCACATTAAATGGAGGAGGAGTTCATTCCCTTCGTGACAACTTTGTTTTAGTGACAACTTCTTAGCTTCTTTTTATAATCAATTTATTGGCAACCTGCCTCCTCTTCATCCTCCTCTTCGCTGATCTTTCTGACTTCACCCTCACATAACAAGGCTGGAAACATGAGCTATGTCTGTAATGAAGCACATTTAAAATGAATATGGTCTGAGAGGATGCCAACCAAGAGAGAAGCAGCTGTGAGGACATTGACACCATGACTGAAATTTACAGCTTCCTACATGGAGAAGCTAAACTGCTGGCTTCCGTCCCCGTCATAGCACTGAAACCGCCCTCTTAAAAATAATCAATGATCTTTTAATAGCAGCTGACTCTGGTCTAATTTCCATCCTCATTCTTCTTGATCTAAGTGCAGCCTTCGACACAGTTTCACACTCTACCCTACTCCATCGACTTTATACAATTGGCATCACTCACACTCCCCTAGCCTGGTTTCAATCCTATCTTTCTGGCCGCACTCAATTTGTTCAGATTAAGTCATATCGTTCCAACTCCTCTCCAGTTACCACCGGTGTTCCCCAAGGCTCTGTTCTAGGACCCCTACTCTTTATCATCTACATTCTCCCCCTTGGCAATATCTTTAGGAAGTTCAACATCAATTTTCACTGTTATGCGGATGACACCCAGCTCTATCTTTCTTGTAAACCAAACTCTTCACTCCCACCTCCTTCATTAATCTCCTGCTTAACCGAAATAAAATCCTGGTTCACCTCCAACTTTCTTAAATTGAATAATGACAAGACTGAAATCCTCTTAGTGGGAACAAAATCTACTTTATCCAAAGCTGACAGTTTCTCCCTTTCATTTGACAACTCCATAATTTCCCCCTCACCTCAGGTCAAGAGTCTGGGTGTCATCCTTGATAGTACCTTGTCCTTCTCCTCTCACATTAATAACCTTACCCGCTCCGCTTACTTTCACTTACGCAATATCAATCGCCTTCGCCCCTCTCTCTCCACTAGCTCCACCTGCACTCTTGTTCATAGTCTGGTCACTTCCCGCATTGATTACTGTAATTCTCTTCTTTTCGGTCTTCCTCAAAAATCCATTCACAAGCTTCAGTCAGTACAAAACTCAGCAGCTCGCATCATTTCTAGAACCCCCTCTTTTCATCACATCACCCCAGTCCTGCAGCAGCTCCACTGGCTACCTGTGAAGTATAGAATTCAGTTCAAAATCCTCCTACTTACTTTTAAAGCTATTCACAATCTCTCCCCTCCATACCTTTCTGATTTACTTAAAATTTCTATTCCCTCCCGCATTCTTAGATCTTCTTCTACCACTCACTTAGTTGTTCCTTCAGCCCGTCTTAAAACTATGGGGAGCAGAGCTTTTTCACGTTCTGCGCCCATACTCTGGAATTCTCTCCCCCCTGACATCTGCAATACCGAGTCTTTACCCGTGTTCAAATCCAAACTCAAAACCCACATGTTCAAGATTGCCTTTTCATTATGATTTTAAATTACTTTCCTCTGTGTAATTTGTGTTGTTTCTTTTAATTATGACGACTGCTTTTACCATTTATTGCTTTTACATGTACAGTGACCTTGAGTGTTTTGAAAGGCGCTTGAAATAAAATGTATTATTATTATTATGCTGCTGGGAGGGATTTTAATTATTGGAGGAGACAAAGAATGGACTCATTAGGCCATCAGTAGATCATGGTGGTGGTAACATCGTGATGTGGGCCGTCTCCTAGTGGTACTGGTACTTTGGATGGACTGACAGCAAACTTTTATATTTTCAATTAAATCCACAGTGAAATGGTTAAAACTTAGTAACAATCAGCTGTTCCAACTGGACCAACATCTCAAACATCTCCAGTCTAAATAAACTGATGAAGCTGGCTAACATTGAGCTTCAGGAACCACCTTGAAAATGTAGGAACCTTGCCTAAAATCCAATAAACCTGCTAAGGAAGATTTATCCAAACATTTCTGGCTTGCATTGTATATAAAACTTCAGCTTGTTTCATGTTGCACAACTTTTCAGAAAAATTAGAGACAACAAGATGTTTTGTAACACAACAGATAAGCTTTTACTTCCTCCCAGTTTAACACCAAAATCTCACATTTCATCTGACAACTAATGCTTGTCACAATTTCCAGGGGTAACACTGGTACATGTTCTTGCAAAAACAAGTTTAACAACAACAACAGAAGTGAATTAGAGACCTTTTTGCTTAGACACTAGATCTGTTCTGGCTTCTAGGTCTATATTTTCATTGATAACTCAAACGCAGGCCTCAGTGAAAATGTCTAGAACCTGTTCTGGTGCTCATGTGTCCTGTTGGGTCTGGTGCTCCAGTATTGCTGGTAGACAGCTGTGCTGACTGCTTGATAAAAGTGAACAGGATATACATCACATCTGGTCAGGGAACATCTTGAGTTCCCTAGAATTAACCACAGGTGAGGGATGTCTAGGGTTCCCTCTTGGACCTGCTGCCCCCAGATACCTGATTCAATGTTTATTGGATTGAGTGTTTTATTGTTGATTCTGTAAGGTGACCTTGAGTGTTGAGAAAGGCGCCTATAAATAAAATGCATTATCATTATTATCAAGCTGTGGTAGAACATCATAGTTGGTAGATGATGTTGAGTTCTGATTACTTTTCTGTGTTGGTATTAAGTCTCCAGTCAATGATGGCAAGATTTATAGCTATTGTTTGTCTTCTGTTACCAAAGGTTCAGATCCCATTCAGGACTACATGTGGACCCAAAGAGAAGGTATTTATAACTTTGCATCTTTCTAAAGCTTTTTTAATGTTCATTGTCTGGTGCCTTTCTGGACAGGTCGCCAGTCCATCACAGAAAATAAAATCATGCATCATGAATATAGTCAGACAGAAATTAACTACATTTTTCTTTACTTTAATTTCCTATAGAAATTTAAAACTCTATCACAATAAAACAGACTACACCTCGGCTCTGCATGTCCTTCAGCTGCCTTATTTCCTCAAATTAGTTTGTTGCTTGTCACTAGACAAATTGACTGACTGCAGCTTCCTTCTGCTTTTTATGTGCTTGTTGAGATGTTAATTACATTTGACTTTTAAACTGGATGAAACTGAATGTTTAAGAACGTTGGGAATGAAAAGCAAAGACTATTTTCTCTGTTGCTGTTCAGATTAACTCTAGCTTTCTTCAATCATAAGCAGAACAGCAGCATCTTCTGGTTGCATGATAAGATTCAGTCTCACAGAGTGAACAGCTGCTCCTCAAAGTAATAATAATAATATGTTTTAACCACACCCTTAAACTTCTTGTATTGAAGTATTAATATCAAATTTTATCAACACAAACCTATTACTAATGTAAATATTTCTGACTTGGGACACTTACCGCTTTTATCTTTCTTTGCTGGACTCCTAAGTGGTAAACTGGTCCTCTGACTGTGCTGCTCTGCAAACAGAGTTACATGAATTTTTAAAATTTGTGCATAACATTAACCTGGACGATAGGTTGATAAAGCTGTGTGCAGATTTCAAAGACATGCTTTGAAGCCTGCAATATTTAAATTTTGCTACTTTAAACTGGAATAACAACTTATTAAATTTCTCTAACACTATAAGAATAAGAAACGTTTAGCAGATAACTCTTTTTCCTTAAAATAAAAAATAATCCACCCAAAAATGGTTGTGAATGACAGAGAGTCACACTTTCTAGTCTTGGATGTCACCTTCAGAGAGATCCCAGCCAACATTTCTGACTCTCGTATAGAAAATGTTAATTATCCCTGTTTACCTCTTTGGACGATGAGAATAATTTAAGAGCTTTCTAGCTGAGCAGGAACCAAAAAAGGGAAGTCTTAAGACTTTTAAGTTGTTGAAGCGAGGTGTGATTTCTGAGAAGTTGCCCCAAAGTATCTTCAGCTTACTTTACTCACTAACCTATGAACAGTTGTGGTTTTCTGTTTAAATCCATATTAAGAAATATCAAAGTGCACACATAGCAGGGAGGAGGAGTCCATTTGGCGGCTCTCTTATTCAGCAGTGATGGGGGCGACAGTATGTTTGAGTTCAGTGAATCAGTAGAATCAGTTCATCAAAATGATTTGTTCAAAAGATTAGTCCATTGAATCATTCAGTTCATGTAACTACATTTTCAGTTCCTTAAAGTTAAAGTAGGAAATGAGCATCTCTTTGTTAACATTTACTGTGCTCTTTATAGAGTTTTAATTGAATTGAAAAAATAAAAAAATACTACTCTATGACTTTTGCATTAAAAATCTATCTCTTCTGAAAAAGATACAAATTCTAGATTACAGCCACGTTATATGGCCTTTGTGTTTGATCTGATCTCTCCCCATTCCTCTGTACAAAACCAGCGTCAGCTTCTGCTACCGATTATCATCTGCCTATTTAAATCTGCCCTCCACAGTCAGATCGTCTCACTGCCTGCATGTGTTTTCCCCGGTCTTTGTGTCGCACTGCCTGCTGGTCCTGTGCTCACCCTGCCCTCACCAGATATTCATTCTAGTGCTTCTCTAGCGCCTTGTCTGGATCACGTTCTCTCTCTGCCCTCTCTGGGGATTTATTGGGCTGCTACTCTGCTCTACACACTAAAGTCATCGTTACCTGGTCAGCCTGCTTTTGTCTACTCCTGCCATCAGTTACCTTCAGCCTGTCTTCTCATCATCTGTTCTGGTCAGTCATCACCGGCCTGTTGTACTTGTCACCATCTTAATTCCTACAATTTTAAACGCAGTGTTGGGTCCGGCTCGACTATCGGGTTTTCTGGCAAAACTTAACAGTTTACATCAATGAAAATATATCTTATTATCTATCCTAAATCATGTCCGTCCTATCTCAGTCCTTAGTTTAGTATGTGAGTAAGTGGCACAGCACCGCTGTCAGTCTGATCTGTGTACTGCACGAATCAGGACTGTGTTCATTCACACCGTAACACAGGCGTCACAGGCTGAGTCCCATTCATTAGCTCTGTGAACAAATCAGGCCATTCATTCACACTTCACACGCCGGCGCTCCTTTCTGAAGCTCCTTTCCTCCCAGGAGAGTTCTTACTGTTGACCTCATGAAAGATCAAGGTAGGAGCTATTATTAAGGGTTTTGATGTGGAGCCCTCCTTTCCGATGAAAGTAAAGTTTACATTAATTTATAAAATAAAGGAACTAGAGGAAAAGTGAAGTGGCTCAGAATCCGTGTTGCTTGAAGTCCAGTGTGACGTTTCCACAGTCAGTTCTGATCTGGGGAGCCATGCTGCTGCTGGTGTTGGTCCACTGGGTTTTATCAACCCCAGTCACTGCAGACATCTGCCAGGAAATATAAAGGTGTGTTCACATTGGACCCACAATGTCGCCACTTATGCTTGCTGTTCATTGAAGACAGATTGAAGTCTATCATAACTTATTAAAAGAGTTTAAACAGTAAATCTGTTATCAGGCAAAAATTTATTTGACACCCCCACCATGAGCACGCTTCATCTTTTTTAGAACATGGTTAGAAACGTCTTGTATCTGATTAGAAATTAATAGGGATACAGTTGTTATTGCAACAAATTAGAATGAAATGCAAAACTTTTTATTTCAGTAATTCAAGAAAAAAAACGTTAAATGCATATATAGATAATGTTTCAAACTTTTACGAGAAATGTAATTTGGATTATCCAACGTAATGAAAAATAAATGCTTGAAATGTATCACTCTGTGTTGGAGGAGTCTGTATAACACAAGCGTTTGTATTTAGGAAGAGGTTTACTGAAATAAGTATTAGTTGAATGACTCCTAAGATGAGGAGTTTCTCTCAGCTGTTTGTATTTCTTTCAACCAGCAGAGGGCGCTGTTCTAATAATTTCATTTCTTTTATTAGCGGGGTTTAGAAGCTGATAAACACTTCATAACTATAATAAAAACGTGCAGACGAGGTTAAACATTTTGAATCCTAATTCAGTAGCTGCAGTGTGTGCAGTTAATCAGAACTGGGGAATTTACTGTTGTTTAAAGCTTGACATGAAGCACAGTTTTAAAAACCAGCTTGAGCCCTTGAGTTTCCATGGCAACTATAAGAAAACAAGAACTTGCCTCTGAACCTAAGGTCATCATACAGTGATGTCATTGGTGATGCCATAGAGGTTCAATTTGTTTTTTGATCCTGCATAAAACTCATTCACTTTCCTTTTGAACTTTGTTACAAATTCCCAGTTTTATCATTTTTTATTTGAATGTATCCAAGTCAAATATCCAGTAAACATGTTTCTTGCTGTTTGTTTTGCTGTTGGAGCCTTGGTTACTGATGCAGTGAGAAAGATATCTACCTGCTGCTTTGAAGAAAAGGATCTGGTGGAAGATAACTCTGACGTGGTGCAAATCAGCTCTAAAAGCAGTGCTAACGCTTTGATAATGCAGACGTCTATAAAGTGTGTTTGCCAGCAGTGTTCCTGAAGACAAATTGAACCTGGACTTGGAAACTAGCTTTGAGGATGAGAAAATTAACTCTGAAACCATGCTAAAATTAAGTTTTTTCATTGCAAAGTTTTTTTATTTACTGCAATAACTGTCCTGTATTCTATAGTTACCAAGTTGGCACCTCTATTCTGCATGGAGTCTGCACATTCGCCCGTACATGTGAGGGTTCTCTCCTGGTGCTCCAGCTTCCTTCTACAGTCCAAAAATATAACTTTTAGGTTAGATTAATTGGGCTGTTAAAATTGCCTTTAGGCGTAATTATGTGAATGCTTCACGGTTTTAGTAAAAATAAAAACTTTTTTGGGGGGTTTGTTTTTACTTCAAAGTTATTTCTCCCCATAAGTAAAAGCAAAAAGATCAAAAGAAGAAATTACGAACTCCGAATTACGAAAACAAACCACAATGAAGAGAGACAAAAAATAAAACCTATTGGGGCTGTGCAGTTGTGTAATCAAAATAAAGGGGGTAAAAAACAAAAAAACAATTAAATGTTTTAAAACACAAAAGGCACAAACTATTTTTTTTTTAAAGTAAACTTTCCAAAATTGCTGTCCAGTAAAGTGAATTTTCTTTTCGGCCTTGATTCAAAGAGTCTCTCTGCAATTCTGTGACTCAAAAAATAAATAAATAAATAAAAAACTTAAACTTATTGATTGATCTTTACTCAGTTTTTGACAGGGCAAATGATAAAAAGAGGGTGAATCACCATAGTAAAATTTAAAATTAGTTCTGAAATGTTTATTTTCTTTGTTAAGATGTCCAGAAATTTTAACCAGCAATTGTAGAGTCTTCATTATCTGAGTTTTGGACATCTTTCAAGTTTATGATTAAATTTTTTGTGATGAAAAAAAAATCATAAAAATAGTTTGGAAAAATACCTAATTGATCCTAAAGGGGAGATTGTTGTAACTTAAACTATTCAATGTTTTTGTCAAGTATTTGCTGTTAATGATGGGAATTTATTCAAATTTGGTGATAGAGATTCGATAATTGATCTCTCTTATCAATTCAATAACTTATCAATTTTCTAAACGATTCTTATTAAGTTATTGTAGGCTCTAATAAAGTGCTAATAAAGCATAGTACAAATAGGTTACTCTTTATATGTTGTTTTTAATTTGATTCAGACTAAATTAAAGCTGGTTTGAGTAAAATTAACATTTTGTTGTAGAAGCTGAAGCTGTGAGCAATAAGGTTCTCCTGTAGTGGTCTGTCTCACAGCTGATCTGGAGAAGCCTCTGACTGAGTCTTAAAGGTGCAATGGCATCACTGTATGGACCATTTCATATAGTTAATATTGCTGCATATGTAACTTCTCCAGAGAATTTCATAAAAAAGAACATCCTTGGCTGGTTGTTTCGTCAGACCAAATGTCCCTCCTCAGTTAAAAGGTTGGTTGCAGCTCTACTAAGTTGACTTCACACCAATTGGCTACAACCATATTTGCTGGAGCAAATCCATCTTAGGTCAAGTGAATATGTTGAAAAGTATGTTGTGAAGATCAAAAAACACAGCCCCCTATTTTGGATCTGGCTTCTCCACCCTCACCCATCGTCTCTGGCCGCCGTGTACAACAGCGAGAGGAAAAGGAGCGTACCCTGTCAGCAGGCACCCACCTGTTTGGAAAGCAAATGAATGAAGTTGCCGTTTTCTTTTTTAGAGTAACTGTGGTGGAGCTGTGATTTTCACCAGAAAAGAGAACAATCCAATAATAAATTTTGTCCTTTATGTTTTAAAAAGCATGCACCAAAGTCTGTGCATTGGACTCAGAGAGGGAACTGAACTATTTTAACAGCTTCAGTATCGTGTTAATGATCTTGTTGCTCTCTGTGTTAAAGGTTTTATCCTGAAAAGAACATGTCATATGCAGCAGATGGAGATTGAAAGCAGACCAAATGGTTTCCCATATCAATGTGGTCTTTAAAAGCCTCGCAGTCAATCAACCACAGAATACGTCCTCCAGACTATAGACTTTAATTTCCTAATGAAGAAAGTTATACTTTCATCTCAATAGATGACTTTGGACAACTGAGCTGCAGTAAATTCCTCTTTCTTGTTATATTCTTGTCTTAAAGTCTTAAACAACTCGAAGAACTTGAAATAAAAACTCTGTGTTTTGCTTTTTGAACTTAATTACTTAAATGATATATCTCTTTCTTGATACTATAAGTTTAGATGCAGCTGTATCTTATTATTTTTGGACTTTATGCAAAAAGGAGCATCTGCACCAAATACATCTCAACTGAACAAATACATAATTAGCAGTTAGCTCTTACTTTTTGACTCATTTTTAGGTCCTTTTTTGAAAACCGTTCAATCAAACCAAATTAGTTTGAAACAGAAAAATGTATAAAAATGTATGACCTATTGAGATATGAGCAAATAATTACTCCAACCCTCAGGATCGTTCTCTTGTTTGAAGACAAGAAGGAAAATGTGTTGGTAGCCAGTATGTTCTGGCAACAGACTGGTCCAGTACCGGTTGAGGGTGACTAGACTGGTCTGTACCAATGTTTGGACCGGACTGTGGAGGTTTTCTGATTCCTGACCCGTTCAACAAAAATGGAGGAGTTAGCTCAGAACTATCTGAGTTCTGATCAGGCTGTACATCAAGCTGTGGTTGAGCAGAACGTCATAGATGGCAGATGATGCTGAGTTCTGATTATTTATCTATGCTGGTATTAAGTCTCCAGTCAATGATGACAAGATTTATAGCTTTTGCTTTTCTTCTCCCATTCAGGACTGCATTTGGGCCCAAAGAGAAGGTATTTATAACTTTGCATCTTTCTAAAGCTTTGTTAATGTTCATTGTCTGGTGCCTTTCTCCAGCAGTCATTGGGTGAGAGGCGGGGGGGAACCCTGGACAGGTCTCCAGTCCATCACAGAAAATAAAATCATGCAACATGAATATAGTCAGACATAAATCAGCTACATTTCCCTTTAGTTTCCTTATTTCCTCACATTAGTTTGTTGCTTGTCACTAGACAAGTAGATTCCTTCTACTTTTATGTGATTAATGAGATTTTCATTATTTTTCATTTCAAAATCGAGTGACACTTAATGTTTAAGAAGAAATGAAGAGCAATGATGGGTTTTGTTCATACTGAAACTAGCTTTCTTATTGTACCCCAACATAAGCAAAACAGCAGTTTCTTGTGGTTACCTGATTAGATTCAGCCTCACACAGTAAACAGCTGCTCCTTAAAACTAACAGCATAATGGATTTTTTTTTACTGCATCCATAAATGTTCTTGTTGTGAAATATTTACAGAAAATGATATCACCACAAACATATTTCCAATAAAAGATTTTCTCAGAACACTTATTTAGAACTTTAACTTGGTGAAATTTTAAATCGGGCCGTTTAGCTGCCAGTGGTACTGCTGTGTTGGATGAAAAACAAACATCAAACCTTATAACTTTCACTCAAATCAACAGTGAGGTGGTTAAATCTTGGTAACAATCAGATGTTCCAACCAGATGAAGATCTTATAAATCCCCCATCTAAATAAATGGCTAAAACTTGGCAGAAATTAACTCTTCCAACTGAACCAAGCTGGTTTGTATGTTTATGTTTCAGCCCATATGAATAAGGCCATAATTTGAAACTTCTGAACCCATTTCTAGTTTTATTTTTTAAATAAATGAATTTTTAATTGCATAGCTTCTATCCCTAGGAAAACAATGGTTAAAATACATATCTAAAATCCCTAAATCTATATGGCCTTTATTCATATTTATACTATATATATAAAATTTCTGCTTGTTTCATGTTTCACGACTTCTGAGCAAAACACGAGAAAAGAAAAAAATCGTCTGAACCACTTCAAGACGTTTTCTAAAACAACAGATGAGCTTTTACTTCCTCCAAGTTTAACACCATAATCTCACTTTTCATCTGACTAGTAATGCTTGTCACCATTTTCAGGGAATTTTGTAACACAGGTACCAGCTCTTGAAAAAACAAGTTCAACAACAAAAGAAGTGAATTATAGACGTTTCTGCTTAGACACTAGATCTGTTCTGGCTTCTAGGTCCATGTTTTCCTTGATAACTCCAAATCAGGACAGTGAAAATGGTCACATCTGACCAGGGAACGTCTTGAGATCCCCCACTAGAGTCATTTTTACTGGTATAGTTTTGAGAAACACATTTTAGGGCTTTCATTAGCTGTAAGTCTTAAACAACTCTCATCACTTGAAAGAAAAACTTTAATAAACTCTAAATGTGTCTTACTTTTTCCATTAGATTATTAAAGCAATTTAACTTCTCGTTGATATTGTAAATTGAGATGCAGCTGTATCTTAATATTTTTGAAAAAAATTTCTTGAACTTGATGCAAAAAGGAGCTTTTGCATCAAAATAAACTAACGTCTCAACTAGGCAACTACATAATTAGCAGTTAGGTCTTCATTTATAACCCAGTTTTTAGGACCTTTGTTTTTTTTGTTTTGTTTTTTGTTTTTTAACGTGTCCTGTCTGTCTTAATGCCAAAACAATCCCAACAGATTTTGCTTTCACAAGTGGCGCACTACTGCTTCCATAGTGCTCTGGTTGATTTATTTATGCAAGAAGCTTTATTAGATTTTATTCTGGGACTATTTCATGTTCAATGCACACAAAAACAAAAAGTTTTGTCACAACATTTACACTTCCAGTCTGGAAAGTTAGTTGTATTATTTATTTTGTAGGATGTTAGGATCATTCCAGATGGGTGTACGGTTGTATTGGATAAGGAGATAAAACATCTCCTTCAGAAGAACTCTTATCACATTTAGTTTTATCTGATCAGTCATCCACCCATTCATGCACACATTCACACCCTGATGGTGGGGAGCTATGTTAGTAGCCACAGCTGCCCTGGAGCAGACTGACAGAAGAGAGGCTGCACGGCACGACATGTTTGTGCTAAATCTCACTGCAGAAAATGAAAATAATTTAATGGCAATCAAATTGGAACTCTAGGCTGTCCCCTTTCTCCTTTATTGTTTGCACTAGCGATAGAGCCCTTGTCAAGTTTTTTTGAGATCCTCCTCGACTTTTACTGGGATTTCACGTTTGGGCACAGAATTTAAGTTGTCACTTTATGCTGATGATTTATTGTTGTATCTCTCAGATCCTGTTCTTTCCATTCAAACAATTGTATCTGTTTTCCGGAGATTCGGCTCATTCTCTGGCTACAAAGTGAATATCTCTAAAAGTGAATGCTACCCTATTAACACTTCAGCCTTACAGCTCACAGGTCAGATATCCCTTTTAATTCAAACCTGACTGGCTTTAGGTATCTAGGGATCAACATTACCTGAACATTATTATTATTTTTTTCCCGCTTATTTCTCACCATTATTATCTAAAACTAAAATAGACCTACAAAGATGGAGAAGTCTACCACTCTTGTTAATAGGAAGAATTAACGCAGTTAAAATGAACATTTTAACTGCGTTAATTTAACTGCGTTAAATGAACATTTTAACACAAATTTCTGTTTCTGTTTCATTGTCTCCCACTTTTCCTGCCAAAGCAGTTTTTTTAAAACAATTGATCAGACTTTCTCTGACTTCCTATGGTGTGGAAAGGCTCCCAGGATCCGCAAATCCACACTTCAGAGATATAAATTCAATGGTGGACTGGCATTTCCAAATTTCCAATTCTATTATTGGGCGGCACACATTCAAAAAATCTCCTTCGGCTCAAATTTATGAATTTGCTCTTTCAAAAGTTACTTATCTCTAAAATTTATAATGAACTTCTGTCTTTTGACTGCTTGTCAATTACTAAAGTTAGGGAAGTCTGGGACAAGAAACTGGACTTAAACTTGGAGGATGACTGGTGGGACGCTGCTCTTAAGACAATTTATACAAGCTCATTCTGCGCCCGTCTTACATTAATACAGTTTAAAGTACTGTTTAGACTCCATTTTTCTAAAACTCGACTGTCACAAATCTATCCCAGTATTGCAGACAAATTCGACAAATGTCATGCCTCGCCCTGCAATTTATCCCATATGTTCTATTTTTGTCCACTACTTTCTTGCTTCTGGTTGAATTACTTTGATACCATGTCAAAAATACTTTCTGTGGTCATTAAAGTCTCCGCCCACATTGCCATATTTGGGCTGCCAGAGGACCATAACCGGTTTACCTCTAATAACTAGATATTTTGGCATTTACCTCATTACTGGCCAGACGCCGCCTTCTTTTGCACTGGAAGTCGACTAAAGCCCCTTCTAGTACCCTGTGGCTCAATGACACCATGTCTTTTCTGAATCTGGAAAAGATCAGATATTCAGTGAAAGGTAATTCTGATCAGTTTTATGACAAATGGCTTCCCTTCATTACATTCTTCCGCTCTCTTCAGTCCCTTCCTTCTGATTGACCCCTCCCTCCCCCTTTCGTTCATTTATTTATTTATTTATTTTTGTCTTTTTTTTCTTCTTTCCTGAAGGGCTTTATTTATACTTAATTATAACTTAATGAGATCTTCGGTTATTTAGTTGTTACTATTATGATTATTATTTTGTTTTATTATTTTCTCTTAGTTGGGTGGTGTACTGTTCGTACCACTTAGTTAACAAAAACACCCTGGGAGGTTGATTGTATGCCTTGTTCTCAACTCTTCGAGATGCACAGTATCTTTATGGTGCCAACATGTACATATTGTTAATTACTACCCAATGTGAAAAGGATGTACACATGGATACACATCTCTGTAATGTGTATTACTTCCTAATAAAAATATGAAAAAAAAATTGGAACTCTGAAAGATGTGCACATCTCTCTTCTTCCTTAGCAGGACCCCTACACTGATATAAGAATATGCTGTACAGCTATACAGCTCTATTAAAAATATCCAAGACTTTTGTCTGGCTAAATCAGTTTTTATCTAAACTAAGTAATCTAAAAGAAATTATTGCTGTATCTTGATTCTTTTAGTAAGCCATGTAGCTTGATATAACCTTTTGGATAGCCTCATGTTATATTTTGCTGTAAATCCCAGCAGGTTTTCCTTGTATAAACCATTTTTAAACCTGAAATCTCTAACTCGTTGGTAATAATAGATTTTTATCATGGTTTTTAGAGGTTTGCTTTGGATGTTTATATATATATATATATATATATATATATATATATATATATATATATATATATATATATATATATCATAGCCTTCATATATGCTCAGAAATTGTAGAGGCTCCATTTCTGCTCCTTGCTCATGTCTAGTGATTTAATTACTTTTGTTTATTTTTTTTAGCTGCAAAAACCCTTTAATAATAGTGAGTATTTTATTTCACCATCGAATCAGAAAAAAGGGTCCTATGATGGCTGATAATGCATGTTTTTGGTCCATGTGGGGGAAGCCGGAGAACCCGGAGTGAACCCACGCATATACGGGTAAAACTAACCGTGTATGCCCTTGCTTTTACAAAACGTTTTACATCCCATCAACAATGATGGGATGTAATTCAGATTCAGTTTTTTACGATCCTGTTAGTTTTTAACAGTGGATGTTCAGTATCAAAAACCCACGCATGCTAAGGGAGACATTTCCCAATGTGCAGCCTTAGCTTGTTAATTTGCACTCTCCAATTGATACAAAACTACCCTGCCATCCCCTTTAAAATCTAAAGTGTCAGAGACAGTTGAGGTCTACTGAGGCTGGTTTTCCTTCCTGTCTTTGTACTGGCGCCAACATGATGGAGTCATGGCCTTTTTGAAGCGCCTCCACAGTGAAACCTTTTTTACTTGGCTATCATCTTGTTCAGGGTTATCGTCCTGCACAAGCCACTCTTTTGCTGCTTGTGAGTGGAAGGCATCTTCCACTTCTTTAACCTCCATCTGTGGAGGGGATGGTACAGCGTCTCGAGACTTTTTAGACTTTGTCCCTTTTTCTTTCTGGATGGATTTCTTTTGGATTTTAGAGGCTTTTTCTCTTTCGCTTACCCTCTGCGCTTCTGAGATCTGCTTTCCCTTCCTTTTCCTTCTTCTCTCCCTTTTAGCAGAAGCTACTTCTTCCTGTTCAGTATTTTCTATTTCAAATATACAGATCTCATTATTGAAGGAAACCGACTTCTTAGGTTTCTTAGAAGGCTTTTTCTCTGCTTGCTCATCCCCATTTTGTAGTGTTTCAGAGACCTTTACTTCTCCAACAACCTCCTGTGGTGTAGATATCACCGTTTCATTTGTACAGATCTCATTTTCTAAGGAAACCGACTGATCCTCGACTATTTCTGGTGTTGAAACTTCTTCCTGTTCAGTATTTTCTATTTCAAATATACAGATCTCATTATTGAAGGAAACCGACTTCTTAGGTTTCTTAGAAGGCTTTTTCTCTGCTTGCTCATCCCCATTTTGTAGTGTTTCAGAGACCTTTACCTCTTCAACAACCTCCTGTGGTGTAGATATCACCGTTTCATTTGTACAGATCTCATTTTCTAAGGAAACCGACTGATCCTCGACTATTTCTGGTGTTGAAACCTCTTCCTCTTTAGTATTTTCTCCAGAAACCTCTTGTTCTTTGAGGGTTTCAGGTCCAGAGGCAGTTTCCAAAGATGTCTTTCGTTTATTCTTACGTTTAGATTTCTTAGAAGGCTTTTTCTCTCCTTGCTCATCCCCATTTTGTAGTGTTTCAGAGACCTTTACTTCTCCAACAACCTCCTGTGGTGTAGATATCACCGTTTCATTTGTACAGATCTCATTTTCTAAGGAAACCGACTGATCCTTGACTATTTCTGGTGTTGAAACCTCTTCCTGTTCAGTATTTTCTCCAGAAACCTCTTGTTCTTTGAGGGTTTCAGGTCCAGAGGCCGTTTCCAAAGATGTCTTTCGTTTGTTCTTACGTTTAGATTTCTTAGAAGGCTTTTTCTCTCCTTGCTCATCCCCATTTTGTAGTGTTTCAGAGACCTTTACCTCTTCAACAACCTCCTGTGGTGTAGATATCACCGTTTCATTTGTACAGATCTCATTTTCTAAGGAAACCGACTGATCCTCGACTATTTCTGGTGTTGAAACCTCTTCCTCTTTAGTATTTTCTCCAGAAACCTCTTGTTCTTTGAGGGTTTCAGGTCCAGAGGCAGTTTCCAAAGATGTCTTTCGTTTATTCTTACGTTTAGATTTCTTAGAAGGCTTTTTCTCTCCTTGCTCATCCCCATTTTGTAGTGTTTCAGAGACCTTTACCTCTTCAACAACCTCCTGTGGTGTAGATATCACCGTTTCATTTGTACAGATCTCATTTTCTAAGGAAACCGACTGATCCTCGACTATTTCTGGTGTTGAAACTTCTTCCTGTTGAATATTTTCCCCAGAAACCTCTTGATCTTTGAGGGTTTCAGGTCCAGAGGCAGTTTCCAAAGATGTCTTTCGTTTATTCTTACGTTTAGATTTCTTAGAAGGCTTTTTCTCTCCTTGCTCATCCCCATTTTGTAGTGTTTCAGAGACCTTTACCTCTTCAACAACCTCCTGTGGTGTAGATATCACCGTTTCATTTGTACAGATCTCATTTTCTAAGGAAACCGACTGATCCTTGACTATTTCTGGTGTTGAAACTTCTTCCTCTTTAGTATTTTCCCCAGAAACCTCTTGATCTTTGAGGGTTTCAGGTCCAGAGGCAGTTTCCAAAGATGTCTTTCGTTTGTTCTTACGTTTAGATTTCTTAGAAGGCTTTTTCTCTCCTTGCTCATCCCCATTTTGTAGTGTTTCAGAGACCTTTACCTCTTCAACAACCTCCAGTGGTGTAGATATCACCGTTTCATTTGTACAGATCTCATTTTCTAAGGAAACCGACTGATCCTCGACTATTTCTGGTGTTGAAACTTCTTCCTGTTGAATATTTTCCCCAGAAACCTCTTGATCTTTGAGGGTTTCAGGTCCAGAGGCAGTTTCCAAAGATGTCTTTCGTTTGTTCTTACGTTTAGATTTCTTAGAAGGCTTTTTCTCTCCTTGCTCATCCCCATTTTGTAGTGTTTCAGGGACCTTTACTTCTTCAACATTTAACAATAAACCTGTCTCAGTTTGTGTTGAAATGGTTTGATAGACTGGGATTATTTCAGATCTAGTTTCCTGTACATCCACCTCAGTTTGTGTTGAAATGGTTTGATAGACTGGGATTATTTCACATTTAGTTTCCTGTACATCCACCTCAGTTTGTGTTGAAACAGCTTGATAACGGGTTGCTTTCAGCTGTGAGGCTTCTTGTGAATCTGTCTGAATTTGTACAGAAACTGTCTGCTTTTTTTCTTGTCTTTGTTCTGAGTCCTTTTTCTTCAGCAACTCCTCTTTGTGGTTGAGTTCAGCACTTAGCAAAAGATTGGCGTGATACATCTCATTTGCCTGCTTCTTTAAGTATTCCTGTACCTCCATATTTTCCAGTTGGATCTTCTCCAATTGGGCCTGACATTTACACTTTGCTTCATTTTTTGGCTCTTCAGGGAACTTGGGCAAATTTGGAGATTCTTTTGATTCTTTAAGGATCCCTTCATAAAAGTGGAGCTGTGTCAAACAGTCGTTGTATTTTTTCTCTGCCCACAGTCTTCTTTCAGCTTGGTTGGAAAACAATAACCAGTTCATAAATTCATCCTCCATATATTTTACATGTTGTTGAAGGTCGTAAATCTGGCGAAGTGGTGGTGGTGGTGGTGGCAGCCTAGGGTAAGGCATAGGGGCAGGATTTTGGGAGTAGGGAAACATCTGCAAATTTTTCTCTTGCACTTCACCAAGACCAAATAGTGGATTTTCCTTGCCTTTATGAGCTTTCCTTTCAGACCTAATGGTATATGGGTTGGGGTATGGTGGGACTGAGTGCTCATAGCAGTACCAGCGCCTGTTATTTTGACGTGTTGTGTGGGCAGCAGACCTGTAGGTGCAAGTCCAATCCTTTGTGTCCTGCTGCATGGTGGGATGAATCACTGCAACCTCAGAACATTGATTGTCAGAGACTTCTGTGAATCTTTCCTCCTGAGTGCTCCCTGAAGTTTGATTGTCAGAGACCTCAGTTAAATTCTCAACCTGGATGTTTTCTGGGGTTTGATTCTTAGAGACCTCTGTTAAATTCTCCACCTGAATATTTTCTGAGGGTTGATCCAGTATGTCCTGTGTTTCAGGGATCGTTTCGTTTTCAGGGACTAGCGGTGGTGGCGGCCTAGGGTAAGGCACTGGGGCAGGATTTTGGGAGTTGGGAAACATCTGCAAATTTTTCTCTTGCACTTCACCAAGACCAAATAGTGGATTTTCCTTGCCTTTATGAGCTTTCATTTCAGACCTAATGGTATATGGGTTGGGGTATGGTGGGACTGAGTGCTCATAGCAGTACCAGCGCCTGTTATTTTGACGTGTTCTGAAGGCAGCAGACCTGTAGGTGCGAGTCCAATCCTTTGTGTCCTGCTGTATAGTGGGATGAATCTCTGCAACCTCAGAACTTTGATTGTCAGAGACCTCAGTTAAATTCTCAACCTGAATATTTTCTGAGGGTTGATCCAGTATGTCCTGTGTTTCAGGGATCGTTTCTTTTTCAGGGACTAGCGGTGGTGTAGAGATTGGAGTTTCCTTTGTGTAAGTCTGCTTTTCTAAGGAAGTTGCCTGATCACCTTCTTTTTCCAGCACTGAAACATCTTTCTTTTCAGTATTTTCCCCAGAAACCTCTTGTTCTTTGAGGGTTTCAGGTCCAGAGGCAGTTTCCAAAGATGTCTTTCGTTTATTCTTACGTTTAGATTTCTTAGAAGGCTTTTTCTCTCCTTGCTCATCCCTATTTTGTAGTGTTTCAGGGACCTTTACTTCTTCAACAACCTCCTGTGGTGTAGATATCACCGTTTCATTTGTACAGATCTCATTTTGTAAGGAAACCAACTGATCCTTGACTATTTCTGGTGTTGAAACCTCTTCCTGTTCAGTATTTTCTCCAGAAACCTCTTGATCTTTGAGGGTTTCAGGTCCAGAGGCAGTTTCCAAAGATGTCTTTCGTTTATTCTTACGTTTAGATTTCTTAGAAGGCTTTTTCTCTCCTTGCTCATCCCCATTTTGTAGTGTTTCAGAGACCTTTACCTCTTCAACAACCTCCTGTGGTGTAGATATCACCGTTTCATTTGTACAGATCTCATTTTCTAAGGAAACCGACTGATCCTTGACTATTTCTGGTGTTGAAACTTCTTCCTGTTCAGTATTTTCCCCAGAAACTTCTTGATCTTTGTCGTTTTCTAACTCAGAAAAAGTTTCCAATGCTACTGATGTCTCCTTCTTGTGCTTACACTTAAGTGGCTGATTCTTCTCTTGTTGGTCCTGTGTCTCCTGTGTTTCAGGGATTGTTTCTTTTTCAGGGACCAATGGTGGTTTAGAGATTGGAGTTTCCTTTCTGCAACTCTGCTTTTTGAAGGAAGCGTCCTGATCACCTTCTTTTTCCTGCACTGAAACATCTTCCTTTTCAATATTTTTGCCGGAAACCTTTTGATCTTTCTGGTTTTCTAACTCAGACAAAGTTTCCAATGCTACTGATGTCTTCTTCTTGCGCTTACACTTGCGCTGTTTCTTCTCTTGTTGATCCTGTGTCTCCTGTCTCTCAGGGATTGTTTCTTTTTCAGGGACCATTGGAGGTGTAGAGATCAGAGTTTCCTTTGAACAACTCTGCTTTTCTAAGGATGCTTCCTGATCACATGCTTTTGAGACACCTTGCTGTTCGACGTTTTCTCTAGAAACCCTCTGATCAATAGGGGTTTGCTTCTCAGAAGCAGAAAAACTTACATCTTTGATGCACTCTGAGGTGGTGTTGTCAGAATAATCCTCCTTGCTGTTTTCATGTGTTCTCTCATGGGGGCAGCTGTTCCTCTCACTGTATCTGTCGTAGGAGTCAAAATAATCCAAATCATCTTCACCTTCATAGGGATAGATGATAATCCCCTCAGGAGGCTCTCCTATTTCTCTTTCTACAATATCGCCCCATGTTTCCTTTTCAATTGTAGGCTTGCTTGACTCCATTTTAACTGTTGCTTGTATCAGATTCCAAAGTTGAAAAACTTGTGAAGAGAAAAATGATTTCCAAGGCAAATGTTTCACGGTCGAACGCTAAAGGTGTTGTGACTGAGAGGCTATCTGACACACTCTAGTGATGTCACAGAATGTTGCCTTGGACACTGTAGTGTGATGTCATGTGCTGTGATGTCATAGATTCTTTTGATCACATGTTCACAAAGCCACTGTTTTATATCTTTAGAGATGGTACATCTAAAAATAAAACAAACTTTTGAATTTTAGATGAAAAGGAAATGTTCACACTCAGATCATACTTGAACATTTTTTGAAAAATTCTTATGCATGTGTTTGTATTGCTTTATACTGAATTTCCCATAAAAGAGATATCATAGTATTTGTAAACAACCAAACTAATAAGAATAAGCTTTGGAGGTGTGTTTAATCATCTGGCGTATAAGCAACATGATTCTCTTTGACCGTGTTGCTAGGCAACGGTCAAACAGGGGACCACTTTTTTTTTTTTATTATTATTTTGGTTCCGCTCTCTCTGGGCTCCGTGTTACTGAAGCCTTGTTTACACGTCAATGCCAAATGTTTTCTCTGGCAACGGCAGAACTTGAAAACGGGTTCCAGAGTGTAATCATTCAAAAACGGAAACAGGAAAAACAGAATTTTTCTTACAGGGAGTCCCTGGGTCATGCCCAGTATGACAAATCGGTAGAAATCGTTGCACATGCGCACAACATGTGGATTGTTGCAAAGAGGGGTACGGAGTTTTTATAGCAGGGTCCAATGAAAATTTATACAGCAAATAATAGTAATATACATATGAAGGATTTACTGATCCCAGGCTATAATGGCTAAAAAATGAAATGCTGCTACTGATTGATAACTAACTGCTTTTAATGATTCAACAAATATCAAACAACAAGCTCAAACTAAGTAGAAACAAATCACAGAAAACCTCTTTATCAGGGTGGAAAATATAACAGAAAATCATCCTGGACTTTCCTTGTCTTGTTAGTTGTATTAATATTTCAGTTACTAATACTGTATAAGTAAAATGGTATATGTATTTTATTTTGAATAAAACTGTATATTTGTATATGTTTACATAATATTACATATTTCACATATTGTTCAGAAAAGTAAAGGGATTAATTAATCTGTTTGTTCTTTGCATGGTTGTTTCTTTTTATTACTGCACCTTTAAACAACCCAGAGCTTTATGTGTTGAATGAGGACAGAAAATGTTGTAGGGAAGAGGGAAGCTCCCTTTTGACCTTAGTCTATAGATGTGTTATAGTTTCACAGTTTCTTGCATAAAACCTTTTTCACAAGGTTGCATGGAAAACAAGGACTGGGTTTCGAGTGATGTGGGTGTACCCTCTTACCCTCTGCAGTATAAATTAATACTTTAAATTGCTTCAAGTCCCCCCTGCTGTTGGTTCAGTCCACTTCCCCCTCTCTATAAAGGTAATTGGAACCATCCTCTTCCTGTTTGCCAGTCCTTTCACCTGGACCAGCATGGATGGAGCACATGTTGATATCAGTCTATGGCCGTTTCTCAATATGCGTTCTTGAGCGGTCTCGTGTGCTCGTGACACGTCATCAGCCTCAGCCCAAGCACTGTTCCAATTGCAGAGAACGCCAGAGCGAGAACGCGCCGAATTCCCCGGATGTTGTTCTCGCCCCGCCCTCTTTATCGAGCATGCATCAGAGCAGACTTGTGCGTTCTTCAGACTGACCACTTTCCCAGAATGCACCGCAGCAAGTTCATTTTTAGGCTTTTTAGAAATTAAAAATGTTTTAAAAAAAATTTCAATAAGATTTATTGTGGTGTAGTATATAAATAGTTTTGAATGTTAAAGAAATGCTAAAGAACTGTGTGTCTCATGACGTCACAAGTACGCTTCTGTTCCAATACACCAGGGGTCACTAATTAAAAATCAGCGGGGTCCGAATAACAAAAATCAATAACCAGTAAAGGTCCGAACACATTTTTAATTACAATCCGTTACTTCACATAGTATTTAACACGGAAATGAAATGTTTATGCATCCACCTTATACATTGAGTTTTTAATTTAAGTCATATGCGGCACATTATTTCACAGTCCGACTCTTATTCTTCAAGGGTCATGCTAAATTAGCCTGAGCTAGCGCGTTACTCTTCTTTGTGTTGGTCGCCGCGTTTATCAGCGAGGGAATAAACGCTGACAGACGACATGGCCACAGGTGCAAATAATTCATTAATTAACTGCTGGAGCAGCAAAAGAGACGCTTACCCAGGGAAGTTGTTGTTTGCTGTTCTATCTGCTGAAGTCCGGATCCGGACCGTGGTCCGCTAATCCGTGACCTCTGTGATATACAGACCCGGCGGCATGGGCGGGCATTGGGGGGCCGTGCCCGCCCTGGACTGGAAGCTGTCTTTTTTTTTTTTTTTTTACCTCGGAGTGGCCATCGTCCTTTTAGTACTATCTTTGATGTGCCAATCATACAATTTAACCAATCAAATCAACGACTGACGGGAACATGCTAGCCAATCACAGCTGGAGTGGGGCGGGACACAGAGTCATAGCCTTCAGTCGCCGCCGCAGTTCGGTTGTGGTCACCATTAAAGTCCCTTAAATGAAAGTTGCGCCAACTCAGCGAGTGCCGCCATTTTGGGTCTCAAAGGCAGGCGCTTTAACACTGTTATGTTATGCACGTTTCGCACCGTCTAATACCCTTCAGGCAGGTGTTCTGAATAAAACACAACTGAGTGTTGATGATCACCTACTAGGTATCCAGAAAAGCTGAGATTACATTTTAATAAGACTTGAGAGAGACATTTTTAAGTGAACTGTATACTTCTCTTTTCCTGTCTTGAAGTCCAGAATTGATCCCATAGGACAAAAATCAGACACACATTATGCTACAGCACAATGAAATAAAGCAAGAAGTCCAGAAGAAAATTTCACATAAAAAATCGGACGGTCGGTGAAAATCAAATTTAGTCGGCAGTCGTGAGGTTTTCGTGAGCGCATCCTGCTGTTCAAGCAGAGATACGAGGGGGCGCCCTCCCCTCCTCTCCGTCCCCGCCAGGGGAGGGAGGGGAGCAGGCATCCCCAAAGCGACCTCCGCCCGGCCCGGGACCCGCGGGGCCCGGACGTCGGCTCGCGGGGGGGTTGCGGAGGGCAAGCGCTCCGGTCTGCGCGACGCGCTGGCCGCCTGTTTCGGCACGCCTCCGCTCGCGGGGCGGGCCAGGCGACCTGCCGTGCCGCGCGGCTGCCGGTGCGGTGCGTGAGCTGGGCTCGACCCCCTGCTCTGGTCCCTGTCACCCACCGTCGCTCGCCTGCCTCTGCCACCACAGCGAGCGTCGCGCCGCACAGATCGTGAGCGGTGAACTTTTTAAACCCCGCGGTTCCGTCGTACAGTTTGAGATGTATATAAGTACCACGACTGAAAAACTCGTACAGTGTATGCCCGGCTTTAGCGGTTGGGGACTGGCGGGGAGAGACAAGCTTTGCTCGTTTTTTTTTTTTTTATTTTAATATTGGCGAGGCGGCCGCCTCGCCAAACTTAGCGCTGCGGGAAACCCTGACTTCAGAAAAAAAAGCCCACATACCTAACACAAGCGAGAGTTTGTTGTAGGTCTCCAAGTTTTGTTCGTCTCTTGGTCCAAGCGACTGACTGGTTGATCCACAATAAACGCCGCTCTTCATCGCTTGGAAAACGGAACATCCGCGTCCCTTTATCAGTGCTGTTGTTGCAGCCGTGGGCACAACACCCTGGCATGGTGGCTTATTTTCGAAATAAAGAAATACTCGAAATAATCAGGAGTAAAAATAAAAGAAATTGGCCGCTCGCAGTGTTGTAAACGCGCTGAACTTAGCTGAGCCTAGACCCAAAATGGCCGCAGGAGATCACGTGACCCGAAAAAAATGGAACGCCCATGACGCAACTTTGATTTAAGGGACTTTAGTCACCATTGGTGTCGGTAGAGCGGGATGAAAATTTGGTCTGATTACCAAACAATTACAAGAAGTGACAACGAAGCAGAGAGCGAGCTGGAAGGAGCGTTATTAATTTCTGTTTGAAATGCCAGCACTGAAGTCTAAACGCTAGCAGGGTTAGCTAGGCAGCTAGCAGGGTTAGCTAGGCAGCTAGCAGGGTTAGCTAGGCAGCTAGCAGGGTTAGCTAGGACAGCTACGAGCACAAGCTGTTCTGCTCCTTGTTCTCATAGCTGCTGTAATTACAGAACCTGTTCTAGTCAGAATTGTTACTTCATTCAGTGTTCAGCCTGACACCAGCGCTCATGTTTATTAGTGTGTAGCTTATGCTGGACTTTTAAGTTAAGACACAGCTCTACAGGTTACCCTATGTCACTGTTAGTTTCCAGTAACCCAAACCAGCATAAAACCTGCCCAACTTAAAATAAATAACAAGCCCAAATCTCAAACTCTCTCATGTTAAAAGCACAGAACTATTAAACACATCAGAACATGCCATTAGCACACAACTGCGCCGAAGCAAAGAAAAAAAATGTGCGTATGGGCTCCAAACAAAATGTACAATCAGACAACCAAATAACACACAAGATCTCTTTAACAATCAGGATATATCAACCGGAAAAAAATAAATTCTAAATAGCTTCCCAACATGAGTTGTAAATCTACCTTAATATAAACGTAATTTCTCTCAGTATAGCTCAATTAAACATTTCTCTTACACGCAGTCATGAAATATTTTTAAGTTGATAAGTAGAACTCAACCCCTCTTGGGCGTTTACATTGACCAAACACTTGATTAACCATTATTCTTTTCTTGTTTTATTATAACAATATTATTCATTATAACTATTATTCGTTGATGATGTCAGATCGACAGATTCAACTTATTTAAAAAATAGATAATGACTATTTTGATATATTTTGTTAGTAATTCTTTCTAAAAGCAAAACAAATGTTATGAAAAGCTTCGGAAATTTTTAATCTCCCCATAAGCTATTTTTTTTCCAGCTCAATGTGTTCAAAAGCCTAATTGGTTGGAAACCTGCCTAATTTGGCAACACTGACTACACTATTGCTGTTTGTTCGTTACAGTAGTCACAGAGCCACTGTTCAGCCTGAAGCATATATAAATATATATATATATATATATATATATATATATATATATATATATATATATATATATATATATAATTTTTTTTTTCTTTTTAAAGTGTGCCCCCCTAAAAATATGGAATGCCCCCCCCCCCCCCTGTAATTTGTTTCTGCAGCCGGGTCTGTACACCATACGTGCTGTATGCTCGCGTTCTTGTGAGGTCCGATCTTCCTGTGTTCTCGCCAAGACCGGACTTGACGAGAACGCGAGTCCGTACTCGCGTTCTCGTGAATTGAGAAACGGCCTGTGTCTTTGAATCTGTAAGTGGAGCTAAGCTAGTGTCTAAAGTGTGTTTGTTTAATGTCTTAACACCAGAGATTAGACTTAGACTTAGGACCTTCAGAGTAAGTTCTAATACACCATTTGACAGTAGTATTGCTGACTTTACATAACTATCTCTTATTGCAGGCAAAAGATGACTTGCTGGCTTTTCTTTATAAAAAATTGTTTAAATAAAACAACAGGAACTAAGCATTATTTGTTTCGTCTTTTATTAAAGATTAAAAAATGGTGTTCCACAATTCTGTCCCGTCCTCTGCCACTAGGTGGTCCAAGTGCACTGGCTGGACAGACTTCCCTATCTCCTCCGCTTATAAAGCTGCAATCTTCTGTTTACATGAAATAAGCCTGCTCGCGAGCAAGTTTGAGTTTGCGCTAATGTTGCTATGACAGCAAGTCCAGGATGAGTTTCGAAGAACCAAACGATCCAAGATCATGCCAAATCGTCAACAATCAAATCCAGCTAACTGAGTTAGCGACGTACGAAGAACGAACCCCTGTTCTCCTCGTGAATTTTTATTTTTTATTTTGAAGTTCTCTGATGACAAAACAGAGCAAGATGTGAACTCAGGATCCTCTGTATAGTGGACATCTTTCTAAGGGCCTCCAACAAAGTCACTACACCAAACAATCTTTCCTGCTCTGCCCTCTTCTGGCACATTTATGTTTTTATGTGTTAAACGCTGTGGTAAGAAAACACTGTGAGAGTAAGCTGGGTTTGAACTCAAGACCATAAAAGTTTTGAAGATCTTTTTCAGCAACAAACCCTGTATGCCACAAGAGCTTTCTCTTTGTGACATGCTAGTGCATTAATTGTTTTATTTATGCAAGATTTGAACTGAGGATCTTCTGTATGCTTAACATCATTCTCAGGAACTCGCACCATCCCACTACAGCAAAGGAGCTTCCCCTTTCTGTCTCTTATGTGTTAAACGCTCTGGTAACAAAACACCCTAATACTAAGCTGGATTTGGACTCAGGACTTGCAGACATTTTTCAGCACCACCAACAAACCCACTATGCCAAAAGAGCTTTCACTTTTTGACTTCTTTTCTTAGCACATTTTCTTTTATTTTTTAACACTGGAAATAAAATCTTTTAAGGCTGAGCAGGATTTGGACCGAGGATCTTCAACATCCTTGTCAACAATCACGCTGCACCTCTGGACTCTTCACACACTTACAGCAGATTCTTTTTTGTTGAACTGCAATGACGGTAAAAATCAACTCTGGATCACTTCCACCAGAACTTGAACCCCAGATCATTTAAACTGTTGGTGAGGCTTTATATCCTGTGGGCCACCAAGGTAACTAACCTTACCTCTGATTTAGTGTTTTACTAGTTTCTTATCTATAAGAAAAACTTACAGCCGTTGTAAAACATTTTAAATCCTACTTCAGATCATGCAATGGAAGCTGACTTTACGCAGAAGCTGGAAAAGATCATGTTTAGGAAGGGAGAAACATTTAATTGGTTAGAAATGTAACTCTGGCACCACCCAGTGGTGAACACCCAGACCAGGCGCTACTCTTGATAGACAGGGACATCTAAAAAAAAATCAATAATAATTAGCGTAAAAGTTCAATATTTTTTCCCAGTCATTTCAGAAAGTGAAACGGTTATTTTATAGAGATTCATTACACACAGAATAGATTATTTCAAGCTTTTATTTCCTGAAGTTTGGATTTTCTCTACCCGTGAGCCATAGTCATCAAAATTACGTGTCTCGGGAAATTAGAATATTGCATTAGGCCAATCAAAAAAGGAGGTTTTAAGCACAAATGTCAGGCTTCTGAAAACTATGTTAATTTCTATAGAGACAATACTTTGTCTTGCATGAATTACTGCAATAATATTTGAGGGAAACTGGAGTTGAATAAAATATACTGTGACAATCTTTGTATGTTCTTGATATCTAGTGCACACACACCTTTATTCTTGAACTGTCTTAATAGTATAAACATACTTTACAGTATTTGCACTACACTTGAAAGTATAACATTCTAGCTACTTGTACAACTTCAATGAACAGCACAACCATTTCTGTTCTTATTTGAAGTAATGGAAAGTTTGCCTGGTTTAACTATATGTTGGTTAATGTTGGCCTGTCATAATTAAGTTACCCTTGACATGATGGTAACTTTAACGCAAGTAACTCTAGTGTTAGTGATGTGGCCTCTTGGTTAAGTGTCTAATTTAGCGACTTGTGTTTTAGACCTTTAGTCACCAACATTAATGTTTTTGTAGTAAAAGCTCTAACCAGTCCTCATTTCCTGTTGGATAACACCTTACATTTACTTCTCTGGAGCTCAGGGAGGGGACACGGCCCCCCAATACCATAAACACATTCTGGAAATGTGTTGCTGTGGTGGACATACAGTGAGTGCAGCTACCGCAATGTAAAACAACATTAAACATCCTAAAATAAGAACGCCATCTCTAAGGAAAGATGTCAGACTTGCCTGCTAACCCTGGATCTGGATTATCTGGACTATGTATGGCAGTCAGAAATGCTCCATCATGACTTCAGAACAAAGGAGCGGTCTCAGGTTTGAACTTTCTCCTTCACATGGTCCACATCAAAGCCTGGAGGATCTGCCTATTGGACCACAATAAGCAGTCGACTCCATAGAGCTGGGCTTTATGGAAGAGAGGCCAGGAAAAAAAACGTACTTTGTGTTAAAAGTGAGAAGACAGGTTTGGAGTTTGAGGAACGTGGAATAGCAAAGATAACATCAAGTAAACCCCTTTTTTTGGCTTACCCTCCATGTGGACGGTGGCAGAGACTGTCCTCTGGACATCGTTCTAGTCAGTACAACATACAAGTTTCACTTTCTGGAACATTTTCTACTGTATTAACATTTTTTTAGAGATGTAGCTGTAAAACAAATCTCTGTTTATCTCCAAAAACTCAACATTAAACGTGTGTAAATGGATCTAAATCCAACTAAATCTGGGTCCAAACAGGATGAAATGGTGAGGAAAAGTTGCATCAGTGTTCAGGTCAGCAGTGAGGAAGCAGGGCGTATTTTAGGGAGGATAAATGAGGCGTCTTCATGCAGGCTCATGTCCTCTCCTCCCTGATGGACGGTGGTAGGGACTCCTCTCTGTGCTTTCCTCACCACAACTCCTCCTGCAGGAGGCTGAGGACGCCCCTCTCTCACACCGCTCTGTTCCACATATTGCTGACTCTCGTCTCCCTGCTCACCGTCATGCTCAACCTGCTGGTCGTGGTCTCCATCTCCCACTTCAGGCAGCTGCACACCCCCACCAACGCCCTGCTGCTGTCGCTGGCTGTGTCTGACCTGGTGGTGGGGCTGCTGGTGATGCCCATCGAGGGGCTGCGCTACCTGGAGACCTGCTGGCTGCTGGGGAGGCTGATGTGTGCTCTGACTCCGTATGTGTCTTACTGTATGATCTCTGCCTCTTTGGGCCACATGGTGCTTATATGTGTGGACCGCTACGTGGCCATCTGTGACCCGCTCCGTTACCCCACTAGGATCACACTGGTTTTTTCATTTTTTAGTCATGTTATCCCACTCACATTTCTTTACTTTTTTCCTATCTTTCTCTTCTGTGTTTATCATTTATCTACCCCTGTGACAACCACCAAAAAGGCTACAAATGAAGAACAAAAAGGGGGAATCTTAATCATTTATAAAGCATAATGTTTCTGTAAAGTCTAGTTAGACTCATTCAGAGGCTTCTCCAGATCTGCTCACCACTACAGGAGATGCTTACCGCTCACAGCATCAGCTTCTATTCCTATTAGTAATAAACTGTAGTTCCTAACTCAATGAGAATCAATTAAAAAAATGGATGAGATTAAATCGATAAGTGAGATCAATTACAGAATCACTGTCGCCAAATTCTTATAATTTCCCATCATTAACAGCAACTCTTTGAAGAAACTTGAATAGTTTAAGGTATAACAACATTAATTTCCCCTTTGGAATCAATCATTTTATCGATTTCTTTTGATTTATTTTTGAACAACAACTTATTTTTTAATCGAGTGTAATTTATAAGAACTTTGAGCGCGCAAAGGTATGGGAGATATTTGCAGTTTTGGCCTTTTTTTGGCAATATTCAGAAATTAATGGCATGTTTACTATAGCATTGTTGGTTAAAATCCCTGCTGGCAACATTTTCTCTGTCTGATTAGGAAACACAGGCCTCAAAATGGTGATAATTTACCATAATAATGTCATAATATTGTATACATTTCTTGTTATTCCCTAAACCACCTTTATGACTTCTCTTCAGTAAATATAAGTAATAATAAAGCTTCAGCTTATGGTAATAATAAATAAAATGTCTAGATATGGTACATCCTAGTATGAATCAAACTACTGGAACGTTTTTTCATATTATTATTATATGTTTTGTGAAATTATTCCACTTTTTATGGTTATTTCACTCATAATATCAACAAAAGCACAACACAGTTCTTCATAAAGCAATGGGTTCATAATAGCAGGTTTATTCTATTTTTTACAGCCAGAAAGACAAAAACTGGTTCATGCGAGTCTGTTTTTTAGACTGTAAGCAGATCAAAAAGAGGAAGATGAGGTGGTTTCTTAAAATGTTGGAGAAAAGAAGAGGCAGTTTTTCAGCGGAGAAGAAGCACGTTGATCAGGTTTAAGCGTGATCTTTTTCATAGTGCACAGGTAAACCTTCTTGGCAACTCACAACAATGGTCCTGTTACTGAAAAGTTTCCCCCCGTATTCACATTTTGGTTTCCTGCCTTGTTTCTTGAGCTTACAAACGACAACGCTGAACTTTTTTTTGCTCTCTGTGAAATGACTTTGGTTATTATAAACGCCTTGACCCTTACAGACGGATTTAACCTCCTTCTCAGCCGCCTGAATAAACGTGTTTTTCTTCTTACAGCTGTTATCGTTGTTGTAGATGACCTTCTGTTTCATCACCGGCGTGCATTTCTGTGCCGTCACTTTTTTATCTATGTGCTGTCTTTTAAACTTCTCATAACCATCTTTTGCGTCTTCTACGGGTTCAGGCGTGCCGTAACGATTGATGGACTCGGTGGCAACGGCCTGCAGAGGCAGCAAACAGACAAGCAGGGAAAGCGGCAGGATCTGCATGATTTTCTGCTGAAAGACAAAAGGAGAAGCATTTGTTGGTTTATGAATTGACTTAGAAAAAGGAGGATTTGGGAGAACGTTCCCTGGTCAGAGTGTCCCAACTCTGAAACATGGTGACATGGGAAGATGGATGAAGCTAGGATCAGAGCAGTCCTGGAAGAAAAGCTGTTAGAGGCGGCAGAAGACTCTAGAGGTTCGCCGTCCAGGAAGACCACCCCTCTAAAGATGCAGCCAGAGCTACAAACAGGAAGATCAATATTGACCATTTTAGAAATGTTTGAGAAAAAAAAGTACTACAATTGACAATAAAAAAGACTGCCGCTGGGGTATTTGTGGACAATAAAAAGTCCTTTGACTTGATCAATCATGCTTTGTTCATAACAAACAGTATAGGGGAGTGATACTAGACAGGGTTCAAAGTTATTTGAAAGGCAGGCAGCTATATGTGAAGTTGGTATATACTTGTTCCCCAAGGGTCGCTGCTGTCAATCAGATTATTCATATGTCTCAGGATTCATCTAAAGTATAAAAAAAGTGTACTATTTGGGGATGATTATATGGAGAAAATAGGATGTAACTGATAAAATGAACAAACAAGTTGTCCTTAAACCTGAGCAAAACAAAAATATGGTAATATGGGAACTTTTGATCACATACAGAATTTCAGGTAAACTGTAATTTTGACAAAAGTGGATAAAAATACATTTCTAGCCAAATCGGCCATAGAACAAAAAAAGCATTGCATATAATCCATCCATCCATTTTTTAACACGTCCAACCCTATTGGGGTCACGAGGGGTATTGGTGCCACCCTGGACAGGCTGCCAGTCTGTCGCAGTCGCATATAATCCACTTTTCACGAATCTTACCTTGTTTAACTTAATGTGCAGAGATCTGGGACAACAATTATAAAACTACACTGCAGTCATTAACAGTACAACAGAAAGGGGATATATCGAATAACCCAGAGGGTGGGATATCTAGATCACGTTAACTTTTTTGATATAATTTAAAAATTCACTGATATAATGATACTACAGGGAACTTTCCTTCTCTAACACAGCCATTTAAAGAGCGGGACACTTACCTTTTTTTGTGCTCGACAGACAACAGTTAACTGGTGTGATGGTCCAAGCCTCTACGCAGTAACACCAATACGGGAAACTTGATGTGGAGATGGAACGTCTAGAAGCTGTATCAGAAGTAGCAATAGTGTTATTGGGCTGGTTTTGGGGCATCAGACCGTCCAAATGATAAACAATGGTAATAAGGTGACAATAATGTTGTGTTGATGCTATGAAAAGCAAGAGAATCCCTCAACAGTTTGGATGTGCATGAGGTTGGTTGATCATGAGGGCCACTGTCAAGGTCTGCATAGACGCCACACTGGTACTATATTTAAAATGGTGAATATATGGAAAGAGCATCTAAATACGCCATGCAGTCACACACCCCCGTTTTTAAAAACAGGATTTTTTTCTGTATTTCGGATTATTTGCTCATTATTATCAAAACGATTAAAATATCTAACTCAACCATGATTGCAGAGATCGATGTTAAGAAGCAGAAATTGTTTTACCTGAGCCAAAGTGAAAGAAGAGCTTTTTCCGAATGAACAGCAGCCAAAGGAAGAAGAAGAATAGGTGTTGGATCAGCGATCAGAAATGTCCAAAAGCGCTTCTCTTCACAGCTTATATTTCCTTGAAAGGGGGAGTTTCTAAACTTTCCCCCTTTCTAAGTGATACCATTCAAAGGTTTTACGCTTATGTTGCAGGAATGAAACACAATGCATGATTAGTTTTAAACCAACTGATTGGACATTAGATTTCACTGTGATCAATATAATGCATAATCTGCATAAAAAACACACAATAAGTCTCATGTCTGAATAAGTTGATGTCCATGTTTGACAGAAAACGCCTCACAACCTTTACCACACAGAAACGCTGCAGCTAGAAATTCTTCAGAGCACACAGAGGAAATGAGCACGGTTGACCACAAAAGTCTCTTCACACGCTGATTGAAAAGGAAACGGAAGCTCCAAACCAGATTTAAGAGAAACATATTAGAAGAATATCTTTATTTAAAAAAAAAAAAACGTTATTATTGTCATCTATGCGACTTTCTCTGTTCTTATAAAGAATAGTAGAGCCTGATTTTATGTCTTAGTATATTGTTTTACAAACAGTTTCACCTGTTTTGTTGTTTATTAACATTAATGCTATTATGCTTCATAAGCAGACAAATGCAAAAACAATTGCATAGAAGCTGCATCTTTATAATTTAGTCAACTTGCAGTTCACCAGAGACATAGAGGTGAGTTCCCTCACATGCGGTGTGGACAAAGGATCATCACTGCGAAGACCACCAAGCCACACATGCAAAAGCTGTCACGTATGCATGACCTGCAGAAATGCTGCACTTGGTTGTAAGAAGCACTTAAAACAAGGCTTAGGGGTCATCCTATTTAATACTGAAGCACCATTTTCTGTAAAGTAGTAGATGTAGAGGTTTAATACTAATGTGCCAACGTACAGAAATAAATCTGTTGGTGATGTTTGGACCTCCTTTCTGTATATTTAGGAATAGTTTTCATCTGCTAAACAAACACTGTATTCAGCTGTTTGTTCATTAATCATCAATGTGGGCATTTGCTTATCTACCATGCCATTCAACACATTCGGATCATAAAACTCAGCATCAAAAATAAGGCTAGAGTGGCCCTCTGTTACCTGAAATATTTAAAATTAGAGTTTCTGCAAGGCAGCTCACAATAACGTTCATGTAATTTTAGCCCTCATCCTCATCAGAGGTGCTATATACTAGTAAATAACAGCAGCTTTAAATCCTAAACGTGTCAGAGCCTTGACTCCTGCAAAAAATAATAATGATAACAACAATTTTAACTTTTCTCTAGCAAGAACAACAGCCTCTGTAAAGGTTTATTGTAATTTAGCTCCCTCCTCATACCAGTAACTCTGTTGTGACCTTTATAACCTCAAAACCGCTGCTGTTTGTGCTCAACCTGAACTACGTGTTCAGTTCTGTTCAGATACGTTCCCAGCACACGATCTGAGAATTAGGTCACGTTTAATTATTGCATTTAAGCAGTAAAAGTTTTCTAAAGGAATAAATAGTTAGTGATTCCGCGTGGTTATCATTTTTCTGCAGAGATGGAAAGAGGATCAAAATAATGTTCTTCAGTAAAAGTACAGTTACTTTTCATTCTTTGCTTAGAAACAAGTTACCAGTGTAAAATGTTACTCAGGTAAAACTAAAAAGTACCTCATGGTAACCTTTTTAGGAGCAGAAGAAATTCCCTCTCATCCATTTCACAAAGAGAAAGAGGATTTGTCTCAAACTTAAAGGGGATCTACTATGAAAATTTGACCTTTTGCACCTTTTTGTGCTTCTATTTGGGTCTCCATTGCTTCTATAAACAATCCAAGCAAAGAAGGAAGAAATCATTGAGATATTTTTTGGCATTAAGTAAATGTAAACTGCCCTTGGCCGTTCCTAAGATTGCTCTCTTCTGGACTAAGATGTCTGATGGTCCTCCAGGTATCTGTTGGAGCCACTTCTCCAGAGTGGAGGTTTCTGCTTGGAGTGCTCCGATAACTACGGGCATTACTGTTGTCTTCACCTTCCAGGCTCTTTCTAGCTCTTCCAGTGAGCCCTTGGTGTTTCTCCAGTTTCTCGTGGTCTTTTTTCCTGATGTTTTAATCACTCGGGATGGCCACATCGATCACCACGGTTGTCTCTGCTGCTTATCAATGATCACAATGTTGGTCATTACCATTTAGTCTGTTTATATCTGGAAGTCCCACAGGATCTTAGCTCTGTCGTTCTCCTATTTTGACCTCAGGGTTCTTTAGCTGGTATTCTGAACAGATGTTTCTGTACAACTATACCAGCCCCTTGGTTATGGCGTTCCATGTATTCCTTCCCTGCTAGTTTCTTACACCCTGCTGTGAGATGCTGGATGGTTTTTGAGGCCTCTTTGCATAGCCTGCATCTGGTAGATCTGGGCCTTTATTGCTCTGGTGCTCAAGGCCTGCTCCTTTGCTGTCATGATCAGTGATTCTTTACTGTCCTTCAGTCCGGCCCTCTCTAGCCATTGGTAGGATTTGGTCATATCAGTCACTTCAGCTATCTGTCGGTGGTACATCCCTTTCAGAGGTTTTTCCTCCCATGATGGATCCTTCAGTTTCTTCTCTACTAGCTTCCATTGTCTGATACATTCACTGAGCACTTGATCCTTCAGGGCCAACTTCCTGATATATTCTTGCAGCTTGGATGTTTCATCTTCAATGGTGGCTCTGATCCTCACTAGGCCTCTGCCTCCTTCAAAGCCTGTGGATACTGGATTTGGGGTGGACTCCACCATGCATGGTGAGTAGCTTTAGTATCTTTACATCAGTGGTCTGGATTTCCTCCTTTGTCCGTGCTGTAGATCCTGGTGGTGTGGATCAGCGAGTCAACGTCTCGCTCACCCTTAGCAAACAGCTTTATGTCAGCCATGTACAGAAGGTGGCTGATTGTCGCACCATTTCTGAGTCACTATCCAGAGCCAGACTTGTTGATTATTTGGATGAGGGGGTTTGGGCCTGTGCAGAACAGAAGAGGGGATCAGAGCATCTCCTTGGTGTATCACACATTTGATGGAGATTAGTGCAATTGGCCTCATATAAACATACATTAATATATAGCTAGTATTTGGTTTCCACATTACTGATTATGTGGGCTGCATCACATATGATCTTCACTGTAAAAAACTGTAGCTGCACTGTCACCTACATTGAGTCATTAAGTGCATTTAGGCCTATCTGCAAATCAACACTATGGGAAAAGCTCTTATTCACATAATCTAACTCATTCAGTGAAGAAGCAGTGATAGGAAGGAGAGTGCCACCAATGCATCCAATTATGCTGGGAAAACTTTAAATATATGAATAGAAATCAGAACTGGGAGTCTCAAAATTTCACACTGAATAAAGTATTGCTTTCACTGATATCTGCATTTTGTGTAGTACTTTTATTAGTCTTGTGGGTCTGTGACTAGGAAATATGATTAACTCTACAGTAACTGAGTGCAACAGTAACATTCCTGACAGCGCGGCATACAGTTGTCTCTGAAAGATTGTCTGCATAAGCTACAGTATATAAAAAGCTGCCTTTGGCATAAAAATCAAGTGCAGCACAAAGAATTTGTTCAGAACTGAGAACATCCCCCCCCATTGTGTTACGAACGAGCACTGAGAATATTAAGATAGATTGTTGAATGTGGCAAAAACCTCCGGAAATGATAAAACATTCATTCGTCGTCTGATCACCTCTTCCAACATAAATGTCTGCTGAGTATTTTTGATTCAGCTTCTACAGCTTCCTCCAGAAAAGGACACACCTTTTCTGACACTTCCTTGTGCAGATCTCAGCTAAGAAGTAGGACAAACCCAGCATTAACCCCCCAAAAAAACCCTACTACCGAGCAAGATTGGTTCAAGAAGTATTTTGTTTTCATAATTTGTCTCAAGGTAATGGCTTCATGGCTTTCTGAAACAGAAAACCCAGGGCAAGCAGGATCCTCTGCACACATTTGGTATTATGACTAAATTTAGCAGAAGTGTCTGTTATCATGTATCATTATGTTGCTTTTTCTTGTATGACTGTAAAATCCTGACATTACATCAGCAAAATGACAATTGACCAAATCGTTTCCCTTGCCCAAAATTATTCATCCCCCCTGATTCAATTCAATTCAATTCAATTTTATTTATATAGCGCCAATTCATGAAACATGTCATCTCGAGGTACTTTACAAAGTCAAAATCAATCATATTATACAGATTGGTCAAAAATTTCCTATGTAAGGGAACCAGTTGATTGCTTCAAAGTCCCGACAAGCAGCATTCACTCCTGGAGAAGCGTAGAGCCACAGGGAGAGTCGTCTGCATTGTCCATGGCTTTGCAGCAATCCCTCATACTGAGCAAGCATAAAGCGACAGTGGAAAGAAAAACCACCCATTAGCGGGACGGAAAAACCTCCGGCAGAACCGGGCTCAGTATGAACGGTCATCTGCCTCGACCGACTGGGGGTTACAGAAGACAGAGCAGAGACACAACAAGAGAGACAAACAAGCACAGCAGCAAATCTGTTCTACATTAGATGGTAATAGCAGGAGAGCTGTCTTCTCTGGATGATGACTCACATAACAGAACACCAGACCAGATGTACCTACTATGAAGAAAAAAAAGAGAGAGAACAAAAAGTTATAAGCAGAAATTATGACAAGCAATGCATAATTGAAGAATAGTAGAACTCGATAGAGTGAGAAAAATAGATCCTGATGTCCTCCAGTAGCCTAAGCCCATAAAAGCACATCCCCATAGGTAGGTCAGGGCAACATAAGCCACTCTAGTTATAAGCTTTGTCGAACAGGAAAGTTTTAAGATTAGTCTTAAAAGTAGACAGGGTGTCTGCCTCACGGACCAAAACTGGGAGTTGGTTCCACAGGAGAGGAGCCTGACAGCTAAAGGATCTGCCTCCCATTCTACTTTTAGAGACTCTAGGAACCACCAGCAGACCTGCAGTCTGAGAGCGAAGTGCTCTGTTAGGAACATACGGGGTAATCAGAGCTCTGATATATGATGGAGCTTGATTATTAAGGGCTTTATACGTTAGAAGAAGAATTTTAAATTATATTCTTGATTTAACAGGAAGCCAATGAAGGGAAGCTAAAATTGGAGAAATATGATCCCTTTTGTTGATTTTCATCAGAACTCTTGCTGCAGCATTTTGGATCAGCTGAAGACTTTGTGGACTTCCTGATAGTAAAGAATTACAATAGTCCAGCCTTGAAGTAACAAATGCATGGACTAGTTTTTCAGCATCGCTCCTGGACAGAATGTTTCTAATTTTGGCAACATTTCGGAGGTGAAAAAAGGAAACTCTGGAAACCTGTTTAATATGGGATTTAAATGACATGTCTTGGTCAAAAATAACACCAAGGTTTTTTACTTTATTACCAGAGGCCAAGTTAATGCCACCCAGAATAAGTGATTGATTATTAAGAAGTTTATTTTTTGAGGACTCTGGTCCAAAGATTACAACTTCTGTCTTATCAGAATTTAAATGCAGAAAATTTAAAGTCATCCAGCTTTTGATGTCATTAAGACATGACTGCAGTTGAAGTAATTGATTGGATTCATCAGGATTTATGGACAAATACAACTGAGTGTCATCAGCATAACAGTGGAAATTAATCCCATGCTGTCTGATAATTTTGCCAATCGGAAGCATATATATAGTAAAGAGAATTGGTCCAAGGACTGATCCCTGTGGTACTCCACAAGTGACCCTAGAGTTTGAAGAAGATTTATTATTAACATGAACAAACTGGAATCTGTCCGACAGATAAGATTTAAACCAGCCTAATGCTTTCCCCTTAATCCCTACAGTATGCTCAAGTCTTTGTAGGAGAATATTGTGATCAACTGTATCAAATGCAGCACTGAGATCTAACAGGACAAGTACAGACACAAGTCCATTATCTGAGGCCATGAGAATATCATTAGTGACCTTCACCAGAGCCGTTTCAGTGCTATGATGAGCTCTGAAGCCCGACTGAAACTCCTCAAGTAGGCCATTACTTTGTAAATGTTCACATAGTTGATTAGCAACTAATTTTCTCAAGAATTTTAGATAGGAAAAGAAGATTAGATATAGGTATGTAATTTACTAACTCATCTTGATCAAGAGAATGTCATATCTATGTAAATGTGACTCTAAAGAACGCAATGACTGACGAAAAGGTAGATTTTAAAAGGTTTATTGTATGGTTGGAGATGGATGGTTCTTTCTGAGGTTTGAAGGTCTCCGGAGTGGGCCAGTTGACCACTGCCTCGACCTTGTTGGGATCAGTCTTCACCTGTCCACCCTCAAAAATGAAACCAAGGAAACTGATTGTCTTCTGATGAAACTCACATTTCTCGCCTTTCACGAAGAGACGGTTCTCCAGGAGGCGCTGAAGGACTTGGCGAACATGTTGCTGATGCTGCCGGGGGTCTTGGGAGAAAATCAGGATGTCATCCAAATAAACGAAAACAAATTGATTATCAAAGTCTCTCAGCGCCTGAAAAACGGCAGGAGCATTAGTCAGCCCGAATGGCATGAATAAATACTCAAAATGACCAATGGGGGTCTTGAAGGCAGTCTTCCATTCGTCTCCTTCTCTAATCCTGACCAAGTGATAAGCGCTGCGGAGATCTAATTTAGTGAAAACGGTGGCTCCCCGAACCGTATCAAAAGCCGATGCCAGGAGGGGCAGAGAATATTTATTCTTAATAGTAATCTGGTTAAGACCTCGGTAATCTATGCAAGGCCGCAAAGATTTGTCTTTCTTCTCCACAAAAAAGAAACCAGCGCCGAGAGGTGAGGAAGAAGGTCGGATTAAGCCAGCCTTCAAAGAGTCATTAATGTAGCCCTCCATAGCATTTCGTTCGGACTGAGATAATTTCTAAAGACGAGCAGACGGCAGAGGAGCCCCGGGAAGAAGATCTATGGAGCAGTCATAGGGACGGTGGGGCGGAAGGCTATGAGCCAAATCCTTGCTAAACACACGTTGAAGGTCGTGATACTGAGGTGGTATGTTAGAAAGGTCGGTGGTTTCCTTAGGGGTAACTGAACTGATCGGAGACTGAGGGATGGCTGAGTGGAGACAGGTAGCCAAACAACTGGAGCTCCAGGCTTCTATACGGGAGTCTCTCCAATTTATTTGGGGATTGTGAGCTACTAGCCAGGGATAACCTAATACGACCGGAGAGTGTCTGGTTGGAAAAACAAAAAAAGATATGGACTCGTGATGATTGCCTGAGGTAATAAGTTGCAAAGGGAGTGTCTGCTGGGTTATGGTGGCTAAGGGACTGCCATCTAAGACGGAAACTCTCTCTGTCTCTCTCCGAGGTCAGTCGTGTCTTTTCTCTCTCTGCAGCTTTTACCCCCCCTATCCTGCTTTGCTTTGCTATGTCTTGTCTTTCTGAGCACTTTCTTCATATCAACCGAACTCTGAAAAACATGGATCTGGTAAGCTGGTCTCTCAATACTATTGATAAATTTTTTTCGACGGGTAGGCAACGAAAGGGGGACCCGTCCGGTCCTGATTTGACTTATTTTGTGAGATACACCCTAAATTCCTGGAGGAAAACGGTGTGTCTTTCGACCTTGTCATTCCTGGATGTCTGAAATTTTCACATTGGATTAAGGATACTGGGATCTCTACTTTTTGGTTTTTGTGGATTTTTGAAGTATCAGCAAATACAGCGGATGTCGGAGCCATTTGGCCTTGATCAGGCTGCCGGCTGCATGACGCGCTCACTCTGGCTGTGAACGGACAAAGAAGGCAGGTGAATGGAGCGAAGCCGAAAAGCTGCCTGTGTTGGAACGCAGACTGACTTTGGTGGTTGAACTCAAGGGGAGATGGGATAAAATCAGGGAGTGAAGCGCGAAAAAGCCCAATAATTTGGAAAATTGGATTTATGTGGAGCCAGCAAAAGACTTAAAAGCTGACAGGAAAGGCAGTGCAGCTTGTCTCATAACAAATAACATATTTGGATTCCCTCCCTATCTACTCCTGGATTGTTATGACGGAGAGTGCCCAGAAAAGCCCCCGGCTACCCCCCTCCCCCGCTGACACCTGAGGATGCTTCTCTGAACTGTGGGCCGGCTGATAACATCAAGGACAATGGCCTCTGGAGAGTGTTCACGGAGAAAAACTCTTTCGCCCATACACACACGCATAACCGATGCTCATAAAACTGATGAATCTTACGTACACGCGACAGGTCTCAAATGTTTACCTTCTGCATACATGTTGTCTTGTGTTTATTTGTGCTTTTCGTGCTACGAGGGTTTTTTTGTGTCGGTTGTTTGTCTCTTTATAGGTGAGAGCATAAATAGGCAAACATCTGTCTCTTTTTTTCTCCCCCCCTCATGTTGTTGCTCTTCCTTCGAGAGTTCCAAGGCAGCGCCTGTAAACTCCGTTTAGGCGGGGTCCGGGCAGTTTGGAGGAATGTGGCCTTGACGGCTGCGCTTTTTAGCAGCGGCTGGCTGGCTGCGTTCCTTGGCAACGCAAGGCCTCAGTCAATCATTCCCCCCAAAATGTTTGTTTGTTAAGTGTATGTGATGGACGGTTGTACTGGAACTGACTTTTCGATTGCAATGCAAATTGTAATTGACAAATAAAATTGATTGATTGATTGATTGATTGATTGATTGATTGATTGATTGATTGATTGATTGATTGATTGATTGATTGATTGAAACAGAGATAGGTGTAGGTAAGTCACGGACCGGAATCCGTAACTTCTCTACTAAAACTGGGTCTAAGAGGTTTTGTTCGGAACCGGAATCTACGAGGGTGGTGACTGGGTGTTGGGCGTCAGGTAAGCTAATAACTGCCTGTAACGAGAATCTAGAACCGGGGTCTTTAGAACACGCCCCGCCAGTATCCCCTGAACTACTGGCGGGGCAAATCTTTTGGCCGAACCGGGCAATTTAAACGAAAATGTCCCGCAGCCCCACAATACATACATAATTTGTTCCGGACACGTTGGTCCCTTTGCTCAGTGGTAAGGTGAGCACGTCCAATTTGCATGGGTTCTTCGATTGGAGGAGTTTCAGGAAGAACTAATCGGGGTTGGTGTGACGTGTACAGAACCGGTGTGCTGGAGCGTTGAGCCAATGGTTGAATTTGGCTCCGCCTCTCACGAACTCTCTCCCGGAGCCGCTCGTCTATCCGAATAGCGAGCTCAATTAGCTCCTTCATGCTATCCGGCTTGTCACGGGTAGCTAGCTCATCTTTTAAGCTGTCGGACAGAGCATTAACAAACACTGTTTTTAAAGCTCGGTTGTCCCAGCCGGCTGAAGCAGCAAGGGTGCGGAAGTCGACACTGAAGTCAGCGACCGACTGGCTTCCTTGTTTCAGTGCCCACAACCTCTTGCCTGCTTCCTCCTCACTTAACGCGGAGGAAAATGTTCTTTTGAACTGGGTAAGAAAATCGGCATAACTATAATTATGAATGGTTGTCTCCTCAATAGTAGAATCGGCCCATTTAAGAGCACGATCCCTCACAAGACCAATGATGTGGGAGATCTTGTGAGCATCGTCCGGAAATGACTGTGGAGCGCGACTAAAAACCAAAGAACATTGTAACAAAAACCCTCTGGACTTACTCAGGTCTCCAGAAAACGGTTCGGGAACAGGAATAGACACCCCAACTCTGGGCACGGATGAAGGGGCTGTAACCACCGGAGGACTCGAGGCAGGAGGAGGAGCAGAGGTAGGTGGACAAGGGTTTAACAAAGCTTTCATGCCCTGTAGTTCGTGGGTCAGAGTATTCATGGTTTGCATGACCTGAGACTGCTGATGTATCATTGTTTGGATTAGGTTCTCATGTTGGCCAAGTAATAAGCCCTGATGGGTGACGGCATTCAGTAATTGCGTTCCAGAGTCAGCTTGGTCAGTTCGTTCTGTCATATCTATATAAATGTGACTCTGAAGAACGCAATGACTGACGAAAAGGTAGATTTTAAAAGGTTTATTGTATGGTTGGAGATGGATGGTTCTTTCTGAGGTTTGAAGGTCTCACGGGTTCTGCCAGAAAGATGGAGAAGGTGGTGAACAACTTGAGCTTGGTTATTGTGAAGATGAGACTTGGTCGGGAACTCACTTAGGCGGTAGCTTGGGTTAGGTGTAGAGGTGAGGTACTGAGCATACGTCCGGGTTGTCGGTGCAAGTCCTGGTTCCTTCTCGGTGTTGTGGCTGGCTGGAGGGTGGACAGGCAGGTGAGCGCAGGCAGGAGGGCAAACAGGGTTCCGTAGGTTCAGTTCGGTTCTTGTGGACTGATCCAGGTTGGCTTCTGATAATGTGACGAGGTTTCCAGGCTGAGGTCAGATGAACGGGTTTCTGGAGCAAGGAGGCAACGAGAACAAGGTTAGTAACTGGTTTCAGGAAATCACAAGAGAACATAGGGTAGGTCTGTACCACGCAAGAGCGCAAACGAACTGACGCCATCCTCCTGGTTCCAGCTCCTTATAAAGGGTGGCAATTAGCTCTGATGAATCACACCTGCCCGTCCAACCCTGCAGAGAAGAGAGAGCAAGGAAAACAGGCCCGCACCTAGACCATGGAGTATGACAGAGAAGGTTTCTTAAGTAAAGGTTTAATAACAGCTACTTTAAAAGCCTGTGGTACATATCCATTTACTAAGGATAGATTAACCATGTCCAAAATAGGGCCACTAATCAATGGGAATATCTCCTTAAACAACTTGGTTGGGATTGGGTCTAACATACAGGTAGGTTTAGATGAAGCTAAAATTTTAGATAGCCCAGAAAGCTCTACTGCTTCTAAACAGTTCAGACACCGTGCAGGTTCTAAAGATTCCTCCAACGCTGCCTCACTTACTGAGGACGAGGTAATCATGTTTGGGAGGATGCCAATTATTTTATTTTTAATGGCATCGATTTTATTTATGAAGAATCCCATAAAGTCGTTACTGCTAAGAGCTAAGGGAATGGATGGATCAACAGAACTGTGGCTCTGGGTAAGTTTGGCAACCGTACTAAAGAGAAATCTAGCATTATTTTTATTCTCCTCAATTAATGATGAAAAATATGCTGCTCTAACTCTGCGAAGGCTCTTATTATACAACAATCGACTGTCTTTCCAGATTAGGTAGGATTCCTCTTGGTGTGTAGAGCGCCATTTTCTCTCCAATTTCCTAACATTGTGCTTCAAGGAACGCAGCTCTGAATTAAACCAGGGAGCCAGCTTCCTGTGAATTATCACCTTCTTTTTCAAGGGAGCTACATTATCTAATGCAGAACGCAATGAGGAAGTCACACCGTTAACAAAGGTGTCGATTTGTGAATGGGAAGAAACAGCATTGCTGCTATCTACAGGGCATTTCTGCAATACTGAGGATATTAAAAGGGGGACAGACTCTTTAAGTTTTGATACAGCATTATCCGATAATGATCTACTATAATGGAACGCTATTTTGGGGGTGGAGAACTCAGTTAGATTAAACTCAAAGGTTATTAAAAAATGGTCAGATAGGACAGGGTTGTGAGGAAATATTGTTAATTCTTCACAATCAATGCCATATGTCAGCACAAGGTCTAAAGTATGTAACCAGGAGTGCGTATGCACATTTTGAACAAAACCAATTGAATCTAGGATAGTTTTAAAGGCTACACTAAGGTTATCACATTCAGTGTCAACATGAATGTTAAAATCACCCACTATAATAACCTTGTCAGTGTTTAACACCAAATCAGATAAGAAGTCTGACAGCTGATCCAGAAACTGAGTGTAAGGGCCTGGTGGACGATACAAAACAATAAACAGAAGAGGTTTTTATTGCTTTGCAGTTTGGATGAGGGAAACTGAGGGTTAAATGTTCAAAAGAACTGTAGTTATTAATTGGCCTGGGACTAATTAATAAATCAGACTGAAAGATAGTTGCCACTCCTCCTCCTCTTCCCACAGATCTGGGACTGTGGAAATTTAAATAACTGGAGGGAGTTGACTCATTTATACTAATGTAGTCCTCTTGAAGCCAGGTTTCTGTGAGACAAAATAAATCAATCTGATTATCGGAAATCAATTCATTAACTAACAAAGTCTTTGGAGGGAGAGACCTTATATTTAATAAACCACATTTAATTGTTTTATTTTTTGGTTCAAAGTGAGCTGTATTGATTTTTATTAGCTTTTTATGATTTGTTCCTTTTAGATCAGTTTTTGATCTGTTAAGTTTTGGCCGTGGGAAAGACACGGTCTCAATAGGGTAATGGGTGGGTAACAGTACAGAAGCTGCAGAGAGGTGTGTTAAACTACGGCTCTGCTTCCTGGTCTGGACCCTGGGTTGTCAGCATTTAGGAGAACTAATAAATCCGGCCAGATTCCTAGAAAGAAGAGCTGCACCATTCAAAGTAGGATGGATGCCGTCTCTCCGGATCAGACCAGGTTTTCCCCAGAAAGTTTGCCAGTTATCAATGTAGCCCACGTCGTTTTCGGGACACCACCTAGACAACCAGCGGTTGAATGATCACATGCGGCTAAACATGTCATCACTGGTCAGATCAGGCAGGGGACCAGAGAAAATTACGGAGACCGACATTGTTTTAGCGAACTCACACACCGAAGCAACACCAACTTTAGTTACCTCCGATCGGCGTGACCGGGTGTCATTACCGCCAGCGTGAATAACAATCTTACTGTATTTACGCTTATCCTTGGCCAGTAGTTTTAGGTAGGATTCTATGTCACCCGTTCTGGCCCCTGGCAGGCATTTAACTATGGTCCCTGGTGTCTTTAGTGCCACGTATCTTAATATGGAGCTGCCAATAATTAAGGACGGCTCTTCAGCGAGACTGTCGCTGAGTGGGGAAAATTTATTAGAAACGCAGACGGGTTGGTGGTGATCTGGAGGCTGAAATCTAGAGCTATGCTTCCTACGAACCGTCACCCAGCCGGCCTGCTTAACCGGCTGTTCAGGTGCTGCGGCTATTTGTTCGCTACGTGAAATTACTCTTTGTGGCTCCGCGCTAGCAAAGGAGCGGCTATCAGCCGGTTTTTCAACAGCACGGAGTCAGGTCTCCAATTCTGACACCCTCGCCTCCAAAGCTACAAAAATACTACATTTATTACAAGTACCATTATCACTAAAGGAGGCAGACGAATAACTAAACATCTGACACAGAGAGCAGGAGATAGGAGACTTAGTCAGAGACGGAGAAGCGGAGGAGAGAGTAAGGGGGAAAGCCATTGCGGAGCTAAAGTTAGGCTAGGCTAAAGCTAGCGCCCTTTTACCACGCCACAAAGCAAACCGTGTGAAACACGAGGAGTTCCCAAGTGCGATGTGCAGCAACAGAGAATGTTTTACAAGTGCTTATCTGTTAGAAACAGAGGTTACAGCAAAGAGATTAAAGATAATAGCGAGAGAGTCTGGAGCAACAGACCGCAAATTCACACTGTGACAACAGGAAGTGACACAATACGCCTTACCGGAAACAGGAGGGTGGAGACAGTTAGAGTCGAAACTATTTTCATTTTGCAGTTTATTTGTGACAGGAAGTGACAGGCAGCTCCAAAGAGATAATAAAGCAATACAACAACAATTTTGGAAAAAAAGAAACATTAAAAAGATTTTTTTTTTCAAATGGCATTTCCAAATATTATTTATACCCTTCCCAGTAGTCATTGGAAAAATCTCTAGACTTTTGGTTAGAATAACTTGTTGTATTCCTGAAATTATGCAAATAAAAATAGATTTAATGTGGATAAAATTTATGTTGTTGCACCTGGAGAAAAACTGCACATGCAAACTCCACACAGAGAGGCCTGGAAGGCATAATGCAGGTCAATATTAAAAACAAATAAATCTTGTGGTTACATTTATTTTACAGTTCTGCTTTTTACCAATAATTTTCAGAACTAAGCAAACATGTTCTGTTCAAAAGCGGTATATTCTTGTCAAGAAAATGCATTACAGGGGGAAAATATTGATCACTGCACTTTATCCTGTACTGTAATTCACTGCAAGGTATCCTGTAGAGTTACTGCAATATTTCTGAGCTGTGTGAAAACGAAATTTCGTTCTGTATGCACTCTGTGTATACAAAATGACAATAAAGAAAGTCTAAGTCTCTAAGTCTAAGTCTAAGTCTAAGTCTAAAAGAACAAAAATGTTACAGATCTCTGGAAAATTAGCCATTATTTCATCCCACCCTCACTACGTTGTCCAAGTGATAGGGCACCCTGTTTTGATTACACAAGACTGTAACACTAGTGGCGCGACCATTGGTAGGCAGGTAGTTGCAATTTGGATAGAAGTTATGCATATTATTATTGAGTCTACAGTCAGTGATGGCAAGATTGATAGCCATTGTTTGTCTATAGTTACCAAAGTTACAGATCCCATTCAGGACTCCATTTGGATCCAAGAAGAAGGTATTTATAACTTTGCAATTTCCCAAAGCAGTATTGATGCTTATCATATTCTGATTACAATTGACAGGAGTATTTTGGGCAACAACATGTTTCTGAAAGAAGTTCAGAGCCTCAGAGATCTCTGCTGCAGAGAGAGCGAGGAGCAGGACAGTCACTACCTGGATCTTCATGGTCACCTGTTGAAAGAAAACAATTGTTCATCCATCCATCCATTTTCCAACGTGCTTATCCCTTGTGGGGTCGCGAGGGTTGCTGGTGCCTATCTCCATCTGTCAATGGGCAAAAGGCAGGGACAGGACGCCAGACTATCGCAGGGCAATTGTTCATACAGAGAATTTATATTGTCTGATAGTATAATCAACCATATATCATCTGCATTTCTTCTCTTTCCCTTTTCCTTTTGTATTTGTCACTAGATGAGTTGACAATCTGCAGCTTTCTTCTGCTTTTTATACGCTTGGTGATGTATGTATTACATTTGACTTCAAAATCGAATGAATTACCTTTTGTCTTGTAGGTAATCATAAGCAAAACAGCAGCGTCTACTGGTTACCAGTAAGTAGTAAACAGCGGCTCTTTAATAATAATAATAATACTACTATCACGGATTTCTTTTTAAAACATACATTAATTTTGTTGTTGTAAAATATTTACATCAAATTATATGAAGCTAAACATATTTCCAGTATGAATATCTCACACTGAAGAGACTTACTTCTTTTTTATTTCTTTGATGATTTAGAAGAGGTAAACTGGTCCTTCCACAGCGGTGCTCTGCAAAAAGACAGTGATATAGGAATTTTAAAATTTGTGCATAACATTGAACTGTGTGCTTATTTTATAACGCTTTGTACAGATTTCTGATCTTTTTTGTGATGGCGCTGTTTCTAGGACCTGATTTGCAGCCTCCAGTATTTAAGCCCTGCTGCATTAAACAGGAATGATAACTTATTGAAGATCTATCCTTGCTTTAATCTGACTTTATCTTCGAAGAAATGCCAAACAAGATTTATGACTCTAATATGGAAAATGTTCATTATCCCTACTTACCCCTTAAGAAAATGAAGTTGAGAGTAAAGTTAACAGCTTTCAAGCTGAGCAGGAACCTAAAGAATAAGGAAGGCTGTAGACTTTTAAGTCGTCAAAACGAGGTGTGATTTCTGAGAAATTACCCCAAAGCTTAATCAGCTTAGATGACCTTTAATACTCTTAAGGAGTAATAAACTGAAGGAGGAGTTTTCTCTTGAACCTATCATCATCTCAGGCTTTCTGTTCAAATCCATATTAAGAAATATCCTCAGATTGCACAGAGGAGGAGTCCTTTATTCTGCTCCCTTATTCAGAGGTTATTACAGCGGCTCAGTGAATCTTCTGGGTTGAGTGGACAGCAGATTGCTGATGTTGCTCACTGTTGGCAATATACCTCCTATTTTAATCATCTGCTTAAAATCATCTGACATTCTGCTGCCTACACCTGGGATCTACAATCTTTAACAGTGTTGTATCTGGGCAGGTATGTCCCAGTGTACTCACCCTAGCACTTGCTCTTTCACTTGTCTTTCCAACTTCATACTTGCATAGGGAGGCCGGAATAACTCTGTGTCTGGGCTGTATTTATCTAGATCCCCCTGTGCCAGGAGGCTGCTTTTGGCTTTTTCCAGTACTCTCCACCGATCTCCATCGCCTTTCAAACACCCAAGCTCTACCAGCTATTCCACTGCTCCACCCAGCAGTGGGAATGGGTGGAGCAGTGGAATAGCTGCACCATCATCTCCCTCCATGGTGGAGATATCTTCATCATAGTTCCTGCTACTCCATCCAATCCTACACTCCTTCTTGTAACTCTGGCCAGGGAATTGACGAAAGAAGGCTAGCCAAAATAGTCCGGTTGGCTAGCGCTCCTCTTCATAATAACTTTGCAGTAAACTCTGTCCATCTAATCACCCAATCACTCTCTGGCAAAGGACATTTCATCCATGACATCACTGACCATAAGCTAGACTTTCTCCGTCTCACCAAAGTCTGTCAACAGACAACTTCAGCACACTTAATGACTTCACTCTGCATGGCCTCTCAATTATCCACGGCGAGAAATGGAAAGGTGTTCCAGTTTCTCTTCCTCCACCTATCGCAATGGCAAGCACTGCTTACATGCTTCCTGTTTTCTCATCTGCCGTTATTTAACATAAAAATGTCCTTATTTCTAAACGTTTCTCATCTCATCTCATTTGCTGCCTTGTTTTGTCCCACATCCATTAAGACACCCCATCATGCTGCAAGAGTCCAGAAGAGGGCCAGACCTGTTGCCACCGATCCCACCCGTCTGGACAATGTCCTTTACCCCACCTCCATCTTGATAATGATTCAGGAACATTAAAATGAAAACTAATAGACTTAAAATCAGCTTCTTTCCCAAAGCTGTGAAGGCTATCGTTCCCTGCTGAGAGTCAATAAACCACCAGCCCAGTTGATGCTCTGTTACAAACATCCTACGTGTTCTTTACTGGATGATAATTATTCACACTCTCTCACATGCTAATGCCTATTAGCATACTTCATTATTGAGACACCCATGCATATTGCACACTTCTGTAACTTTTTTCTGTAAGTACTTTGCTCTGTGCATTAGTGTATCAGTTAACGGAGCTTTACTGTAATGCAATCATGCAACTGCCCTATAATCCATGTCGTCAGTAAAGGGACTGCTATCCTACTTTTTACTCGAAAATTTGTCTTACTAAGTGCTAACCACTATTTACACACTTTAAGTTTTGTTGGTGCAATCAAGTGATTTGAGGGGGAAAAAATCGGATGTTTGGAAAGAGTATGTCTTGTTGTGTCTGCGTGTTTTGTGTAATTTGTGTGTATTCTGAGCCAGTGTCTGCCTCATCAAAATATCCTTATCGTGACACATAATGATAACAAAGATTCTTGATTATCAATTACAAACAATAAAAACATAAACCGGCACCCCTGCTTTCAACCTATCAGCAAATCGCTGGTTCTCGACTCTGCCTCTATGCCTGACAACCTAGTAGCTGCTTTTATGCATTCAGTGACTCTTTCATACTTCACTCCTTTGCCCCCATTAAATCTCTCTCTGCCACCTTCTCCCACTCTGCTCCTTTGTTCACCCCTGAGCTCCAGGTCCGAGAGGCGAAAGGACGACAACAGGATCGACTTCAAGAGAAAAAGGATTCCCAATTACATTTACAGAACCCCCCCCCCACACACACACACACACACACACACCCACACACACACTTCCTTACCATCAGCCCTTCTCCTGTTTTGCCCTCCCTCACATGGCCAACATCTCAAACCTCATCTCCACCTTATGAAGAAGGGATAACAGTCGGGACAACCAGGGAGAATCCAGGAAGCATCAAACCTGCAGTCTACTATGAACTGGAAACTGCTTTGTGGCCAAAGACACTCTTCACAGTAAGACGTGTTTAAACTGAATGTGGTCTGAGGGGATGCCAACCAAGAAAGAAGCACCTGCTTGGACATTGAGACTACGAGTCTTGACTGAAATTTAGATTGGACTCATTTGGCCACAATGACCAGAAGAATGTTTGCAGAAGTCAAGAGGAGGTTTTGTTTTAACCTTATAACAACAAAACGACTGTAAAGCAGGGAGTAGTGGTAACATCGTGCTGCGGGGCATAATAAAAAATTTATCAAATACATGTAAAAAGATAAAGCCGGCTAGCGTTGAGCTTTTGGAATGGCTCCAAATTCAACCTCCTTAAACATTTAGGAACTTTGCACGAAAGCCCAATTAACTCCCCCAAGGGAAATGGATCTAAATATTATTCACTTGTATGTTTCTGTCTGAACCCATAAGAATAAGGAATAAATAAATGAACAAATATATAAATAAATAAAATCAAACTTCTGCACCTAATTCTTGTTTTTAGAATTATTCTGAGTTTCGTTTTGTATGATTTTTAACCTGAGGTAAAGAATGGTTAAAACGCATATCTAAAAGCCACAAATTTATGACCTTTATTCTGATTCTTAGTGTATGTGGAAAAAAAACCTCCACTTGTTTCATGTTTCACAACTTCTGAGAAAACCGAGAGAAAAGAAAAAAATCACCTGAATCACTTAAAGATGTTTTTGTAAAACACCAGATAAGCTTTTACTTCCTCAAATTTTAACACCAGAATCGGACTTTTCCTCCGACTAGTAATGCTTGTCACCACCGTCAGGGAATTTTGTAACACTGATACGAGTTCTTGAGAAAACAGGTTTCAACACTAGATATGTCCTGGCTTCAACGCCTATATTTTTTCTCTATATATTTTTTTTTAAACACCAAAGCAGGCCTTAGTAAAAATGTCTAGAACCTATTCTGGTGCTCATGTGTATTGTTGGGTCTGTTCCAATACTCCAGTTCAACAGCTTAATAAAACAAAGGGGACGAGATATATATTACTATATATATTATATTATCTGGCCTGGGAACATCGTGGGATCCCTTAGAATGAACTAGAAACTGGCCTTAGCCGAACTGTTTTGGCAAATTTTAGCCCCATTTCTAAGTGTTCTTTTATAATCTTAGATAAGTCATCTTTTCTCAGGTGAAGCCCTTTTCAGATGACCATAATATTCTGGGAGGTTTTTCTATCTGGTTATAAAATTCACCACAGACCAGAATTAAAGACTTTCTCATGCCAAACCATTCTGGTAAACATGCTGTTCTGCTCGACCTAACCGCTGCTTTCGATAAAGTAGACCACAATATTTGATTATGTCGTTTAGAGCACCAAGTTGGTATTTATGGTACAACGTTAAACCGGTTTAGGTCTTATATGGCAGACAGAACCATGGGTGTTAAAGATTATAAATCCTCCTGTGCTCTTCGATGTTATGGAGTTGTACAGGGCTCAATCTCAGGTCTCTTGCTTTTTTCCCTTTGTGTTCAGTTCTCAGGAGGCGCGGGATCTTTTTTTTTTTTCCACTCTTAAGCTAACATTGATATATATGCCACTATAAAAGGAACTCTGTCAGGCATGGCTTTAAACTTCTTAAATTTCAAAGTCAAAAAAACCCCAGAAAGGATGGTGTTTGGTCCTAATGGCTCCTGTGAACCACCCCTGTTGATCAGGGCTCTTTGTTTCAGTTTTGCCTTTGTTTTAGTTTTTTATATTTAACGTGGTTTCTAATTTGGGTTTTAAGATGAACAGTGATTTCAAATTAAATCGCCAGGTTGGAACAGTGGTCACTGTGGTTTGTATTTTATTAGCTAACTGCTAAATCGCGTTCTTTAATACAGCACCTTGAAGCAGCGGTCCATGCCTTCATTACAGCCCAGCGTGACGACTGTTTTGCTTCCTGGTCCAGAATGATGCAGCCAGGCTTCTGACTGCCGTTGGTAAGAGGAAGCATATCAACTCCACCCTGGCTTCCCTCCACTGGCCGCCTGTGGACTTTACAGTTTCATTTTAAGTTTCTCTTATTTGTTTTTAAAGGTGCCCATGGTCATGTCCCATTTTACCTCTTCTGCTTAGATCAGCTGCTACTGGAGACGCCGAGGCCTGAAGGAAAGCTCAGAGGGAACAGGGTCTTCAGTGTTGCTGCTCTCAGATTATGGAATAATCTTCCTTTAGAAATTAAATTTACTGGTCTCTTTTAAAACTCTTCTAAAAACATATTTTTATTAATTAGCTTTTGGCCCAGCCTGAGACTATTGACTGTAATATTTGTAACCATCTGTTCTTATTTTTCTTTCCTTGTTTGTTTTAAATGTTTCTTCTTTTTTACATGTGCAGCACTTTATGGCAGCTGTGGTTGTCAAAGTATTTTTTTGTAAAAAAAAAAAAAAAAATACATAAAGTAATGCCAAGGAAATGTAATTTAAAGATAATTTGGGTGTTTTTAGCTTTTGTTTTCCCCCTCTAGACTTTTCCTGCCTTCAGCTCGTTTCAATCATCACTACCTGAGTCGACTCTGTCATAGTCACCATCATCTGGTCAGCCAGTTTCAGCCTGTCATCTGTTACCCCTGAATGCCTGTTACCACATCCAAATCTGCAATAAAACCTTTAAAATATAACACTGTTCTGGCTTGAATTTCGGGTTCTGCTGGTATAAATCATTACATTTACCTTTTTGATCTCAACTGCACCCTATACTTGGAGCCTCCTTCACCACAACATGACAGAAGTAACAAGCCAAGAAAATGAACCCAGTGGCGTTTTACTGAGACTCATTTAATCAAACTAGGACAGACGGAGGACCCCCCCCCCCCCCCCCATCCACCACTCCCAATTGTCCACAAGAAATGGTAAATTATTAGAATACATCATTGCAAATTACACATAACTAAGAGAAAAAATATAAATAATGTTTCTATACCTGTACATGCAAAATTGTCCAGGATATTTTTCAGGAGTAATCCCCAGAAATAATTATCTGGGTCACACATCTAATAATAAAATAACCAGAGCCCGTCTGGACGCTATCTGCTTTGAAACTGTGTAAGTGCTGCTGCCAGTTCCCGGGGCAAACAGGCTGTTTTTATTGAGTTAATATTTACACTTTTATATGAGAGCTGACTGGGGGGACCAATGGGAGAGAAAAGCGTTGACTGAGCTCGAGGTCTCTAGGGCTGCTGTAGGTGCCAGGGACAGACGGTCCTTCTTACTGCTGTTTTCAGTCACATAGTTAATCACTTCTGTGACTGAATATTAATATTTTCACCTTTATATGAGAAATTTTGCCACTCTTGCTTCAACCCTGGTTTTTGGGGGGGACTCAAGTGTACCGTTTGCAGAATGCTGTAATTTACTAAGGAAACTGATCAACAGATTTCCTGAGATTGTTTCTTTTTTTTATAGTTTTTTATGGTTGCTATATTGAAAGAATGACAAGTCAGGATAGCCTAAATTCAAGACATACAGTAATGCATCACTGAACCATGGAGTTTCAGGAATGTACCAACATATAGACAAAACAATTCCCTGCAAACCAACCCATTACAGCCATTGTGGGTTTTTTTACATGTAAAGAATTGTGACCCCAGTAAGATGTATATGGACTACAATCCTCATGAAATAGGAAAGGTTTCCCCTCTCAAACAATAATTACATTAAGGGACATGAACTCCGTTACACTAGTGTTATTCAGTGTAAAATACTGGTGTGTCTCCTGAAATCCACATTAACATAGTTTGTCCCTTATTTAACCCATTTTAGTTGGTTAGCGGGGACATTTAACAACATTCTCCACATGTTCACTCTCTAGTCCAGTAAATTAGTTTTAAGAGCTTTTCTTCTCCTCTGCATTTCATTAAGGAGTTTCCACATCCTTAAAATAGTCTTCTACAAACATTTGTTGCCAGGTCTAGAAAGTAAAGTACGAAGTAAAGTACTTACAGTCGTGGAAAAATGTGTACACCCTATGACGACAGGCCTCTTGGCTACTTTTTTAAATAACATGCACCTTGGTCTTCTTGATGCCGTTTGTCCACATACATCCTTTAATAAATGTCTAATGATCTCTCATTTAACTTTTAACCAATTTAGTCATGACAAAATTCCTGATGGCAATTAAACTCCTGTGGACGTTTTAAAATCTAACACTTAAAGTAACACTTGAAATCCTTTGAATTTTAACAAACCTCTGAGGCAACAAACAGGATGCAATTCATTTATTTAGGGTAACAGAATGAGCTTTGACGTTAATACAAGTGGGTTGACAAAAAACAAACGTGAGTAGACTTCACTTTTGGATTTTACGTCAGCCAACAACTTAAAGTACAAAGTAATTGTTTAAGTACGCCCTTTTACACTTACAAAGCCCAAAGCTGCATTATTACCACACTGCAGAATAAGCTTTGTCCTTGGGTGAGACTTTCCGCTGTACCTACAGTTAGGGAATTTGCTATTCTTATCATGGGTGCAGTCAACAATTCTGAAATCGTTGGCACTTGGTGTTTCCATTCTGCCCTGGATGCCCTGACAGACCTGATCAACTGCCTCCTGATTAGAGACAATGAAGGTGTTTGAATAGGCGCAATTTTGTTTCCCCGCGTTGACCATTTCATTCATCCTTGCAGTACAATCCTGAGGCTCCATTGGACCAACCAGAAGCAACTGAGCAGCTTGAGAGAGCCATGCAACTGAGAGCAGCACCAGCAGCGGAAATACAGCCTGGGTCTTCATAATTCTGTTAGATAAAAACAAAAACACTTTGCTGTCATTCCATGTGATAAAAAACAAAGACTTTTGAGTTTCTAGAAATGTACAGATATTTTTACCTGGATGAAAATGATGCTGAAACCAACGAGCGGTGGTCCACAGACACCTTGTCTGTCTGATGCAGAGTTTTCTGATGATCTTCTGTAACAGCAGTGGTCTGAAGATGCTGCTCCACTGAAATGGGCTCACTATATATTGCCAAAGTGAGAAGATACCTGATCTATTCAATTTGCCTAGAAATACATGAGCATTTGAATAGAAGTCAGAAAAAAACAGCTCAGTTTGAAATGCAAAATATACAAGTTAGGAAAGCTGCCAGCAAAGAGATAACTTGGGACGCCTCTAGTGAGGATGTTCTAAAACAGACTGAATAACGGCTGTAACCATAGCGACAGCCACCACAAACCATGTCTTTAGGAGGCTGCAGGTGGTCCTCCCTCTGTCCTTATTCAGATAACAGATTCAGTTGAGCTCTGGGAGGTGTTTGCAGCTTGGGATACTGTTTTACACCCTAACCCTGTTTTAAACATCTCCATAACGTTCTCTTGTCTGTTTGTTAGTCTTCATGATGCTGCTTGTTCTCTAATCCTCTGTAACCTTCAGAGAACAGCTGGATTTACCATAATAGTATTATGAACCCATGTGCACTCTGTTCACTATTCAGGTGATTCCTGGATGCAGTTGGGATTTTTTTAAAGCAGGGGTCTCAAAGTCAAGTCATCGATGGCCGGTGTCCTGTAACTTTTAGGTGTGACCCTTGACCTACAGAACTGACTCCAATGGCTAAACTAGAAAGCTGTTAAGCTCTGCAGAGCTCTGCTAATGAACTCATAATGGAGTCTGGTGTTTTAAGGCAGAGACATCTGAAAGCTGCAGAACATTGGAAATAAAAACAACTGTGTTAAGGGTTTAGGAGTACAGGGAGATAAATACAAAAGCTTGCCAAATTCTTTTTGTGTCTGATTAAAAGAAAACGTGAAACTGTTAACTTGCATATTATTATTCCACTTGACAATTAAGCACCGCTTTGTGTCTCTTTGCCAATCTGTGACAGATTATTAAAAAAAGAAGTTTAATAGGTATGAATATTGTGATTACACACTGCTTCAAACTCAAATGTAAGCATTTCAATAGATCCGTTTTGTTCTCGGTGAATATAATTATGAGAGTAAAGCAGAACACTTAGATCTCAAGTATGAAGATAAAATAAGTTTCCTGAAAAAGAAAAGGTGAACTTATTCACGTACCATGTGATGCTGCAGGGCTGTTTTAGCTTATCTGACTGATTTGCACGTCATTTTGTTGCAGTCAAAATGTCTCCTTTATGGGAGCTCTTATCATGCTTATCTGATTTAGAATTTGCATTAACTGTTCAGCAGGTGTGTGAATGCAAATAATGTTAAGACATAAAAATATAACAATTGCTGCTGTATTTTATAGGTAATCCATCCGTTCTCTATTTAATCATTTGTAAATCAAACATTTAATTACTACAGTTGTTTTAGTTGTTGATCAAGAGCTTGAATAAAGCTTTGATACTTAAATGACTGGGATGTGAAACTTTAACTGAATACATTACATATTATTCAGACCAAGGAGCTTTTTAAACTAAAACTACATTTATTTCACATGTGACACAGAATGCTATGCTTAAGCAACCCTGAATGCAAAATCACCCCCAACTAAATAAAAATCCACAGGTGTACTGTTTGCGTTGCTTGTTAATTTAGGGAAAGTGATTATGGACAGAACAGCTGTATGAGCAGCAATCGGGTCTTTTACATATTTGTACATGAGCTTGAACATTAAAGACAGTTACAGAAAACAAAATAACCTTAAATGTCCAACCAAAGATGACAAATGTAATAAAGATGTGATCAAACTACTCAGTAAGGCTGAATTCCCATGGTTTCCATTTAAAAAGTAAATTTTTAACTAAGTTTTGTGATGTTAGATGTAAATGTTACCTTTGCACATCCAGTTAATAGCCTATCAGCTTGAAAAGCTGAAACAAACCGTCAGTAGGTTGTAAGCTGATTCATGAATCACCTGACCACACCAATCTCCTCTTTGGTTGGTGTTCATGACGTTTTCATCACCGGTCACTCCTCTTTCTTACATGACGCAGCTGATGCTCGTCTGATTGGAGAGCAGATGCTCCTCCTGTTTCTGCTCAATGATGGATTTAAATGCAGTTGTTCTAAAGTATCGTGTGAGTTCTTGTGAATAAAGTTTATGTGAACATGTGGGACAACCAGCGTTAGGAATAACAGAGGTGTACCCGATAAAAATTATGGAAGCCAGGCAGATTTGAGGTCCTCCATCTCCCTTTTCTTTTATCCAAAAATAATCCAAAAGTGCAAGTGAAAAAAAAAATCTATTTGACAAACAATAAACACATCGATTCATTTTCGAGATCCTGCTGAAACATCAGTCCTTTACTCCTGCAAATGTTCTTCAGGTTATAGAAAGCTAACTTTGCCTTTAGATACTTTTGGAGGTTCAGGTCTGAGTCCATCACTACTCCCAGAATTCAGACCTGATCAGTGGTTACTAGCTGAAGCTGTGGGCTACCTCTGCATCGCTCCTGCATTGGGCTATGGATGTCATTGAACACCTTGACAAGGGCAGTCTCTGTACTGTACTTAAATGTAGATTTGTTAAAAAACAGGTCAAATATGTATGAATCTGCCAAATAATTATTTTTTTCAAACAGCCCTCTGCTTTTTTTGTCAAAATCAAATAACTTAAAATTGGGGTTCACTTTCCATTTTGTTTAATTTTTTTTGTTTCTCACTGGCTTCCTAGATGCATGATTTGTTTTAGTTTATGTTTTACTTCAGGTTTGCTGCTATGAAACACAGTTTAATCATGATGCTCAAGCCATCCAATGAGAAGTGATTTACCCAGGCCAAGACTCTGGCTGGTAAACTCAGGAATTTAAGGAAATATTCACCCGCAGATATTGGATAAATATAACAATTTTACTGCTTAATTCAGAAGGACAGACTGTTTGCCCCACCTCCAGATCAGGTGAAACTACCCAAGGCTCAATAAATATTTTAGAATGGAAAAAAAATACAGAAAATATATACATAAATACACTAAACAAGATAAAAGATGAGAGTATTTATGTATTGTAAATGAAAATGCCAGTAGCCTAAATGGTCATATAAAGTTAGATTATGTGATGCTCTCTCTTTGCTTTTGGTTGCTGCACCGATCGCGTCTCATTTTCCAGGCTGGTGGGTAAAAGCACGTGCAGAGAAAAAGGCTTATTGAGCTGTACTTTAAAGCCCGCCTATTTGCACCATGATCCAGGAACAATTTACCTTTCAACGCTCCTCTATTCTCAAAGCGCTGTGCAGTCAGAGGCGCTGCTCCTCTCAGTTTGCACTTTTTTCTATTTTATGTTGTCGCTTTGCCAAATACAACCGCTTTATACAAAACGAGCTTGTAACAGAAAACGTTTAAAATACAAATATTAAAGTAATCTTTTGTTTAGATTAATCCTGTTTTAACACTTCACCATTTTCAAATTCCGTACTTTTCGAAAACAATGGAATTAAATAAATTAAAAAGTAAATTAAATTACTAAATATGGACAAAAGAAATCATCTCAAGACACTAAAAACAGTCAAAAAGGCAACTTTATTTTTTTTTCTCTTATTGTACTGAAACAATTCAAGAATACTAAGATCTCAAAACCCCAACAAATTTTTAGCATGTGATTCCGATAACATTTGTGCCCTGTACAAGTGTGTTAAAGTGCAGAAACCAGAGGCAGAGTTCTTCTTTTAGATCATTGCTGCCCCGTCCTCGCTTTCTTCTTTTCAGTGGTGACAGCAGACCCTTGTTTAGTGAGAAAAAAAAGTTACAGTCAACATTTATTACAAAAATTTAACCGATAAGCATAAGTAATTACTCCAACACTCAAGCTCGTTGCCCTGTCTGAAGGCAAGAAAGAAAACACATGGAGAGCCAGTATCTTCTGGCAGCAGACTGGACCGGCGCCGGCGGAGGGAGACCGGACTGGCCCGTATCAACGTCTGGACTGGACCGTGGAGGCTTTTTGATTCCTGACCCGCTCAACAAAAAGGGAGGAGTCAGCATAGATCTATCAGAGGTCTGATCCAGCTGTTCTTCAGCCTGCGGTGGACCGGGACGGCTGGCTTTGAACGAAGGGACATTTTCTGGAGTCCCCGGGCAGCACGGCTGACCGATCTCCTGGGTGTGAAGACGGGACGGATGTGGAGGAGAGAAGCCGTCATAGGTGGAGCTGCGAGGACGGAGAGGTTGTGTTTAAAACTTTCAAACTAAAAATGAGCAACTGCATCACAATTTAAGAAGCATCTCTGAAAACTAAAGATTTAGGGTTTTAACCTGCAGTATCATTGTCCTTTTGTGTCAGTAATGGTAAGGAAGTCATGTAGTGAGAATTTAGGACACCCCACATTTTATTCCCAGCTAAAAGTGGCTAAAAGTTACACAGAGGCAAATCACATTGGGTTCACATGCTTAAAATAGTTACTAAAGGGAAGTTTGTCCCACTTAAACCTCAGGTGCTCCTGACTGTTTAACAACAATTAACTGTATGAGGCTTTCACAAAGATGAATGACCTCCTACCATTCCTCTTCATACAATATAATCAATAAGTGGAGGGAAGGCATTCAAACAACTGGCAACATGATAAAGTCTGGTCCTTGAAGCAAGTTCACCCTGAAAGCAGACTGCAAGATGCTGAAAGAAGTCTCCAAAAATGATAAAATGTCACCATGGGACTTGCAGGTTTTTTTACTGCTTTTTATAATAAAAGGCACTAACTTTAAAAAGGAGATGTGCAAGGAGACCTTTTGTTCATGACAATCAGACAAAGGTTTGCCAGAGAAAACAGCGCTTACTGGAATAATGTGCCTTGGACACGTGTGATTATTAATTATTTTACCACTAGAAAAGACGACAAACTGTCCTTTAAATACCATATTGCAAGAAAAGAAGCTCATGCCAACTTTAAAGCATGGAGGTGGATGTGTCATAGTTTGGGGATGCTTTGCTCGGAGCAGGAGCTGACCAGCTCGCTATCATAAAGTCCACCATGAGTTCTCACATGTAACAGAGGGAGCTAGAGGATAATGTGAGACCACCTTTAACAAAAACCTGAAGCTGAAGTAGGCGTGAAATAATTAAAATTACCCAAAACATACAATTTAAACCACCGCGGATTGGCTGAGTCTTAAGAAATATAAAATCCTGCGCTAAGTCGTCCCATGGAGATGCTGCAGGATGACGAGAAATTGGCGGTACGTGCAACAACTCTCTCACATCTCAGAACTTATTGTGGGGAGTGGAAAAACTTTCCCTAGACAGATTGAGAGACTGGTAGACGGCTACAGCAAGCATCCCACTGAAGGTGGGAAACTGGAGCCATTAGTGGAACGTGTGCCTTAATGTTTTCCTCAGAAGATGCTACTCTACAACTAAATTACTTTGATTTGTGAACATCTTTAAATAAAGAGGCAAATACTCCCTGAGGCTCTCCAAGTTTTAGAATAACTGACTTACCTGCTGAAGGACGTCTGAAGGGAAGAACACGATGAAGAGGAGAGGTACCCTGGCCGGCTGGGTTTCTGTGGACTCTCCATAACGACATACTCCTCCTGAGATAGCTCCGATAAGCTGTGGCTGACTGTAGGGGACATCATCATGTAGCCGAGCCCTTCTTCCTTCTCAGCCGACTCCCAGCTCTGGGTCCTGCAGCTTTTGGGTTTTGGCACGGGGCTCTGCTGGCATCTGGAAGGGCTGAGGTGCGACGTGAAGCTCAGGGAGGACTCAGACTTGGTGTCGTCTGGTTTTTGAGCTCCTCGGTGCAGGTGCACAGGACTCGTCTGGCTCTCAGGGTCTCTAGGGTGCAGAGCCAGAGGTGTGAGTGCTCTAACGGTAGCCGGCTTGTCTCTGTGTTTGGGCCGGCAGCGCTTTGAGCCCAGAATGCCCGGCTGTTGATTGTGACTGGAGGTCGGGGATCTGCTGAAGTCGGGAAGAGCTCGTAGGGCTCGTACCGCCTCCCGAACCGCCTCGTGAATGTGTTGGGCCAGAGCTGGGTTTCCTGGGCGGGCCAATCAAAAAGCAGGATTGCTTTAAAAGCAAAAACAGATTTTATTTCATTTTTGTCATGCCTGATTACCTTCTTCTCTCGCCTCCATCCAGATCTCTCCAGGGCCGTGAGGCGCCGTCCGGCCGAGCTCCAAAAAGAAGAAGCCCTCCTGGTGTCCAAAACGCCGAACGCTCAGCAGTGGAATTGTCACTGATGGCAAGTCATTACTGGATCCCAGGCGGACCAGGACGAGTGTTGACGCTGTAAGGCAGAGGCGGTTCTCCCCAGTGAACGGTCTGGAGGAACCCAGACCTCTGGGCTTCACCATGACGGGCCAAACCTTAGACGAAGGTGGTGGGTCAATAAAAAGTGGGAGCCCAAGAAGACATTCTCTCCACTCAAAATCTAAGACATCGTGGTACAAATGTGTTTGGCTTTGCAAACCACGTCTCAAAGTCTGAAATTTGAATTTTAACTGCTTGAATATCAGATTATTATAGAATGGGTGTTTATATAATTGACTAAAATGCAAGTAAAACCCTTTTTGTTTTAGTTTTATTCTTATTCCTTTGAGTTTTACTTACTTTTAGTGCCCTTTTTGCTGTGTATAACGTCAATGTTTAATAAAAAAAACACACATGGAAAAGGGAAACTCTAGGACCCTGTTTCACAAATGATCGTTTACGGCCTTCCAAAACGACGCATGCGTGTGGACAGACAGCCTAAAGCACAAAATACCTTTGTGGATTCACCTAACCTCATCTCCGTGGGGATGGGGCCTCAGTCTTTTTAAAAGTATAATAACACTTTAGACTAAAAAGGAAGGCAGACAATGAATGGAAGGGAAGGACTGATTGATGAGCAGACTAATAGACTAATTAATAAATTAGTCTATTAATTAATAAAGCAGCAGGGTACATAGACTGATAATATTGCTACAGGGACAAATGCTAGACGGCTGGATGACAGGTGGATCAGTAGATAAATGGATTCATGACGTAGAGACAGATGAATAAACGTATGGATGGCTGGACAAAGGGATGATTGAATGATGGACGGATGATAGATGGACAGGAGTCTGGAAGGAGAGCTTGATTTACTTCTCCCACCCTGAAACATACTCAAACCCAGATATTTTCCAAACTCTGTAGGACACCTGCTCTTTCCTGAACTGTTCAAGATGAAAAGCGTCGCCCTACCTCTTTGAAGAAAGCTGCGGCCGGTAGAGTACTGTACCCATCATCATCCTCTTCATCCAACCCTTCTTCGTGCTCCTCGTCCTTCTGCTCTTCCTCCATCGCCTTCTTTATGGCCACATACCAATCTTCCTGCTGCTGCTGCTCCTCCATCACCAGCACAAGAGTCTGGCTCTTGTCGTACAGCGCCACCATGTGGCCCTTACGGGTACTGCCACTCCGACTCACACCAAGACAGCATCGGAGGTAAATGACCCTTGGAGGGATTTTTGATCAATGTTATTTTAAATCATGCAAAAGTATAACCACTCTACTATTATTTTTAACCTTAATTTAGAAAGAGTTTCTTTTAGGAAACATTTTGCAAAAGTTTTACAAGGAATTGCAGACATGTAAACTTGCAATAAGCTAAATCTTTCCTGCACACTGTGGTAACTCCATCACAAAAGGTAAACCCAGCTCTAGCTCCTAATTCAATTAAAGTTTTTTGCTGTTTCAAACCTACCCTTGCTTGTTGGCTCCGAACAGACCAGCCTTCCCAGCAGACTTCTCCATTGCTGTGAACTTATCCTGGTTCTTGTACCACTCCAGTCTGCTTGGACCAGTGTGACTTCCTGTCCTCAGGACGAAATATCTTCTGTGGCTCCGCTCCAGCTTGCCCAGATAACCTTCCTTCACCACGTCGCTCTGCTGCTCCGAGGAGGCCAGCAAGGCACCGGTTAGCGGGGCCAGAGGCATGGAGGTCCTGCTGGTGCAGAAGAGCTCCTCGTAGAAGCAAGACGAAGGCGGTTCGTTTGGCTGCATGCTGGGGGGACAGTCCACTGAGTCCTCATCTTCACCCTGGGCTGAGTAACGAGTCCTCCGGTGAAACTGCAGAGGAGATTCAGCCGTAGGAGTGTAGCTGCAGCGGTGGGATGGCCGAGGGGTGCACAAAGGCTCTACAGCTCCCCGTTTGGCAGAATCATCATGTCCTTCTGCCATTTAATCGTTGAGAGATTTAAAATCTGCGAGATGAATACAGAGAAATAAAAAAAATAAAAAAATGCCAATTAATAACAAGGTCATTTTCCAAAAACAATGTAGTCTTGAGTTCAATGCTTCTCAACAAATTTAAAAGGGAAAGGGTTCAGTTTATTTTTTAACAAAAAGTAAACCAGTGAGGGCATTCTTTTATGATTGGTAGCAATGTGGATTTTAATGCATTTTAAGTTAAAAAACAGCTACTTTTCTACATATCCAAATTAACTTCTTGTGCTTCTTTAAAGGTGAGCATGCTCACTTTTTTTAATGAGAAATGTAAAACACAAACAAACAAAAAAATTTCTCTAAAATGTATTTGGATAAAATACATTCTAGGAGTATAATGCTATGGTACCTAAAGGGGTCTGTAATTTAGGTCCGTAACCTTGTTTTTAATTTCATTAAATTCAGTTTATGGCACCAATTCATGTCATCTCAAGAAACTTCACAAAGAGTTTTCCATCTAAGGAAACCAAGCAGATTACATCAATTCATGCACTTTATTAATTCATTGGATTTTTTTTTTTTTTTTTTGGAGGGAAAATGCAAGATGCAAAACATGTCACAAGTTGTTCTAACAAACATTCTTATTCAAATAAGCTTTAATTTATATGGACTGTTACATTTTTTGTCTCTTTTGTTGATGGGCAAAAGCGTTGTTAATTTATTTACGTCATGCGACTAATTTAGCTAAAAACACAGCAGCTGTTGTTTTATCCCCGTCACAACATATTTAACCGAGTAAAAACTCACCTGAGGGCGGCAGAGGTCAGCATTACGCCTGAAGTCTCCAAATCTGTTTGCAGGGCGTGGGCTTCCCGTCTCACAGAGAGCGCAACAACCAGAGCAGCAAATGATTTCCGAACCAGTTTTCGGGAACCATTCTGTTTGCAACAGGTGCCAATCAGCGTTGCCTGCAGGAGCGCCTCGTAAAAAACAGCTTTTCAGCTCAGAAAAGTCGGAAAATTCTGTTATTCTAACGGTAAACGCACAAAAGTAAGAAAACTCTATGCCAGTAAGTCTCAAAAACGTACACTTAATATTTCTCCAAGTTCCATATTTACAGTCAGTTAGAGCTGTAAAAAAGGTACAGCAGGACTCAGTTGTTAAAATAGAGAACAAAGACAGAAAGCAAATCCCATACCAGGTCATTATTTGGTAGGTTGAAGGACTTGGTTTAAGCAGGCATTTCATTTTTATCCAGAAGTTTAATTTTCCATTTTTTAGGTTGAAACAAATAATAAAAAAGGTCCCTAGAAGCTAAAGCTCTGAGTGGCTGTGTTTTAAAATACAAAATGCTGAAATTAAAAATACATTTTGATGATCTTGTTGGCTGGTTGTATTTACCGTGGTCACACAGTTCAATCCTACTGGGTTTCCAAGTTGGAACTAGAACAGAGTCAAGACATTTACTTGTTTACTGTGATCTACTACATTAACGGTGCTTTGGTACGTACCTTAAACATTTACCACATTTCCTCTGAGTATCATTAAAGACAGCTCAAGTACCACCGGTGGGATCTGTGCCAGCGTTTGGGAGCCATGGCGCTATGGTGCACACTTACCTCCCATTTTATTAAATAAACCAATCACATGATAGCCAGTCAAATGTATTTGATGAGGACAAAGCTGAAGTTCAAAGCATGTTTGTTGGTTGCAGATGAGCAGGTCCGCATACTTTAGAAACTGCTGAGCTGCTGGGATTTCAACATGCAGCTATCCCTGAAAATGTCTCATTGATTGCAGATGACAATGAGCAGACTGGTGTATCCATAGAGAAATGTATCGTGAAAACTCCAACAAAAGAACCACTTAGTGAAGACCCACCAGGTGCCACTCCTGCCAGCTAGGACCAGGAAGCTGAAGCTACATTTCACACACATCCACCAAAACTGGGCAATAATATATTGGAAAAATGTTTGCCTGGTCCAACTAGTCTCCGTTTGAGCTGCAACGCTCAGGTGGCAGGATCTGAACTGTTCAACTGTTGTGTCTGCTGTCTCTCTAAATTCTCCGTAGGTGTGAGTGTGTGCATGAATGGTTGCCCTGCGATAGACTGGCGACCTGTCCAGGGTGTACCCTGCCTCTCGCCCACTAAATGCTGGAGATAGGCACCAGCACCCCTCGCGACCCCAATAGGGATAAGCGTGACAGAAAATAGATGGATGGATGGATGTTGTGTCTGCTGGTGGTGTTTTGGCATAAGGAATATAGGTTTTCAAATTTTTGTGCTTCTTAGCACAAACAGAGCATCATTAAACACCACAGGCCACCTGAGTGCTGTTGTTGATCATGTCCTTCCTTTTATTACCACACTCTAGCCACCTTCTGAAGGATACTTCCATGTCACAATGCTAAGATCTTCTCAAAAATGTTCCTGTACTCCAGTGGAGGTGGTGAAATAGGAGATCCTTATGATGGAGTTGCAGCTGACAGATATGCAGCATGTGAGTGATGCTGTCATAGACATATGGACCAATATCTGTAAGGGAATAGCACCTGCATCTATGCCAGAAAGGTTCGCTGCAGTTCTGGAGGTAAAACCAGCTCCAGCATGGTACTGGCAGGGTTTTCCTGATAAAGTGGTCGTAGAGGGCAGCATCGGTTTCAAGTAATCTACAACTTTTTCTTTATTTTTCTTTAGACAGCCATGACTTAAAAAGTAACTGGACTAGTCTGCGATGGATACCAGAACCATACCATTTACCAACACCAGACAGTACGCACTGCCAAAAAAAGGTAACACTTTTTATTTGGTTTTAACAAAATAAGTTGTGGAAAAGAAAAAAATATGACACGCATGGTTACGTTAATGAGGAAACCTGACTAAAGAAAGCGACTTGTTTGTCCGAATGAAAAGTCTTTGTGCTGCCCCAGGGCTCCAGTGAGTAGTGTAACAGTTTTACCGAGCTTCCTATGGGTGGAGACATCCTGGGAGGCATAATCATCACCATATTCAGGGATTAGGATGTGTTATCTATGATTACTCTGAGGGACCTGATGTTAGAAGATGTAATAGGTGAAAACACAGAGGATTTATAGATTAAATCCTTTCCACTGTGAGAACCTGGAGCTTGTGGAGAGGGATGGTGGAGTCGAGCAGAAACCCAGTCAGAGTTGAAGCTGTGTTAGAGGATCAGCAGTCAGCCTGTAATGTATTAAACTGTACAGTGCCTTGCAAATATTTAAAAACTCACAGACCAACACAAAGGGGGGAAGTAATAATGATATGAATACAAATGAATAATACATAAATGAGTAATGGATGATATGAAAAATACACCTTTTATTAAAATCGCAGCTTTAGGGTACATCTGCTTTGCACCTGTAGTGACTGAATTTTTGGAAGCTTTGGCCTTCGCGTGCTTCTCAGAAAGCAGGAGAAGGCCAATAATACGCTGAATGTTATGAATTTATTCTTGTAATTTCCCTTCCAAATATTGTATTCGGGCGATTGTACAATAAACAAAACAAATTATTGGCTACAGAAGAGTACATTTCGCCTGTTGCCCTTAAAACACATCCTCCCACAGGAGCCGAGGGTCTCTGCAGCTCCTCCAGAGTTACATCAAACCTCTTCACTGCATCTCTGAATAATGCTCCCTTTGTCCGGCGTGACAGTTTATGTCCACAGCCGTCGTTGTCAGTTTGCTTTTCTATTTCTAGATCATGGAGTGAACAGCGCTCTGTTCGTGTTCAAAGGTTGCTTTAATACCTTACCCTGCTTTGAATATCTCTACAACTCTCTTCCTGATTTGTCCGCTGCATGCCTTTCCTTCGCTCGCTGACGTTCCCCAACATATTTTCTTATTCAGTCAGTTGTGAAAGCAATTTGTTGCACTGGATGTCATTCACGGTGAAGGTTGGGAGGACCAGATTTTTATTTGTAAAAAAAAAAAAAAAAAAAAACATTGAAAGTTACGTGTCATTTCCCCTCCTTCCCCTCAGTCTTGCGCCTCTCTGTGTTGAGCCGTTGCCTAAAATATGCTGAGGTCTGTGCTTCAAAGAGCGCGTTTTCACACCGCGCTCCACTCTGCAGAGCATCTTGACACGTTTTAAGTCCACATCAATAAAAACAAGTCGTATGTCGTATGAAGTGAAAATGATGAAAGTGACCGCATTCAACAGACAAAGAGGAAGTGGGGCCACAGCAATTTCAGCTGCTGTTGTGAAACCAGTGCAACGGTGGGAGGAATACGTTAAGCGTGTTTCTGCATCGACAACTTCTGCCTGCCAGCTGCCAGATCGGATCAGGACATCTGGCCGCGATGGCTCTCCTTTACGCCGTCCTTTTGCAGGTTCTCAGCTGGTCTGGGCTCTGTCTCATCCTGCGGCTGCTGGCGACAGGACTGGCGGGCGTGCTTGGAGTCTGGACGCTGAGGCTGCTGGCCCGTCACGCCTGGTACACGCGCCGGTTGTCCCGCTTCAACACGCCACGGACGCATTCGTGGCTGATAGGTCACCTTGGCCAGGTGAGGGTTAAAATAACAGCCTCTATTGTTTTCAAATCTTCAGAGCAACATGAATTTATTGGCATTTCAGATGCAGAGCACGGAGGAAGGTCTCCAGCAGGTGGACGAACTGGTGCAGACCTACAAGCACTCCTGCTGCTGGTTCTTGGGGCCTTTCTACCACCTGGTCAGAGTCTTCCACCCCGACTACGTCAAGCCCCTGCTGATGGCGTCCGGTAGGAACAAAACCACCCGAAACAGGCGGGATAATTTCACAGCATCCGAAGCTCACGTTGACCTTTATGTTCCCTCACATCGTCGCTACCGTACGTCTGGAAGCCAACATCACGGTGAAGGACGAGCTGATCTACGGCCATCTGCGTCCATGGCTGGGTGAGTCAGATGTGTTTTTGCTTTATTTTCTTCTGGCTTCCTGTTTCGTAAACTGCTGCGTCCAGAAGAGGGCTGTACGTGTGTGCTATGATTTGTTTTCTCACTTAAAACCCCCTGCTGACAGCCTGTGATTTGGTTTAACCTGCCGCCTCTTGTCCCAGGACAAAGTTTGCTAATAAGCAGCGGAGAGGAGTGGTCTCGCAAGAGGCGGCTGTTGACGCCAGCTTTTCATTTCGACATCCTTAAGAACTACATCCTGACATTCAACTCCTCGACCGACACCATGCACGTAAGGCCCAAAAACACTTCTCTGGTCCCATCTTTGTCATTGTTGGGGCCTCCACAGCATAGAAAGTAGCTAGAGAGGCTGTCCAAAAAAAAAAAAAAATTTGCATCATAGCTGCATAACTGGATCAGCCAGTTCATTGGCCGTGTGGATTCACAGGGATCGGCCCTAGATGCAGCTGTGAGGGGACGGGTGAGAGGACTCGGCAGCTTGTGAGGGATTTCAGGCAGTTTTTGGTCCCAAAGCAGAACAGCGTTTAATAGTCTACAATAACAGCAGGAAAAAGGTGTTACATTCGGTATCTCATTTTTGTTTTTTAAAGAGTTGCCAAAATTAGCAATTTGATGGTATTAAAACATTGCAGGTGTTTATATAGAAACCTAAAGGCATCATCCCATTGATACCCCAAAAAAAACAACCATATCTTTTTATATTTATCATATAGAGCTATGAAGTCCTTTTGGGACACTAAATGTTGATTTGCAGTATTGTTAACAAAGTTGGAGGTAGACCTCTTTCTTCATTATCCCATCTTTTATGTGCAATGCACCAGTATCACAAAGTGTGAAACTACCACCATCATGCTTGACCGTTTGGACTTTGTTCTTCCTCCTGTTGTATTCTCCAAATGAGCCTCTTCTCATTATGCCAAAACACTTCAACCTTCCTCTCGTCTGACCATAAAACTTTCCTCCTGAGGGCTTCTGGGTCGTCCATCCATCCTGAAGGTGCCAGATGTAGAAAGGATGCTTTTTTATGGTCAGTTCTCTCTGAGCCCAAAGTGAAGTTAGAATCGATTGACAGAAACAATAAACTTATATAATTTTTTGATACCTTTACATCTAATAAACCGTATAAGCTTTTGCATTTCTGGCACAACCAAAGAGCAGGAGTGCTGGTTAAGAGGGACTTTGGGAAAACTGTTGGAATAAAACAATATTCATTCAAAACCTGAAACCTGTTCCCTGTCCGCTCATTTAATGTCCAGAACAAATGGCTTCGCCTGGTGGCAGAAGGGACAAACAACATAGAGATGTTTGACCAAATCGCTCTGATGACCCTGGACAGCTTACTAAAGTGCGCCTTCAGCTACCAGAGCAACTGTCAAGAGTGAGGAGGACTCGACTGTTTCTCCTAAAATTTTCCTTCCAGATGTAGATTTATATATATTGAAAAAAAGAAAACACATCTTTCTTTAGGTCCACCAGTGAATATGTGTCTGCCATTGTGGAGCTCAGCGACCTGGTGATAGATCGCCGCCTTCGCATTTTGCACCACTGGGACTGGATCTACTGGAAAACTCAGCAAGGACAAAGATTCAAACGAGCATTGAATGTGGTGCACAGGTAGTGTGTCTGGAGTCAAACAACCTATGGAGACTCTAGAGAAGTTTGATATTGAATTTATGTGATATATTCCTTTGTAATAATTTCCATCAGATTATACTGTAATGTAACAGCTTGAAATCTAGTTTACATTATTTACAGCAATGACGGTATACCACAAAGCCTAAAGAGGGTTACTGCTTTAATGTCTTTCACATTAACTCCAATATTTTGCCAGCAAAACATTTAAAAATCTCCGTTTTTCTTTATTTCGTGTGCATTTTGTTACTCCTGTGTTTGTTTAACTTACAGGTTTACCAGGGATGTTGTGCAGAAGCGCCGTGCTCTCATTGACCAGCAGAGGGAGACAGAGCCACTGACCAATCAGAGTCAAAGAAAGAAAGACTTTGTGGACATCATTCTGCTGTCAAAGGTGAACAGAAAAACCGAGTGTATGATGAAATATAACAAATTTAACCCACAAAACATATGAAAGCAAGACAAAAGTGTGATTTCTATCCAGGATGAAGATGGACAAGGACTCACAGATGAGGAAATACAGGCGGAGGCCAACACTTTCATGTTTGCAGGTGAAACGGTATTTTGGCTAAACACCGCCCTCTGTGGGCATAATTATGAACTACAATGCTCATGAATTCAAATTATCTTAAACATAGAAATGCAATTTTTTTATATCAAGAGTTATATATTAGTAATATAATATCACTTTTATCCCCACTTTTAACTCTGATCTTTATTTCAAGCCGTCACTGTCTGGATTTAATATGCATACGTATAGGTAAGTTTATTTCAAACATGTAAAGAACAGAACACAAACTAAATGTTAATTAGTTTATGTCAATTATTGTTAACTAATAATTGAAAATTAATTCCTCAAACAAAATCAAAAAAAGTACTATTGTAATTTACATATTCGAAAAGGAGTGGAAGGAAGTAAAACTTATTTAATACCACAGCTTCTCTAAAACCTAATTGTCTAGTTATGAATGTCCTTTTTTATAATATATAATAAGTTAAATAAGAGTCAAATCATGAGTAATTTGCATACTCATTTTCCCATCTAAAAAACACATTTGCAAAAACACACACACAGATGCATATATATATATATATATATATATATATATATATATATATATATATATATATATATATATATATACATATATATATATATATATATATATATATATATGCATCTGGACTGTATATGCTTTCATAAATCACTGTAAAAATGTGGGGTATAGATATTCATAGGATTCAGTTGATACATTAGGGTTCATTGCAAACATACATAACATGTAGTTTCTTAAAAACTTTACCAATTTAACACCAATTTACATTGCTGGTGAAGATGTACTTTCTTAAAGTCATTAAAAGTCAGTAAAGCAAAATTTACTTTCTTAAAGTCATTAAATCTAGCATCATCAAGTATCATCAAGTATTCTTACTAGCATAAAGCCTCAATACATGGTACCAAGCAGATTATGGCTATTGGATATTACATTAATGAGACATTTAGGATACTTTTCTTTTTTTTTCTAAAATAAAATGTTAAATTTCTTCCGTTAAAGGGGCGATAACCCTGAACCGTTTTGGACCTCTGTTTGCTGTTTTTTGTCAGGCTTACAGAAGCTCGCCAATCAGGAAGAAGTCTTCCAGGAAGACTGTCTTAAAGAGACAGGAGCTGAAATGGCCCTTTTAAAATAGATAACCGGAAGAGCAGTTAAATTGTGGAAAAAAATATTTTCTACATTGGATTATTTATAGCAGACAGAATTAGATGTTTTTTACTTTTTCCACAGGACATGATACGACAGCTAGCGCCATTTGCTGGACGCTGTACAATTTAGCGCGACATACCCATTATCAGGAAAAATGCCGGCAGGAAGTGATCGAGCTGATGCAGGGACGGGAAGGGCATGAAATAGAGTGGTTAGAAAACACACACACACACACACGTGCAGATGAATATTTATCCAAAGCACTGCAATTGTGTAAAGGTATAACACAGAAGCACCTTTTGCATTTAAAGGGACGATCTCTCCAACCTTCCTTTCACCACCATGTGCATCAAGGAAAGCCTCAGACTCCACTCGCCTGTCCAGGCTGTAACGAGGAAGTACACCCAGGACATGATGCTGCCAGGAGATCTGACAGTGCCAAAGGGTGAGAAGCTGGGCTTTCTGGGAGCTTTGGGTGTAAGAAAAGCAGCTGCAGTTTTGTTTCTATGCACATTTGTAGATGCAGGCAGCCACCTCGTGATACGTGGCTGTTTATTTGGTGCCACTCCCAGCTGAGAAGTGAAGGAAATGATCAGAATGGTCAGAAACGGTTTGTTTTTCACTTAGGTGTAATCTGTTTGGTCAGCCTTTATGGGACGCACCACAACCCTGAAGTCTGGACAAACCCACATGTAAGAGCTTTAAAGAAATATGTACAGTAAATTGGTACTTTTGTACCAATTTGATACATTTGAACCTGGTTTATAGGAGTATGACCCTCTGCGTTTTGAGCCAACCGGCACACAGAGTCGCTCTACTCATGGCTTCATCCCCTTCTCCTCAGGCCCCAGGTTCGGTTTTCTCATTAAGCAAAAGACGATCTAGAATAACCGAACGCATCAGTGATGAATCTAACCCGTGTCCGCTCACAGGAACTGCATCGGACAGAAATTCGCCATGGCCGAGCTGCGGGTTGTGGTAGCTCTGACCCTGCTGAGGTTTCATCTGACCCCGGGTGTTAACCCTGAATCGGGGAGCAGCTCGGGGGCAGCGCGGCGTCTCCCACAACTCGTCCTGCGTGCTGAAGGAGGCCTGTGGCTGCAGCTGGAACCGCTGAACGAGCCACGCTTTGGGAAACCTCCTGACAAATGATCTGATTACTATCTCATGTCATAATTTAAAACACAAAAACACAACGTAAGCTTGTATTTTGTAGTTAAATCAATCCTCTTCTTCAACCTGTTTTTAATACATGTTTTACTGTAATTACCAATTGGCTTGAGTCTGTGCTAAGAATATATATTTTGGCATTGTAAATGCAACATTTAAATGCTAATATATCAGTATTATTTTCATGGTGCAGTTTTGCCTGCTGCACCATGGACATTTTCCGGCACCTTCCTCCTCCCATACCCCCATTCCACTCACCTCCGATCACTGCCACCAGCCGCCGCTAATTAAAGAGAACTCAACTCACCTGCCAATCAGCCTTCATATACAATCCTCACTCAACTCGTCCTTGCTGGTTTGTCTTCCGACTCCTGTCAGCCTTATTCGCTCCAGCCTTCTTCCCTCGTCCTCCTTGTCCCGTCGTTGTCATCGCCGCCTGTCCTGGCTCCTTCAAGTCTGCTAGTGCTGGGTCCTTCTCGCATGCCTGCTCCAGCTCCATCGCATCCCCTGGCTCCTTCAGTCTGGTACAGCTCTCTGGTTCTCCTCATCCAAATTCAACATACTTCAATAAAACTGTTAAACGTGGCTCTGTGTGTGGCTGAATTCGGGTTCACTAGAACAATCCTTGACAATTAATTTTTTTTTTTTTTAAATAGTTCACCATTTTCTATATGTGTGATTACTTTTACAAAACAGCACATATATATATATATATATATATATATATATATATATATATATATATATATATATATATATATATATATATATATATATATATATATATATATATATATATGAAGAGTTAATTTGCGAAAACGGATAACTCCGTTTTTATAAATTTTCAAAAAAACATACGTTTTATTATTTAGTTAAGGTGATACCAGTCAAACTAGAGGTTGGTGAATTTAATTATGTAAGAGTGACATGTCAAAATAATGGCATCTCAAATATATACCTTTATTAGAAGGACCCCACACCCCACATACATTTTAGTTTTTTTGGCTAAAAACGGAGTTTTCTGTTTTTGCAAATGAACTCTTCATATATACATTCTACCAAATAGACAGTTATTAAAGGTGGCCATTTTTTATAAAATGAAATCTTTGTCATAATTTCAAAATGTATGGAAGCAGTTTATATTTACCTTGCATTAATTACATATTTAATAAATTCCAGCAGTAATTTGTTATGATTTGTACATTTTATTTATTTTTTTACACATCAATTATACAGCTTTTCATTCTGCGACCTTTTTGTATGCATAGTATTTTAGGCACTTTTGGTTGGGATTGTGGACCTGGCTGCAGTAGCACTCTTTGAACACCAGGGGCGGAAAACAGCTACCTCAGAACTTGGGAAAGATGAAAGATCTAACAATCCTGATTTAAAATTTAAACGACATAAACTATTTTAGTGATGTCGTCAAGCATTTTATGTAACAAAAGGAGTCAGTATGACTGTAATATGTTTAAATATCATTTGTAGGCGGAGTCTTTGGGCCCTGTCACAGCCTCCTCCGTTATTATAGGCGTCGCTCCTCCGACTCTAAAAACCGAGCTGAAGGTGATTTTAAACTCAGACTAAATGCTTTTCATGCCCAGCAAATGGCCTGATTTGTTACTTTGGGTCATAGACGGAAGCAGCCTAGACTTTTCCTCATTTATAATGCTCTAAAACAGATGCCATGATTTTGTTCTCTCCAATCAAAACTCCTACGGGTCCTGGATGGTTTGTCGTTTTTCTGGTGGCCTGCGCGGCTGCAGGTGAGTCCAGAAGCTCCTCCATGATTGAAAGCAAGCTCTAAATAGTGTAATACAACTGTAGCCTATGAAAACATAGGCTACAAGTGAAAAGGTTAAATGTAAAAATAATGTGGTACAGTTGAGGGGAGAAGTTGGTTTTTCGTAAAAAATAAAATAAAAATAAAAACAAAGTGACTGCAGCAGAACTGGACAAGACATTTCCTGCATATAAAGGCTTTTTAGAACATTTAAAATGGTGTAGGTCTATAGTAAAATAAAGTCCCACGTCACACATGTAATATGATTACAAAAACATGTTTCAGCTGCTCTAACTTTTCAAACTGTTATTCTGAAACTTTTGTCTAAAATACCCAAAAGTGCTTTGAAATTCATGTAAACGCTTCCTTGTGGGCCGCCCACTTATGGAGTAAAACGTTTATAAAAACAAATTAAGAGATTCTGTTGGTCTGAATTGGTGTACATAAAAATAAAATAATTTTATAGCTTTAACACACGATTGACTACATAAATTCATTCTTTCTATGGTAATTTTAATTAATCAAATCAGGATAAATGGGAATTTGTTCAGTCAGGTTATATTAACTGATTTATAATAAATAAGAATGCACATCAGCTGTTAGATGTGTTTAAAGGTTCATACAGCAAACATTTCATATATTTTAGAGAGCATTTATTCCTCTTCCTAAAATGCCCCCAGCTTCAAAGTCTGTGAACTTGCTGACCTCTGAGCTCCTAGTTCGCTTCCGTCAAACATCTTATTTTACTTATCTACCACATAGTTCAAGTTCGGTTCCTGCGGTGAACTTAAGCTCTACTTACTTATCGCTAAATCTTTGCACATCTATGTATCTTCTTTCCTGTTTGCTTCAAAAAAACCTTACTAGTAACCAGAAGGGTAGATTATCCCCTCATATAAAGGGTACAAAAACTTCTACACACGTGCATGAGCATAGAATGTCAGATTTCATGAATGATCTTATCACAACACTTTTTTTTTAGCAACTATAGATGAAACGATCTATGCAAAGCTGGGAGACAAGGTTACCCTCAAACCAAAACCAGGTTCTGTCACCTATGAGACCAAAAGAATCACCTGGAAAGCTGGAGGTGATCTGGCCGTGGAACTGCATGAGCGATCCCTCACATCCTATCGTCAATTCAAAGGTAAACGACTCTCTGGAGACTTTGTTGCAATTTTATTTTATTCCTGAGATGAAAGACGACGTTCTCCGTTATGTTTGTAGAGCGGGCCCACTTGAACCCCGGGATTGGAGAAATGACAATCTTTAGCCTGACCTATGAAGACAGCCAAGTTTACACGACAGAGATAGACGGAGTTGTAACCAACTACAACATTTTCCTCCATGTCATCTGTAAGTTTACATATTTTAAATTTGGATAGTTTAACGAGTCAAAACACACAGCCTGATTGGTTCTCATCCTTCTCTAACACCAGCTCCAGTTCCTGAACCTACCATTCGTTCATCCTTCACTCCAGAGTCAAGAACATTTATCCTGACCTGTGAGGGAAACACGACCAGAGCCGGACCAGTGAACTACACCTGGATGTCTGACAGTGTCGTAGTGCCACATTACACTGACACATATATTATTATGGAGGTATTATTTTGTCAATTCAGCGCTAAACAAAAGGAAGAACATTGTGTGATTAAACTGCAGCTATAACACCCTCAGCTCTTCTGGGAAGGGTGTCTACAGGGTGTAGAAATATTTGGCCATTCCTCCATGAGAGCATTTGTGAGGTCAGACACTAATGTTGGATGAGAAGGACAGTCTCCACTCTGTGATTTTAAATGCTGCCGTCCTAGACGCTTCCACTTTGTTGTAACACCACTGATGGTGGAACGTGAAATGAGCGGCCCATCCTTTTCTCAAATGCTTGTACAAGCGGCCTGCATGCCAACGTGCTGGATTTTATACACATGTGGCACATTGACATGGTTAATACACTTGAATTCAGTGATTTGGAGGGTGACCAAAAGTTTTGGCAGTATAGTGAGCTTTGTTCTGTCTTTATAATTGCATGATCATTGTTGGTCTCCTAAGAGGCTGAACAGCTATAAAACCCACTGAAAACTTTGATGAATAATTTTCTTGCAGTTTAAAATCTTGTTTTACAATTGCTGGTAATAATAGTCTTTCATTTCTCCCAGGAGAACAGTTCGGATGTCAGAGAGTTCAAATGTAAGATGAAAAATCCAGTCAGTGAGAAGACAAGCAAACCCTTCTTCAACCCCTTGAAGCCTAGTGAGTTGACCCTGTAAAGACTTTATCTTTACAGTTCTATTTATTATTGGTCTCTATTATTAGTTAATCCACATGAGTGTCTACATATATGGTGTTTGGCGTGTGACGACACCATTTTATACTCCAATCGTATGGTTTCAGCCGAAACACCTTTGTTCTCGTCAGCCTGTTTGATATGGGCCAACAGGGCAGTAGCCCAGGGCGGCACCAGAAAGTGGGGAACACAGGGACTGTAAATAAGAGTCCCATGTGTTCATCAGTGGCTTCCTAAACAAATTTCCTAATGTGTTTTATGAATATGCAGTCAGTAGGAAATTGGTGCTCACGTTCAACTCAGATTTATTCCTCCATCATGATACAATGAATATATATATATATATATATATATATATATATATATATATATATATATATATATATATATATATATATATATATACACACAATAGAAGGTAATGTTTACTTCTTGATTCATGCTGGTCAGGATGAATTACCATTTAAATTTGATATATAAGTCGCACCTGAATATAAGTCGCAGGATTGGCCAATCTATGAAAAAGGTGTGATTTATAGTCTGAATAGTACGGTACATACTATATGCAATATAAACAATGTGTACAAAATAAACAAATAGTCAGTATAATTTTCAAGAACATTGGGGGGTAACAATACAAGGCAAGTTTATTTGCGTAGCACATTTTCAGTAACGGTTTCAAAGTCTGTGAAAATGCTGACCCCTGAGCTCCTATAGTTCGCCTTCCTTCAAACATCTTTTTTTTTTATTTATCTACCACATAGTTCAAGTTTGGTTCCTGCAGTGAACTCAAGTGCTGTTTGCTTATCGCTAGATCTTTGCATATCTACATATCCTCTTTCCTGTGTGCTTCAAAAAAACCTTACTAGTAACCACAAGGGTAGATTATCCACTCATATAAAGGGTGCAAAAACGTCTACACACGTGCATGAGCATATAATGTCAGCTTTCATAAATGATCTTATCACAACTTTTTTTTTTTAACCACTATAGACGAAACGATCTATGCAAAGCTGGGAGACGAGGTTACCCTCAAACCAAAACCAGGTTTTGTCACCGATGCGACCAAAATCATCACCTGGTATGTTGGGGGTGATCTTGTCATGGTAATGGAACAGGGATTGCTCTTTTCATTTAATTATTTTCAAGGTAAACGACTCTCTGAAGACTTTTTTTGCAACTTTATTTTATTCCTGAGATGAAAGATGACATTCTCCGTTACGTTTGTAGAGCGGGCCCGCTTGAACCCCCGGACTGGAGAACTGACAATCACAGGCCTGACTTATAAAGACAGCCAAGTTTACAAGACAGAGATAGACAACGTTTTAACCATCTACAACATTTTCCTCCATGTCATCTGTAAGTTTACACATTTTAAATTGGGATAGTTTAACGAGTCAAAACACACAGCCTGATTGGTTCTCATCCTTCTCTAACAACAGCTCCAGTTCCTGTACCTACCATTACTTCATCCTGCTCTCTAGACGCAAGCACATGTACCCTGACCTGTGAGGGAGACACGACCAGAGCCGGACCAGTGAACTACACCTGGATGTCTGACAGTGTTGTAGTGCCACATTACACTGACACATATGATATTATGAAGGTATTATTTCGTCAATTCAGTAAATGAGAAAATTAACGACCTGTTCTTTTGCTTGTACAAGCGGCCTGCCTGCCAGTGTGCTGGATTTTATGCACCTGTGGCACATTGACGTGGTTGAAACACTTGAATTCAGTGATTTGGAGGGATGAACTCAATATTTATTTGGAATATAGTGAGTTTTGTTCTGTCTTTATGATTACATAATTCCTGTTGGTCTGCTGAGCTATAAAACCTCCTGAATATTAATCTGTATAGTGGTTTTGCAGTTCAAAATCTTGTTTTTCATTTTTTGGTGATGTTACCTTATGTATTTTTCTGATGCTCTTCACTGACATCATTCTTGTGGAACAATTTAAATTGTGAAACATGCTTAGTGCCATAGAGTACCAGATACAGAGAGGCGGCGTTTCCCTCATGGCTGCTACACTTAATAAAGCAGTAGTGTGTGAATTTATTCTCTAACTTTTCCCTGCCTGTTATGGTGATAGAGCCGACAGATGATAACAGACATGTATCTATTTATTTTCTCCCAGGAGGACAGTTCAGATGTCAAAGAGTTCAAATGTAAGATGGTAAATCCAGTTAGTGAGGAGACCAGCAGTCCCTTCTTCAACCCTTTGAAGCCTGGTGAGTTGACCCCGTAATGACTTTATCTATGCAGTTCTATTTATTATTGGTCTCTATTATATGTTGATCCACATGAGTGACAACATATATGGTCTTTGGTGTGTGACGACACCATTTTAAACTCCAGTCTTATGGTTTCAGCTGAAACACCTTTGTTCTCGTCAGCTGATATGGGTCAACAGGGCAGTAGCCCAGGGCGGCACCAGAAAGTGGGGAGCACAGGGACTGTAAATAAGAGTCTAAGAAACATATTTGTTCATCAGTGGCTTCCTAAACAAATTTTCTAATTTTCTAATTTTATGAATATGCAGTCAGTATAAAATTGGCTCTTACATATATAGAATCAGGAAATAAAGCAATGTGTGCTCTGAGTGTTTTTGTAATTTTTCCCCCTTTGTTTTAACATTGCTACATTTAACTACGCCCAACTGATAAACCTAATTAAAGCCACACTAAGTAACATTTTTACCTCAATACATCCTCTTCTAAGTCCCTGTGATGGTAATCAGTGTATGTTTTATAGCCCAGGTCACGACATGACTTAACTTTATTTATAATAGTGCCTAATGTCCCTGCTCAGTCAGATTGGACTTTTAATCCTCCTTCAGATGTAAGATATTCATTCAAGGGTGTAGGTTTGATTTGAACTTTTGTAGGGACACCTACAAAGAAACCTTCCCTGGTCTGATGTCATTGGTCCTACGCAATATGCATGCTCCAATTTTATGATGCTTGACTTGAGCGTCAGGACGCGTTTCGTTTGTCTAAAGAGAAAAACAGTATTTATTGCTACATTTATACAAATTTTATAACCACGACACACACTAGATGCTTTGTTAATGCTTAAAGCATCACCGGATCTGATGATTGTCAAATTGGGACTTTTTTCCATTTGAACTACCAGCAACAGAGACAGACGGTAATGTGCCTATTAAACCAAATACAGTCATAATATGTCTGTTGTCTAGATTTATCCTGTATTTTCTTTTTAAGATATAGAAATGCGCAGAGATAAACCCCACCCTTATTTTTTTTTATCTAAGATACTCTGTCTGCATCATAAAACACAGCAAAATTATACATTCAAGGTAATGCAAATAAATTTCATGTATTTACTCTGCACTGGAAGTAGTGTCACTGACACAGACAGCATTTCAAATATTAAATTCAAACAACAAATGTACAACTGGGCTGTAGTTACTCTCTTTAGCCCATTTCATGTAATTTATCTTAACATTCCAAACACATTTCTTACATCATATATCTGAAGTGTAGATAACAGCATCTCCTTACCTACGTCCTCTCAGACAGCTAATTATTTCCCTAATAATAGTGAGTTGTCAATGTTTAAATGTGCAATAAATCTTAATACATAAGGTGCATGGAGGACCCAATACTGTACTTTGAGTAAGATTGGTGACAGCAAGACTGAATTGTTACATGAGTGGTTTTCCATTTCATCTTTCAAATGAGAACATAGTAATATACTATTGGTATATACTAGTACGACTATTAAAGAACAGCAGATTAAACTTATGATATGTAAAGGCCTATATTAAATTAATTTTGCGACCACATCAACAGATTAAATAATTTCATACTTTTTGGTGTACCAAATTACCCTCGTAATGATGTAATATTTTATGGGCTAAGCCCCTGATGATGAGAATGTCTAGCTCTGCTTCTGGTTTGTACTAATTTACTAATGGACAGTGTGGAAGTCTATGTACAATAAAACCCATGTAAATGGTGTTCCTCTGTTTTATTTGTCTTTATCCTAATTCTAGAAGTAGAAATAGTGAAATAAATAGCACCATTATTTTGTTGAACCCTAATCATGCTATTATAACTAAGCAAAAGTCTAAACAGTTGTTTAGGCGGCATCTAGTGTTCTTATACTGTATATTATGTAAAATAAATTACACCTGCTATTTAGGCATGAACTGCCTCAAATGGTCAACAATAAATAAAAGCAATAATAGCAACGAAATATTGGTAAAGGGGAAACCCTCACCTTTTCTTTTTCAGACACCTGTGGATAAGAATCTGAATTTTTAATAGCCTTCAGTCTTTGCTTTTAATCTTTCCAGCGGTCTTCAGAACTCCTGCCTGGCACAGAATATTTAGTTTCATAAAAGACATTAGGTTTTTTGTTGATAAAATGTATTATACTTCAGAAATAAATGCTATTTTGAGATGTTAACGTTGGTTACTTACATTTCTCAAGTTCAACAAATCAAAACAGTCTCTCCTGCTTCTGTTCAGAACTGCATTCAGCAGCTTTCACCTATTTTAGTGCTGATAATATTTAGTTTTTTAACTGGGACTAGTTTCATAATCTAGTATTAATTGTGATAACCTCAGTATCCTAGTATGAATCAAAACTTAAATCTTGCACTCCAAGCACGCATGCACACGCAATAGGAAACAGCCAATCAGGAAAGGGAAGGCGGAATTTAAGGAAGCACAACCAATGAGAGTGGAGTTAAACAGCACACTGCACAGTCGTGTGCTGCAGATTTAAGGGGACAGTACAGACAAAGCAGGCAGTGAGACAGAGCGGCAGCAGCAGCTGCCAGGTCGGTCCAAAATTTTGGTAGGGACATGTCCCTATGGTCCCTATGCAAACCTACGGCCAAGTATTCATTCATAATAAACCCGTAATTGTCAGGGTTCAGTGTTGGACAGTTTCTAGATCCTTCCAGCTCTCATCCAGCCCACTTACATCCAGTCTCAACTCGACGCCTGATCACTGCCACTTGCTGCCTCCAATCCAGTCAGACTCAGTCCACCTGCCCATCTCCCTATATAAACCCTCTTTGGCCAGCTCTTCTCCGCCGGATCATCTTCATTCCTCCTATGACCTTTGAACTCCTTCCCTCGTCCTTCGTCCTCCAGCCTGCCTTCGTCCCTCGTCGTTGCCCCACTGTCTCCTTCGCCTGACGTCCGCCTGGCTTTGCTCCTTCTCGTCCGCCTGCTCCAGTCTGGTACAGTTCTCTGGTTACCCTCATCCACTACCCATCAACCTTCAGTAAAACTCTTGAAACGTATCTCTGTGTGAGGCTGAATCCGGGTTCAACATATCTCAGTTCATGACACTAATATTGCTATTTTTAATAAGTAGTATATCCAAAAGAAAATGTTAATGTTGTCAGTGTATGAGTCAACTTTCTAAAATGAATAATTTTGGTTTTATCACATTTTATCCTTAATCTAATTTTGTTACATCACAAATAAACAGTGTTTGTCAGTTTCTGAAGATCAGGTTCATTCTCAGGAATAAGTACAATATCATCTGCATATAATAATATACAGACTTTTGCCACCTACTCAATATATAAATACGACAGTATACAGCAGTCAAACATAACGTTATGATGACTGACAGGTGAAGTAAAAAAAGACTGAATGTCTTTTTCATCTTGGGACCTTTGGGTGGGTGGGAAACAGACAAATTGTGATAGGTGGATGACTGGGTCAGACGAGAAATGCAGCTCTGTTTGAATGTTCTTAGCCTCCAGTGGTTAGGATCCATCAATTGGTCCAAGGAATGAAAGGTTGTGACCAGGGGTCAGGGGCAGCAAAGTTTAGATGATGCTCGTTTGACAGAGGGGGGCAGCCTGTGTGGTCCGATCAAACACACGAGTTGAAATTGCTGCAGACGTCAGAGGTGGTTCTGATTGGACAGCTGCATCCCAGTCCAGGTGTGTAATGTGCAGAATAGTTTTGAATTTTGTCTTTTTATGTACCAGAGTGGTTTGTTATAGAGCAAATTTAAGCAACCTAATGTTTATTTTTCCTGCTATTTGTTTAGACTCAACTGAACGTGGCCCAAAGATTTATGCAGGATTCAAGGTTTTTGTCGTTCTGCTGGTTCCTGTGTTGCTGTTGGTCATCTTCCACAGACTGAAAACAGGTGATGAGAGTATGTATATACCATTCATATAAAATTTAGCTGTAAGTTCACTTTTTGTCTCAAAGTCTAAAATTTATATTTTGCTATTGTTTTGTGTTCTTTAAAATCATTTCAATTACAAAAATGTTGCTTCTTTAAAATATATTGTCCTCAAAGGGCCTTAAAAATCTGTTTGTACTTCACATAGAATAAAATGCTTAATTTAGGAACCATAAAGTGATGCCTTTATGCCGTGTCTTTTTTTGTTTGTTTGTTTTTTTTAGATTTCTGGAGGAATGCCAAGGGGCATTGTAAGTCTCATCCTGAACTTTGTAATTTTTCCAAGTCTGTAAAATTAAAACCAACTAAGTTAGAACCTGTGTTTTTACTGTACAACCTCAAATAGCTGCTGCAGAATACAACAACAACACCACTCCTCCACCTAAGGAACAAACTGAAGGTAAGACAGTACCTACGGTACAGGTGCATGGTAATAAGAATATTATCAAAAACCTAATTTATTTTGGCTGTTTAATTTAAATTAACTTAATTAACTTAATCCAGAAATATCCACATGATGTGGTGCAGGATATTGTTGTCTGTAAAAGCTGTTTTACAGTTGAGATCAGCACAGAAACCAAACAAAGAAGTCCAAGGAATAATCTGTAGACCTTGACGACTGAGATGACCTGAAGCTCAAAACTGAGGAACGATACAAAACAGTTTCGGCAGCATCAGAGATCCTAAAAAAGGACAGGGCTCTCCATTATTAACAGGCACTGCTCATCACATGGCTCACCCACTGAATACGGTGCAGATGCGGTTGCGGCGCTGCAAGAAATTCTGCAAGAAGGAAGTTTGACCGGACGCCGCAGCGATACCCCAATTAAACTCCTGAATTTCACGAGCCAAACAGGAAACATCGGGTGCTAGACAGAATAACATTCAGGTGAATTTCAGAATAAAATCACCCCACCAACTTACGCTAGCTTGACTAGTGTAAACCAAACGGCAGCACAGAAACATGAGGAAACAGAGGGGCTTTTGGAGGATGAAATAGGATATTTAAGTGCACGGATAACAAGTTTTGCCCTAGAAAAATTAAAACAATGGTTGTTTTATAATCATATATAAGGGACAGCAACAGAAAGCACCATGTGAACTTCTGTTCTCATGAGCGTGGTTTCCGCAGCTGGAGACACAGCTGGCCGCTGTTTTCCAAGGAGCAATGTGAGAGGATCAAGACTGTAACCTGCACCGTAGTCAGTGTGATACTATCCCTATTGTGAAGCATGGCGGTGTAAGATTCATGCTGCGGGGATGTTTTTCTGCAGCAGGAACTGATTGGCCAGCCCACTTCAACCAAATATGTAGAGAAATCCTACGACAGAGAGCTTTTGCCCTTCGGCTAAGGTTACAGTTTATCTTTCTACACGACAATGACCTGAAGCCAAAATAACATGAAAGTGGCTTCTGGAGCAGTCTGTGAATCTCCCTGAGTGGCCCAAGCAGAGCTTAGACTGGGCTGGAGAGAGTCTGCAGAGACGGGAGAAGATAGCTCAAAACAGGTGTTTTAGAATAAGTCTGTAACACAATTTGAAACAAGGGATGAGGCGTGAACAATTTTCCATTTCAAAAGATTATTTCTGTTAGTTTTGATGCTTATGGATTATGGCTGATAAAAAAATCTGGTTGGCGGAAAAATACAATGTTACTTCAGACCAGAAAAAAATATGTATCTTTAATACAGGAATGTTTTATTGTGGCCTGCACAACCATGGAAAAGATCTGTGCAGCAAACACACCCTAAACAAGCAGGGGTAGCCACATAAGGTCGTTGCTAGCTGCTGTATCCAAGAGTATTTATAGAAAGTTTAGTGGAAGGATAACGTTTAGACAAGCAACAGGGAGTCTCTGTGTTAAGCCATTCCTAAACCATGCTTTCAAAACATCTTAACTGGACTAAGGGGGGGGGGAAAACCTGAACTGTTCTTTAGTGGTCCAAATCTGATCTCATTTGAAAATCAGGGTTCCGAGTCAAGTACAGTTGCCATACCCACACATGGTCCACATTTCTATGATCTCTAAAATTTTATTATGTCCGATGATATTCTAATATCAGAAGTCTTCAACCCTGTTTCTCAGGACCCACTGTCCTGCATGTTTTAGATCCTGCTCCAGCACACTTGAATCAAATGATTGCATTACCTTGTCAGCAACCTTCCATCCTGCAAAGGTATTCACCCATTTATTAAAGTTAGGTGTGTAGGGGTGGGGAAATACCTCAACCATCTAAAATAGTGGGACCTAAGGACCAAGGTTAAAGAACTCTGTTCTGATTTATTACCATGTACCAATCAGTTGCATGCATGTAAATCTAAACCCTCAGTGATTTGCTTCCTCTTTTCTCTTGTCATATTGCAGAGGAAACCACAATGCCTGCTGTATAAAACCAAATTAAGACCTCAAACCGGCTTTATCAGCATGATCTTTAGTGAGACGGACATTTCTAAGGTGTTGGGTTATCTAACCTGAGATAAAGCTGACAAACCCACCTCCCAGGATTCAGTGCGGCTCTGACGTGATGGATCAAAGTTATGTATGGTGGCCGACTCAGACGAAGGAGAAGCTCAACTCAAAGCGGGGATCCAAACTTGTGTGCAAATTTCGTTCACGCTCCGCTCTCTTCATCTTTCGACGGAACTTAAGAAAGCTTTCGGCGCTCGCTGTCTGCATATCTGGCATCTGTTTCTCTCTCTTTTAACCTTTGAACAAGGCACTCAAAAGCAGCTTGGAAATCTTACTTTTGCATTGCCAGCACATTCCCATCTCTTTTGAAGAAGGTGGCGCAGCAGCCTGCCACCCAACGCTATTAAATCTGATCATAGATTCCAACATGAAACGGTATTTGCTCTCTTTAAAGTCAACTAAAGAGTGGCTAACCTTCCTTCTTTTCACTCACAAAACAAGACGACAAGATTGCATGGCTGCAGCCTGGAGACCTATTGTGTCACAGCGCTGGTCTCATGGCACTCGTCCGGTGATCTTAAGCCACCCCCCGGTGTTCTTACCCTTCAAAAAAACTCACATCACGCATTGTAGCATGTTCTTTTTTTTGGGTAATCCAATGTCTGATTTTAATTGTTTTTCCACCGTTTTGTCATGTAGCTACTTGCTATAGAAAACAATGATTTGGCCGATATTCAAGTAGATTTTTTGACTGAGTTAAATATTTACAATATTTAAAAAGAGATTGCTTGTTAAATAAAGTCATCATACAACTGTTTCTAAAGACAGTTTTTACAGTTTTCTGTTTTAGAACAACTCATTTTGGTGCTGTCTCTTTAAATCTAAAAGAGGCACTTCAAACCCGCCCACCTCCAGGCTGCACAGCGTTTCACTCCATCCCATTTGTTTTGCAGTATGCTGGGAGAAGATGTAATGAACAACCGATAATTTATCCACTTGGAGCTTCGGCTAAAAAAGGCGGATTTGTAAAATTGGTACGCTGGAAGTCCATGACCTTGTTAAGCAGTTCCACAGCAAGTGCTTTGACGTAATTGTTCAAAAAAAGTAAAAGAAAACCAATAAAACCGGACAGCTTGAAAAATATACCCTAACAAAATATAAAGATATCTATGCAGCACCAGGAGAGACTTCATTCACATTTTCTGCATTTCTAGAGACTCCCTGTACACAAAGTGGATTTTCAATATGTCCGATTTAAAAGAAAGGTTTTTTTCTGTTGTTGTTATTGATTTTTTTTTTCTCTGGGCAAGGTTAACGCCAGTATTACATAAAAGATCCTGGCTTGCTGTTTGTGTATGTGTTCAAAGAGCTAAGCTCAGCGGCGAGCTAGATGCTCTCCTCCTCCCCTTCTGTGTTGGGGCATAAACTGTTTTAAACCTTTTAAACTGGCTCCATGTATCTCAGAGAATATACTCTAAAATGATTATGTTAGTCTATAAATCACTGAATGGCTTAGCACCTAAATATATCACAGACTTGTTATCAGTGCATCAACTCTCCAGCCTGCTCTGCATACCTAGAACCAGAACCAAAAATAAAGAAGCAGCATTTAGTTCCTATGCTCCACTTATCTGGAACAAACTTCCAGAAAACTGTAAAAGTGCAGAAAGCCTGAGTTCTTTTAAATCAACATTAAAAACACATTTGTTTAGGATTGCCTTTGACTGTTCTAGTTAAACTGTTTTAATGAAAAATCATTTGTTCAAGTTTGTCATCCAACTGTTTTTAATATTTGCTTTTAGTTTCCATTTTCCCATGTTTTATTTTGTTTCATTTTTTCTACATTTCATTCCAACTTGTTTTTATTCTGTTTTTATTTGCCTGTATTTTAATCATGTAAAGCACTTTGCGTTGTCTTTGTACTGAAATGTGCTGTGCAAATAAATTGGCCTTGCCTTGAACTTTACAAGATTTATCTTGATCAGCTTTAAAGGGGAAGTCCGGTCAACAAGGAAAAATCAGGGTATCATTAGCTATAACTAAAACTAATACATTTGTGGGTATTTAATGAACTTATCTTTAATCAATAAGAAAATAAAAACATAAATTGTCGTCTGAATCACTGTGTATGGGGGCTGACATGACTGCCCAAATATGGGCAGTAAGGGGCGTTTGACATCACATCCTGCGACGTGGAAGAGCGGAAGCGGCGACAGTATTTCTCTCCGCTTTCCATGCAAAGTCAATAGGAGCCGTTCTACACAGCTGCGATCATCAATAATTATTTCGGATTTCCAGAGGACTTCACCGCTGACATTCCCAAGAGCTATTGCTGAAGCAACAATGCCCACGTGCATGGCCATCGGATGTTCCAACACAACTGGTAAAAGAGGAAAAAACATTGCTTATTTCAACACAGTCACTTCAGCGATCTCTCCTCCGCTGTGTGTGTGTGTGTGTGTGTGTGTGTGTGTGTGCGCGCGCGCGCTCAGCTGCAGCGCCGGTGCAAAGCCGTGCTCAGCCCAGCATGTGCTGGAATGCTCTTATATTTTAATACTTATACTATAATAATCAGCTAACTTAAGTCACTTCAGCGATCTCTCCTCCGCTGTGTGTGTGTGTGTGTGTGTGTGTGTGTGTGTGTGTGTGTGTGTGTGCGCGCGCTCCGCTGCGGCAAAGCCGTGCTGCGCGGAGCGCGCACACACACACACACACACACACGCGCGTGTATAGATATATACTGTAGGACCCGACTGAGTTTGATCTTGGAAAATAGTGCGGCGTGACAAACAGAGCGTTGAAACTTGCTCAACAGCGGGTCCGCCGAGTGACGTCAAAAAATGGGAGGTGACAGTACTATTCTTGACCAAGATGGATTCCTCCACATAAACATGATTAAATGAGAATTATTATTAATTAAAAAAACTTATAATTTTTTGCACAGTATGTAGTAGTTTTATATTTAAAGTACTTTCAGCAGTTTGAATTCTGATTCTGACCGGACTTCTCCTTTAAGAGAGCTGATCAGTGGTTTTTCTTTATTATTGTTGAAGGTATTTTGACCTAAATGTATTAGTCTATGCATTTGGGTAATGTTTTATTTAAGGTGTGCTGCTTTCCCACCATTTCCCCCTGGCCTTTGTGGTTTCCAGCTAACAGGAGAGACCGATACATGTTAGGATAGGCGCATGCTTCAAAACTAATCCTCAGCATGCGCTCACCACTGATTGATTTAAAGAAATTGATTTAAAAACCGGATTACATAAATAAGATTATGGCCTAAAACCTTCCAGATTTTATTTTTTAATTTTTTTCTTAATATGTAATTGGGTTTTTATTGTTCTACTTTTATTGTTGAACTGTAAGACCAGTTATTAGTTTATTCGTCATAAATTAGTCCTTGCCCAGATTTGCCATAACCTTGTTCAGACATGTGCCTTTGAATTAACAAACTGAACTGTTTAAAGCTCCATCCTGGCGACCAGAGACCACATTTGTTGCTTCTTCATGGATTATTAACTTTCACATCACATGACTGATGGACCCGTTGTAGCTTCAAAGACTGTGAACAGCATCTCACTCTTCAAACCTACGGGAGGAACTCATATGGAGTGATATTTGTGCCTTCTGATTGAGCGCGCAGGAACCAATCCGAGCGCGCAGTAAGACAACATGCGCGTGCTCAAAACCGGTCTGGCGCGCGCTCAACTCTGGAAAAACTCTTCTCAACCTACTGTCCTAGTGCTCAGTTCCATCTCTCGACCTTTTCCTTCCACGCTCAACACCAGTTGTGCGCTCGCTCGGCTGTTTCTGCGCTCGCTCGACTCTGTCTCTGCGCTCGTGACCAGAAAAACTGTCCACTCCACCAGCCAATCACAGACAGGCATTCGACCGTGTCCCTCGGGGGGTCCTCTGGGGGGTACTCCGGGAGTATGGAGTACCAGGTCCTTTAATGAGGGCTGTTAGGTCTCTGTATGACCGGTGTCAGAGCCGCATTGGTCCGCATTGGTGGCAGTAAGTCGGACTCGTTTCCAGTGAGAGTTGGACTCCGCCAAGGTTGCCCTTTGTCACCGATTCTGTTCATAACTTTTATGGACAGAATTTCTAGGTGCAGCCAAGGTGTTGAGGGAATCCGTTTTGGTGACTTTAGGATCGTGTCTCTGCTATTTGCAGATGACGTGGTCCTATTGGCTTCATCAGGGCGTGATCTACAGCTCTCACTGGAGGCCTCCCTGGAGAGGTGTTCTGGGCGTGTCCCACCAGGAGGAGACCCAGAGGAAGACCCAGGACACGCTGGAGGGACTATGTTTCTTGGCAGGCCTGGGAACGTCTTGGGATTCCCCCGGAGGAGCTGGCCTAAGTGGCTGGAGAGAGGGATGGGCATCCCTGCTGAAGCTGGTATCCCCACAACCCGACCCCGGATAAGCGTAAGAGAATGGATGTATGGATATATATATATTTTCAGTTTTAATGTGTTATTAACGTGTTAACTTTGTTAGACCATAACGGCGACACATTTTTAACACGCGTTAATCGTGCGTCAAAACACACACACTGTTCTTTGTTTATTTCCCCACAGCGCTCTCTGGACTGTGTCTTTTTTTACCCTCGACGCTTTCCGTAGTTCCAAGAACGCTACAGACTGTAGCAAAACAGACCCATGCTCACTGTTGCCAAATCCGCTTATTTTATGCGACTTTGAGCTTCTTTTTTCTAAAGTCCCTTGTAAATTTTCATGAGTTGTGGGTTGCGGTTTTTTGGGCTTGTTTCTGAAAGTGAAGTCGTTTATTTGGGCTCTAAAATAAGTGATGATAAACACAAGTTATAAAGAGACCTGCTAGCGTGACAGACACTTCGAGTATGACCAGCTGAAATATCCCTCCGCCTCATTATGCGCTGGAGTGCATCCTCCTGTAAACTGACATAGGAAGCCGATGGTAGTAAAGGCAGAGGGAGCAACTTTGCCCGTATTTTCTGCAGTTTATGGTGCAATAACCGGTGAAAACAGCTGAAAGTAGATTAAGGGGTGCAGATCACTGGAGTTACAGTGTCAGCATATGAAGCTGTGCCAAACAGTTATCTTTCAAGGGTATTAAGCTCCTGTCCCAGTTGCAAGCAAAGTGTAAGACTCTGGAATGACCTGGAAATTTAAACCCTTTTTCCAGGCTTTAAAAGAACTGTGTATGAATGTGGATATAATAAATACATTGCAAAAATATACAAAGAAATTATTGTTGTTAGTTTGAAAGCTCAGGATTATATGTGAATGAGAGAGAGTGAAAAATTATACAATAAATCTTGTGACTATTTAAATGTAAAATGTATTAATTCATATGTAAATGCTTAATTCCATTTCTATCTTTGTTTGGGACGCAAAAAATATTTCATCATTAAATTTTTATTTATTTACTCATTTGTTTACACATTGTGTAAACATCACACCATTATGATTTGTGATTTAGCCATCATAGGCCAGAGTTTATCATTTTATGGCACCAGGATGTTATCATTCCAATTCTGAAAAGTGCTTGAAAAATTAAAATATTTTGTTGTACAAGCATGTTTTTTACGAGTGTCATTTATTGCAAAATTGCATATTAAAATGCCCAAATAGGCTTTTACACTTTCAGAAATAAAAAGATAAAATATGCGTTTAATTTGCGATTAATCTCGAGTTAACTATATTTGCTTTGGTGTATCAAGAAACAACAGTATCGAATCCAATAATTTCCCCATCCAGTAAATTATTAATCTGTTTATTAAATGTTATTTTTTTGTACCAAAAACATAGAAAATGTAAAACCTTCCATATTTGTTTACTGAATAATAATCCTGAATAAAGTTGAAGTGACATAATACAATATTTTAGTGACGCCGTCAAGCATTCTATGTGACAGAAAGACTCAATTTGACTGTAATATATTTTTAAATATCATTTGTAGGCGGAGTCTTGGGCCTGTCACAGCCTCCTCCGTTATTCTAGGCGTCGCTCTGACTCTAAAAACCGAGCTGAAGGTGATTTTAAACTCAGACTAAAATGCTTTAATCTCCAGAAAGCAGTCTGCTATGTTGCTTTGGGTCAGCCTAGACCTTTCCTCGTTTATAATCCTCTAAAACAGACGCCATGATTTTGTTCTCTCCAATCAAAACTCCTACGGGTCCCGGATGGTTTGTCGTTTTTCTGGTGGCCTGCGCGGCTGCAGGTGAGTCCAGAAGCTCCTCCATGTTTGAAAGCAAGCTCTAAATAGTGTAATAAAACTCTGAAAACATAGGCTACAAGTGAAAAGGTTAAATGTAAAAATAATGTGGTACAGTTGAGGGGAGAAGTTGGTTTTTCGTAAAAAATAAAATAAAAATAAAAACAAAGTGACTGCAGCAGAACTGGACAAGACATTTCCTGCATATAAGGGCTTTTTTCTAAAAATAAATTTAAATGGTGTAGGCCTATAGTTAAATAAAGTCCCACGTCAGATATGTAATATGATTAGAAAAACATGATGCTTCAGCTGCTCTAACTTTTTAAACTGTAATTCTCAATTTTTTATCTAAAATACCCAAGAGGGCTTTGAAATTCATATAAACGCTTCCTTGTGGGCCGCCCACTTAGCGAGTGAAACGTTTATAAAAACAAATTAAGAGACTTTGTTGGTCTGAATTGTTGTGCATAAAAATAAAATAATTTTTTAGCTTTAACACACGATTGATTACATAAATTCATTCGTTCTATGGTAATTTTAATTAATCAAATCAGGATAAATGAGAATTTGTTCCGTCAGGTTATATTAACTGATTTATAAGAAATGAGAATGCACATCAGCTGTTAGATGTTTTTAAAGGTTCATACGGCAAACATTTCATATATTTTAGAGAGCATTTATTCCTATTCCTAAAATGCCCCCAGCTTCAAAGTCTGTGAACTTGCTGACCTCTGAGCTCCTAGTTCGCTTCCGTCAAACATCTTATTTTATTTATCTACCACATAGTTCAAGTTCGGTTCCTGCGGTGAACTTAAGCTCTGCTTACTTATCGCTAAATCTTTGCACATCTACGTACTCTTTCCTGTTTGCTTCAGTAAACCTTACTGATAACCAGAAGGGTAGATCATCCACTCATATAAAGGGTGCAAAACGTCTACACACGTACATGAGCATAGAATTTCAGATTTCATGAATGATCTTATCACAACACTCTTGTTTGTTTTTTTAGCAACTATAGATGAAAAGATCTATGCAAAGCTGGGAGACGAGGTTACCCTCAAACCAAAACCAGGTTCTGTCACCCATGAGACCAAAGAAATCACCTGGAAAGCTGGAGGTGATCTGGCCGTGCTAGTGCATGACGGGATCCTCACAGGCTATCGTTATCTTAAAAGTAAACGACTCTCTGGAGACTTTGTTGCAACTTTATTTTATTCCTGAGATGAAAGATGAGGTTCTCCGTTATGTTTGTAGGGGCACACTACTTGAACATCCGGACTGGAGAACTGACAATCACAGGCTTGGCTTACGAAGACAGCCAAGTTTACACGACAGAGATAGACGGAGTTGTAACCAACTACAACATTCACCTCCATGTCATCTGTAAGTTTACACATTTTAAATTGGGATAGTTTAACGAGTCAAAACACACAGCCTGATTGGTTCTCATCCTTCTCTAACAACAGCTCCAGTTCCTGTACCTACCATTACTTCATCCTGCTCTCTAGACGCAAGCACATGTACCCTGACCTGTGAGGGAGACACGACCAGAGCCGGACCAGTGAACTACACCTGGATGTCTGACAGTGTTGTAGTGCCACCTTACACTGACACATATGATATTATGAAGGTATTATTCCGTCAATTCAGTAAATGAGAAAGTTAACGACCTGTTCTTTTGCTTGTACAAGCGGCCTGCCTGCCAGTGTGCTGGAGTTTATGCACCTGTGGCACATTGACGTGGTTGAAACACTTGAATTCAGTGATTTGGAGGGATGAACTCAATATTTATTTGGAATATAGTGAGTCCTGTTGGTCTGCTGAGAGGCTGAACAGCTAAAAAAAACTCCTGAATCTTAAGCTGTATAGTGGTTTTGCAGTTCAAAATCTTGTTTTTCATTTTTTGGTGATGTTACCTTATGTATTTTTCTGATGCTCTTCACTGACATCATTCTTGTGGAACAATTTAAATTGTGGAACATGCTTAGTGCCATAGAGTACCAGATACCTCATGGCTGCTACACTTAATAAAGCAGTAGTGTGTGAATTTATTCTCTAACTTTTCCCTGCCTGTTATGGTGATAGAGCCGACAGATGATAACAGACATGTATCTATTTATTTTCTCCCAGGAGGACAGTTCAGATGTCAAAGAGTTCAAATGTAAGATGAAAAATCCAGTTAGTGAGGAGACCAGCAGCCCCTTCTTCAACCCTTTGAAGCCTGGTGAGTTGACCCCGTAAAGACTTTGTCTATGCAGTTGTATTTATTATTGGTCTCTATTATATGTTGATCCACATGAGTGACAACATATATGGTCTTTGGTGTGTGACGACACCATTTTATACTCCAGTCTTATGGTTTCAGCTGAAACACCTTTGTTCTCGTCAGCTGATATGGGTCAACAGGGCAGTAGCCCAGGGCGGCACAAGCAAATTTCTCAAAACCCAGTCAGAATGTGCTCTCAGAAAACAACGCCAGAGACGTCACCATGAAAGAAGAGCATGGTTTGAAGTCTGCGCCTTGCTTTTATATTGCGTGGGATGAGCTGAGCTCATGTACAGCACAGGAAGGCGGCTGCAAAGTCTGCTGGGACATGGAGTCACAAATGTTTCCTTGTGCATTGATGCAACACAGACTAAAATGCTTTTAATCTTTAGCTAACAGCTCTGGCATGTTACTTTTGAATCATAGGTGGAAGCATACTATACTCTCGTTTATAACCCCTGAAGACAAACACCATGGTCTTGTTCACTCTCATCAACACTTAGGTGACTGCAGGTGAATCCAGATCCTCCTCCATTGTCCTAAATCAGGGGTTTCAAACTCCAGTCTTCGAGGTCTGGTGCCCTGCACCTCCTTTATGTCTCTGCTCTTCAACACACCTGAGTCAAATAATCAGGTCAATAGAAGGACTCTAGAGAACTTGGCTGTGTTCAAAATGTTCACATTATAGCTCCTAGCTCCTCTTCCTTGACCTTTCGTGAGGTCAACAGGAAGAACACTATTGCGGGGAGGAAAGGAGCTTCGGACTGCTGTTCCGATTTTGGAAAGCCTTTAACTCTGACGTCATTACGCAACACACATGGATGATGCAAGTCAAATCCGGACCTACAGCCTTCTGAACAAGAACTAGAAAACATGCAAGATAGACAAATGAAGCGAGCAGCTGACGCTCTCCCTAACGCAAACTACAATGGCACGTAAACAGATTTCTTAGTTCTAATAGTAGCCATGTACAGTGCTTTTTATTGTCTTCTTGAACAGAGTTGACTTCCTGGCGATGATTTTGTTTTATTTAGTCTAATTGTTTTAAAATTGTGAATAGGTTTCTTTTTTAACAGAAAATGTTGTATACCGTATTTTTCGGACTATAAGTCGCTCCGGAATAGAAATTGCATTAGTCAAAAAAATGCATCATAACAATGTGTACAACATAAACAAATAGTCAGAGTTTAATTTTCAAGAACAACATTAGGGGGGTAACAATACAAGGCAAGTTTATTTGTGTAGTAAATTTTCAGTAACAGTTTCAAAGTCTGTGAACATGCTGACCTCTGAGCTCCTAACTCCCCTTCCTTCAAACATATTTCTTATATATCTACTTTTTATTTATCTACCACATAGTTCAAGTTCGGTTCCTGGGGTGAACTTAAGTTCTGCTTACTTATCGCTAGATTTTGCACATCTATGTATCTTCTTTCCTGTTTGCTTCAAAAAAACCTTACTAGTAACCAGAAGGGTAGATTATCCCCTCATATAAAGGGTACAAAAACTTCTACACACGTGCATGAGCATATAATGTCAGCTTTCATAAATGATCTTATCACAACACTTTTGCTTTTTTTTTTAGCCACTATAGACGAAATCTATGCAAAGCTGGGAGACGAGGTTACCCTCAAACCAAAACCAGGTTCTGTCACCAATGCGACCAAAATCATCACCTGGTATGTTGGGGGTGATCTTGCCATGGAACTGGATGGAGGCTTCCTCACATCCTATGCTCATTTTATGGGTAAACGACCCTCTGGAGATTTATTGCAACTTTATTTTATTCCTTAGGTGAAAGATGACGTTCTCTGTTATGTTTGTAGAGCGGGGCCACATGAACTACCGGACTGGAGAAATGACAATCACAAACCTGACTTATAAAGACACCCAAGTTTACACGACAGAGATAGTTGGAGCTGTAATCAACCACAACATTCACCTCCGTGTCATCTGTAAGTTTACACATTTTAAATTGGGATAGTTTAACGAGTCAAAACACACAGCCTGATTGGTTCTCATCCTTCTCTAACACCAGCTCCAGTTCCTGTACCTACCATTACTTCATCCTGCTCTCTAGACGCAAGCACATGTACCCTGACCTGTGAGGGAGACACGACCAGAGCCGGACCAGTGAACTACACCTGGATGTCTGACAGTGTTGAAGTGCCACATTACACTGACACATATATTATTATGAAGGTATTATTTCGTCAATTCAGTGCTAAACAAAAGGAAGAAAAATATGACTTTAAGCTATAATATGTATTATATTTTCAATAGTATTGTATCACCTGCCTTTACTCACATCAGGACCTTTAATGACATCCTATTTTGTAGACAATATGGAGTCGACCCACTGCAGCTATAATACTCTCAACTCTTCTAGGAAGGGGGTCCACTGGGTTTAGAATTGTGTCGATTGACATATTTGACCATTCAGACACTAATGTTGGCTGAGAAGGCCGACTCACAGTCTCCACTCTGTGATTTTAAATGGATTTTAAACCCTTGCTGCCGTTCCTAAACGCTTCCACTGTTTTGTAACACCACTGATGGTCGAACATGGAATATTTGTAAGAAAATGAGCGACCCGTTCTTTTGTCAAATGCTTGTACAATCGGCCTGCATGCCAATGTGCTGGATTTTATACACCTGTGGCACGTGGGTGAAACAATTCAGTGATTTAGAGGGGCAAACTCAATATTATTCGCAATATACCATATTTTTCAGACTAGAAGGCGCACTTAAAGTCCTTAAATCTTCTCAAAAATTTATGGTGCGCCTTATATATGATTAACGTTGTGCTTACTGACTCATTTTATGTGGTACAATGCGCTCAAAAAGCTGTTAAAATGTGTAAGTATGACTTTGGTTAGCAACAAAGCCGCTCCCCTCAATGGCTATTCGGAGCATTACGGTACACTGTGTCACTACCTGATCAGACCCCTGAGCTGTCTACAAGACAGCCTGACTGTAATGTTGAAACTAGAAGTGCATTCATGTAAAGGCCCCCACATACTCAGGCGTAGTTCACACTGTGGAGGTACACGCATCCTTGAGGTGTACTCAAGGTAGACTCTGCACGCTCATGCAGGTACATGTCACAGTATAAACTTTTTGGCGACAAGAAGTCTTTATATTGAACTGTTTTAAATGTGACACCGATCTTGATACACTGAGCTGCTCCAAGCAGGCGGTCTCCAGGACGCGGCATCACCGTCCCTCTTTGTTCTCACTGACAGGTGGGAGCCTGCTGGAAAAGAAACGGCTCTAGGTGCTCAGCTAGCTAATCACACATTTTACCGTCCATTCTGCCGCTTCATCCCACTGGCAGACTGAGACGTGGAACAGCTATGAAACCTCCTGAAACTTCAACTGTATGGTGTTTTTGCAGTTTGAAATCATCTTGTATCCACCCTTGAGGAGGTGTTAATGGCATGATGCTGGGATGCTGCGTTAATTAGTTAATCCCACTCACCTGTGTTGAGCATTTTCCACTGATTCCCCCGTTTTATTTAAGTTCTGGGTTTTTGTTCCTCCTGTGTTGCATCGTCCGTTCTCGTGACCAGTTCCTAAGTTGTGTATTTCGTGAGTTGGCTCCATTAAATATTATTATTTTCAAAATGCACCTGCCGTCGTCTTTCTGACGCTTTGCTCCTTCACCCCAAACCCTGACAATTTTTCAGTTTTTGGTGATGTTAACTTATGTATTTTTCTGATGTTTGCTCTTTACTGACATCATTCTATTGGGACAATTTAAATTGTGGAACATGCACAGTACCATAGAGTACCAGATACAGAGAGGTGGCGTTTCCCTCATGGCTGCTACACTTAATAAAGCAGTAGTGTGTGAATTTATTCTCTAACCTTTCCCTGCCCACAGACATGTGTTTATTTATTTTCTCCCAGGAGGACAGTTCAGATGTCAAAGAGTTCAAATGTAAGATGAAAAATCCAGTCAGTGAGGAGACCAGCAGCCCCTTCTTCAACCGTTTGAAGCCTGGTGAGTTGACCCCGTAATGACTTTATCTATGCAGTTCTATTTATTATTGGTCTCTATTATAAGTTGATCCACACGAGTGTCTACATATATGGTCTTTGGTGTGTGACGACACCATTTTAAACTCCAATCTTATGGTTTCAGCTGAAACACCTTTGTTCTCGTCAGCCTGTTTGATATGGGCCAGCAGGGCAGTAGCCCAGGGCGGCACTAGAGAGAGGAGAACACAAGGACCATAAATAAGAGTCCCATTTGTTCATCAGTGGCTTCCTAAACAAATTTTCTAATGATTTTTATGAATATGCTAATTAAATTAGCTCTTACATATATAGAATCAGGAAATAAAGCAATGTGTGCTCTGAGTGTTTCTGTAATTTTTCCCCCTTTGTTTTAACATTGCTACATTTAACTATGCCCAACTGATAAACCTAATTAAAGCGACATTAAGTAAAATTTTTACTTCAATACATCTTCTTCTAAGTCCCTGTGATGGTAATCAGTGTATGTTTTATAGCCCAGGTCACGACAAGACTTAACTTTATTTATAATGGTGCCTAATGCTGTCCCTGCTGAGTCAGACTGGACTTTTATTCCTCCTTCAGATGTAAGATATTCATTCATAATAAACCCCTGATATTGCTATTTTTAATAAGTAGTATATCCAAAAGAAAATGTTAATGTTGTCAGTCTATGAGTCAACTTTCTAAAATGAATAATTTTGGTTTTATCACATTTTATCCTTAATCTAATTTTGTTACACCACAAATAAACAGTGTTTGTCAGTTTCTGAAGATCAGGTTCATTCTCAGCAATAAGTACAATATCATCTGCATACAATGATATACAGACTTTTGCCACCTACTCAATATATAATTATGACAGTATACAGCAGTCAAGCATAACGTTATGATGACTGACAGGTGAAGTAAAAAAGACTGAATGTCTTTTCATCTTGGGACCTTTGGGTGGGTGGGAAACAGACAAATTGTGATAGGTAGATGACTGGGTCAGACGAGAAATGCAGCTCTGTTTGAATGTTCTTAGCCTCCAGTGGTTAGGATCCATCAATTGGTCCAAGGAATGAAAGGTTGTGACCAGGGGTCAGGGGCAGCAAAGTTTAGATGATGCTCGTTTGTCAGAGGGGGGCAGCCTGTGTGGTCCGATCAAACACACGAGTTGAAATTGCTGCAGACATCAGAGGTGGTTCTGATTGGACAGCTGCATCCCAGTCCAGGTGTGTAATGTGCAGAATAGTTTTGAATTTTGTCTTTTTATGTACCAGAGTGGTTTGTTATAGAGCAAATTTAAGCAACCTAATGTTTATTTTTCCTGCTATTTGTTTAGACTCAACTGAACGTGGCCCAAAGATTTATGCAGGATTCAAGGTTTTTGTCGTTCTGCTGGTTCCTGTGTTGCTGTTGGTCATCTTCCACAGACTGAAAACAGGTGATGAGAGTATGTATATACCATTCATGTAAAATTTAGCTGTAAGTTCACTTTTTGTCTCAAAGTCTAAAATTTATATTTTGCTATTGTTTTGTGTTCTTTAAAATCATTTCAATTAAAAAAATGTTGCTTCTTTAAAATATATTGTCCTCAAAGGGCCTTAAAAATCTGTTTGTACTTCACATAGACTAAAATGCTTAATTTAGGAACCATAAAGTGATGCCTTTATGCCGTGTCTTTTTTTGTTTGTTTGTTTTTTTTAGATTTCTGGAGGAATGCCAAGGGGCATTGTAAGTCTCATCCTGAACTTTGTAATTTTTCCAAGTCTGTAAAAGTAAAAACAACTAAGTTAGAACCTGTGTTTTTACTGTACAACCTCAAATAGCTGCTGCAGAATACAACAACAACACCACTCCTCCACCTAAGGAACAAACTGAAGGTAAGACAGTACCTACGGTACAGGTGCATGGTAATAAGAATATTATCAAAAACCTAATTTATTTTGGCTGTTTAATTTAAATTAACTTAATTAACTTAATCCAGAAATATCCACATGATGTGGTGCAGGATATTGTTGTCTGTAAAAGCTGTTTTACAGTTGAGATCAGCACAGAAACCAAACAAAGAAGTCCAAGGAATAATCTGTAGACCTTGATGACTGAGATGACCTGAAGCTAAAAACTGAGGAACGATACAAAACAGTTTCGGCAGCATCAGAGATGCTAAAAAAGGACAGGGCTCTCCATTATTAACAGGCACTGCTCATCACATGGCTCACCCACTGAATACGGTGCAGATGCGGTTGCGGCGCTGCAAGAAATTCTGCAAGAAGGAAGTTTGACCGGACGCCGCAGCGATACCCCAATTAAACTCCTGAATTTCACGAGCCAAACAGGAAACATCAGGTGCTAGACAGAATAACATTCAGGTGAATTTCAGAATAAAATCACCCCACCAACTTACGCTAGCTTGACTAGTGTAAACAAAACGGCAGCACAGAAACATGAGGAAACAGAGGGGCTTTTGGTGGATGAAATAGGATATTTAAGTGCACGGATAACGAGTTTTGCCCTAGAAAAATGAAAACAATGGTTATTTTTTTAATAATTTATAAGGGACAGTAACAGAAAGGACCATGTGAACTTCTGTTCTCATGAGCGTCATTTCCGCAGCTGGAGCCACAGCTGGCCGCTGTTTCCCTAGGAGCAATGTGAGAGGATCAAGACTGTAACCTGCACCGTAGTCAGTCTGATACTATCCCTATTGTGAAGCATGGCGGTGTAAGATTCATGCTGTGGGGATGTTTTTCTGCAGCAGGAACTGATTGGCCAGCCCACTTCAGCCAAATATGTAGAGAAATCCTATGACGGAGAGCTTTTCCCCTTCAGCTAAGGTTACAGTTTATCTTTCTACACGACAATGACCTGAAGCCAAAATAACATGAAAGTGGCTTCTGGAGCAGTCTGTGAATCTCCCTGAGTGGCCCAACCAGAGCTTAGACTGGGCTGGAGAGAGTCTGCAGAGACGGGAGAAGATAGCTCAAAACAGGCGTGCCGAGGCTTTAATCACTGCCAAAAACAGAAATGCATAGCCATGGATGTGAATACTTACTGAATGTAACTATTTTAAAATAGTTAAATCTTTAATAAATATACAGAAAAATTGGAAAACAAGTCTTCCCGTTGTAATTCAGGGGCTATTTTGTGTAGAATTGTTTAAAGCAGAACTAAGGCAAGTTTTAGAATAAGCCTTTACTGTAACACAATTTGGAACAAGGGATGAGGCGTGAATAATTTTCTGGATACACGATACATTAAACACAAAGATCCATTGCAAAAGATTATTTCACATAGTGGGACCTAAGGACCAAGATTGAAGAACTCTCTTCTGATTTATTACCATGTACCAATCAGTTGCATGCATGTAAATCTAAACCCTCAGTGATTTCCTTCCTCCTTTCTCTTGTCATATTGCAGAGGAAACTGCAATGACTGCTGTATAAACCCAAATTAAGACCTCAAACCGGTTTTATCAGGATGAGCATCAGTGAGACGGACATTTCTAAGGTGTTGGGTTATCTCACCTGAAATAAAGCTGACGAACCCACCTCCCAGGATTCAGTGCGGCTCTGATGTGATTGATCAAAGTTATCTATGGTGGCCGACTCAGACGAAGGAGAAGCTCAACTCAAAGCGGGGATCCAAACTTGTGGGCAAATTTCGTTCAAGCTCTGCTCTCTTCAGTCTTCGAAGGAACTTAAGAAAGCTTTCGGCGCTCGCTGTCTGCATATCTGGCATCTGTTTCTCTCTCTTTTAACCTTTGAACAAGGTGCTCAAAAGCAGCTTTGAAATCTTATTGTTTGCATTGCCAGCAGGTTCCCATCTCTTTTGAAGAAGGTGGCGCAGCAGCCTGCCACCCAACGCTATTAAATCTGATCATAGATTCCAAAATGAAACGGTATTTGCTCTCTTTAAAGTCAACTAAAGAGTGGCTAACCTTCCTTCTTTTCACTCACAAAACAAGACGACAAGATTGCATGGCTGCAGCCTGGAGACCTGTTGCGTCACAGCGCTGGTCTCATGGCACTCGTCCGGTGATCTTAAGCCACCCCCCAGTGTTCTTACCCTTCATAAAACTCACGTCACGCTTCATAGCATTTTTTTTTGGGTAATCCAATGTCTGGTTTTAATTGTTTTTACACTATTTTGTCATGTAGCTACTTGCAATAGAAAATAATGATTCGGGCGATTATCAAGGAGATTTGACTGTTGAGTTAAATATTTACAATATTTAAAAGAGATTGCTTGTTGAATAAAGTCTTCATACAATTGTTTCTAAAGACACATTTTCACTTCCCTGTGTTTCCCCTTCTGTAAGTTTTGATCATCATTAAAATATCACCTTTGGGCTCGACCACGCTCTGAATTTTGGTCCTCCTCCTACCAAAACATACAGTAATATGCATTTTTAAACCTGCTTAAAGATTATTTTCACAAATTACTTTTAATCTGACCCATTAGCCTAATCGGAACAGATATTCTACTTTGTTGAATACAATTATCTTTCCATCAGGTTCTTTGGCTTACAGGTGAAACACATACACTAAACTCTGAATACACAATTCCTTCCGTGAATTATGGTGATTCTTCTCTTCAGTGACAGGGAAGCTGGTCACTGTTGATGGGAAGATGGGTGGAGCTATATACAGGACAATCCTGGATAAAAATAACCACTTAGAGCCTGCAGAAGACAAGACTGCGGCAGAGCTTCACTTCCCAGTAGGGCAGCAAAGAGGAAACTTCTCAGAGGGAGGAAGTATTAATCATAAGCGTAATGGTCTATTTTCAGTGTAACACCCTGTTATGCTGAAATGTGCTTGTGAGAACCCTGCTAGCTGCAGTGGCTGACCCTCCTCGCATGAAAGTGAACTCAAGCGTTGACTTCATGGCTCATGTTTCCAACAGAAACTAATGGCACTATTTCAATAAATCGTACTGGGTACGTCTGAAACACTCTGGGATTAATACATTTAAATTACACATACATTGGCTGATTTATTCTCTCTCCCCCCCAACAGCTTTACACTAATTTACATCAATGGTACCCTCTACATTTCAAACGGCGGTATTTCCCTGATGCATCATTGGATCTGAATCAAAATTTGTGCTTCATCCTGAATGAATGCTCAACACGTTGGCATAGTTGACATAACTTTAGCCCCACCCACTTAAAAGTAACAGGTTTCTATTAATTAATTTTTTTACACCCTGTAGAGGTTTCAAACTTTGTGTAAGACACAATGAACTCAAAGGCAAGGCGTGGCAAGGCAAGTTTATTTATAGAACACTTTTCAGTAACAAGACGAAGTGCTAAACATGTTCCAAACAACAGGAAGCCTTCGTTAATCCTTCACCACCAAACATAAATTATCACGAAAGTCAGATTTCTGCCAAATTTTAAAGACAAAGAAGGTTGACCTCAGCCACACTTAACAAAATGTTGCACCTTACTTACACTGCCACATAGTGGTGATATGCAAGCTCGAGCGTCGGGTTCACCTGAGACCAATGGTCGTGACTAAAGCCAGAACGATGCTAAGCTGTGAGGGCCACCCATTGCTGCTTGCACCTTTAAATTAGTTTTTTGTGCAATTAGAATTGATTATGGATCATAATCCTGCTTAATAATCACTTAAAGATCACCACAGATCTAATTGTATCATCAGACAGTTAAAGGAGCATTGCGCAGGTTTAAAAGTTAAAGTCAGTCCACTTTTATTTACATAGCGCCAATTCACAACACATGTCATCTTTTTAGGTCTTTAGAGGTTTGCTGTAGCAAAATATAATAAACAACACCCTTAGGGATTTTTGAGTAACTAAAAACGAACCGATCCAAGAACAAGTGCTATTGTGGAAAAGAAGGAGCCACCGTTAACTAGCCTACAACGTTGCCCAACTTGTCTACTAAAAAAAAGGGGTGGGGCCTTAGTAGGGAGGTGGTTAGTAGATCGGAAGTGTCCTACTTATCTAGCTAAAAAGGTGTCACAGGACCTCTAAGCAGGGTAATACTCGTTAGATTCAGAGGTCTTTAGAACCCTAGCTAGTATGAGCTTTAACCCAAAATAGTAAAGGACGGAGGATGGGGTTTAGTTCAAGTCACACAACAACATACCATACAGCTCAATCCAAAATATCTCCTCCTTGCTCTCCCAGATCCTTGGATCAAGCACAAGCGACTTTATAACCTGTTAACCTTTTCTGCCAGGAAGAACATTTTGCTTTTTTGGATCAAAGACTCTGTCCCCTCTAAAAAATCATGGCAAAATGTTATACAAGAGTGTATTCCCAGCGAATACATTACATGTTTGCTTCTCACTTCCACGGAGACTATCTATTTAATCTGGGACCTTTACATGAAGCATATTGGGCCTGTGCTGGCCTCTCGTCTGCATCAAGGTTTTCCTGTTACTGACTCGATGACTGTACTTGATATTTGTCTGCTTCCCTCTTTTTTTTTTTTGCTTTGTAATGTTTGAAAATTCAAATAAAAAATAAATAAAAAAGAGTGAGGACTCGAATATTTCTATTAAAAGTTCATTTTCCAGATGTAGATTCTTTTTAAAAAAAAGAAAAACATCTTCCTTTTGGTCAACTGTGTCTGCCATTGTGGAGACTTGTTCAAACACCGCCCTCTGTGGCCACAAGTATGAACTACAATCGTCCTCAGGCTGTTTTTAACCAAATGCTCATGAATTCAAATGATCTTAAACATAGAGATGTTTTTTCTTCTATCACGGCTAAAAGGGACTTTACTTTTATCTCCATATTTGACTGATCTTTATTTTAAGGTTTCATTTTCTGACAGTGTATAAATGTCGAGAAAATTCATGAGAGACAAAGACGGAAAGTTGAAAAGAGAAGCAGAAAACTTTGCAGTCGAAGCTATGGGGGAAGTGGTAGGACTGCACAATTATATAACAGTTTTTTTCATATTTAATTATTTAATATTTCTGCTGCTGTAGTAAAAACCAAAAGTGTCAACATAAAATAGTATTATTAAATATAATAAAAATACAAACTGCATTAAATGCATTAGATAAATAATTTTATTTAATCGTGTGAATATTTTTATTAAACACATAGCTAAATGTGGATATGTTTTAATGAAGCGAATTATTTAGATATTATATTTAGTTATTTCAAAATATATGGAAGCATTTTATATTTAATGTGCATGAATTATATCTTAATAAATTGCAGCAATAATTTCTGATCATATATACATTTATTCAGTTTTCTACACATATTTTTCACATATACAAGTAATCATTTGGCAACATTTTTATCTATGTGGCATCTTTGGACTTTTTTTTTCCTGCTAATTAATGTAAAGGCGCTGAGTTACATTAAGTTGTTGACGTCAGACCTGGCTGCAGTACTGCCATTTGGACACGTGGGGGCGGAATTTTGCCGCTTCAGAACTTTAAATTTAACTCCTTATTTTAAATAAAGTTTAAGCGACATGATATACGTTTTGGTGACGCCATCGTGCATTTATGCAACAACAGGAGTCTGTTTGACTCTAATATTCCTCTACATATCGCTTGTAGGCGGAGTCCCTGGGTACTGTGTCGCAGCCTCCTCCCTTTATTCTACTTTCGTTTTCCAGATTCTTGTTGACGGACATTTGGGTCGCGCCCGTGCCTCTAAAAACCGCAGCAGGAGGTTTTAAACTCCGACTAAAATGCTTTCAATCTTCAGCTAACAGCCTGGTATGATACTTTGGGTCATAGACGGAAGCAGCCTGGACGTTTCCTCGTTTTTGTCCCTCCAACACAAACGCCATGATGTTCACTCCTATGAAAACTCCCGTGGGCCCCGCCGCATGGTTTGTTGTTCTCCTGGTTGCCTGTGAAGCCGCAGGTGAGTCCAAATCCTGAATGTTTGAAAGCATTCTCTAAATGGTGTTATACAACTCTCAAAACAAACAAGAGAAAAAGGTTAAAGCGCAAAAACTGTGTTGCGGTTCAGGACAGGAAGTTAGATTTCCGTGGAAAGGTCAAAGTGGCTGCTGCTCAGAATTTGACAGGTCAATCCATTTCCTGTATATAAAGGCTTTTCACTGCATTTAAAAATGATGTATAGCTAAATAAAGCCCCACGTCACGTAGGCTGAGCCGGCTGCAGAAACAAATGAAAGGAGGGGGAATTCCATTTTTCTATCATGGCGCACTTTTTCAAAAAACAATGTATATGCTTCTGGCTGGACAATGACGCTGTGACTACTCCCACAGTGCTGAGAAAATAAATGTATGTAAATAAAATAAAAAAAAACATCAAAAAAAGCAATAGCCTAGTCAGTGTTGCCAGATTGTGCTTGTTTCCGCCCAATTGGGCTTCTTTTGTACGTGTTTGAACTGGGGGAAAAAAAGCTTATTATTAATAGTTGTAAAAATTATGGAAGCTTTTCACAAGAATTGATGGGCTATTAGAAAGAATAACAATATATATCAAAATAGTTGCCATTGTGTGGCTGAAAAAGTCCACATTTTAATAAAATGCCATCTCCTTGAACTTAATTTAGTGTTGAAAATAGAATCTGTCAACAAATAATCATCGATGAATCTCTGGTTAATCAATGAAGTGTCACTATGACATTGTGTTGGTCAATGGTACAAACGTTGGTCAATGTTAATTTAACTTCGTAAGTGAAATAAATTTTATATCAAAGGTATATAGCCACCATATATGCTTATAAAATAAGACCAAAAACTATTTAATGATGATAAAATAAGGTTATATACACCAAGCGTCCATCCTGACGGTGTTCTGATGGTCCTTTTTAAGGCAAAATATTGCCCCACAACGGGTGCGGTGAACAGACATAAACAGACTGTTTATGTTTGAATCTGAATCAGCTTTTGTGTACTTCGTCCTGAATGAATGCTCAACACGTTGGCATAGTTGACATAACTTTAGCCCCACCCACTTAAAAGTAACAGGTTTCTATGAATCCCCGGTGCCCACCCATGCCGCCGGGTCTGCACGTCGGTGATATGATCAGGAAAGTATGATGCTAAAAATGATTCGAACTAATTTCCTAATATTTAATGTCGCAGGAGAAAAAACACACGTCCTGGATTTCTAGAGCTATTATTCCTTCACTTTAATTTTTATTCACGTTTTACTGGCATAAGTGTTGCGACATATTAGGAAAATAGCCAATCTTCTATGAATATTGCATTTTGTTTATTTATTTTACATCGTTTTGTTTCCTTCAATAATAAAATGTTGGTGTCAAGGGCAAAGAAAGTCCAACTAAATGGCCACAGAACTGGGCTGTCAGCTGTTTACTCCTTGGTTGGGGGTTCTGATCCGGTTGGGTGGGAGGCGAGGAGTAAAGTGGGAGTTCTTCACCTATAGAAACAACAATCCACCACATTTTAAACACAAACACAGCCTCACAAGGTCAGTAGATCAGGGCAGGTAAGGAAAACGTGTTTACACCCTAACTAGACGTCCCTCTCAATGTTAGTCCTAAATATTATGGAAGTAAACAAGAAAGTGAGTCTGACATTGTGTTAGGGCCAGTGTTATTCCAGCGTTACTTTGTCTCAGGTCCAGCGGCACCAAGAAACAATGTGGGAACAGAGTAACAATGAATCACTAAGGTCAAGGATCAGCTGGTGTAGGGATGCATAGTCAGCAGTTACCGCTCTCCAAACTTAGACAAACCTTGTTCCAGTTAAAGGAACTGTTAATGTTTCAACACTTCAAGACATGTTGCATAATTTCATGCTACTGGCTCTGGAGGTACAGTCGATCACCCACGAGGATCTGAAAAACCTTCTTCCAATTTGCATAAACACTCTGGTAAATCTTGTGGAAAGGCTTCCTCGGTTGGAGGGGTGCAGACATCATATTAAAGCCTGTAGATTAAGATCAGGATTTTCCTCAAGTTCATGAGTGTGAAAGTAGGCTGGCAGTTTAACTTGTGTTGAACTTTGTGGTTAAAAAATGACACAAGGGTAAAAGTCTAAGCGATACTTCTTCAAAGTAGTGCAGAAATTCCAGTAGGAAGTAACTTTCCAGTGCTGCCACAGAAGGTGGGAGCAATATTTCTAATGTTTGAAGACATAAAAGTCCAGCCCAAGTGGGCTGAAGGTAGGGGTGGGCGATATGAAGAAAATCTAATATCACAATATATTTGGGCTATATCACGATACACGATATATATCACGATATGTTCAAATATCCTTGTAAAACAAATGTTTTTAGCCACATAGTGCCTAAAGTTGCATTGCACCTCAAATTAACGTGTCAATTTTTTTTTTTAAATTGATTGCAAAATAAAAATGAATTTAAAATGTTTTATTATAGCCATTTTTTTAACCACAGCTGCACATAGAAGCTTTTCACAATATTGTCACATTAGAGCTCTTTTGTGGTCAACACTGGACCTTAAAAAATAGAACATCCCAGCGGCCAAAAGGAACACCAAAGAAAAATCTGACACAAAATAAACCTGAAATAAAAGCTGCTCTTTTGTGCTTAACACATAAAAATTTGTATAGTAAAAATGTGACAATCCCAAAAAACAAAAGCTTGTATTGTGACTATAAAATCAGTCGCAGCTACATATTCAGAGCATCTCAAAAATATTTCCGTTGCTCTTTAGGTGCTGGGAAATTTTAAACAAGAAACGTTTATTTCTGTCATATGCGATTTAGCAAAAGAACTTTCAACAGCTTTACGGCTGGTTTAATTAAAGTTTCCTTCGGTGTGTGTGTGTGTGTGTGTGTGGGGGGGGGGGTGTCGACACGCAGAGTTTACAAGAGTCTTCATTTTTCACTGGATGACTTTTTAGGTGGAACAAATTTGTGCTACTGCTACCTTTTGTGGCAATGGTGTTACGGCATGTTTTGCAAATTATCGCATTTTGTTCGACCTCCTTGTGAAATCCAAACCGCTGCCATAGTATTGACCCAGTGCTGTTTCTCTTCAGACTCATTTTCTTATTTACCTGAAATAACATGCTGTCGCCATAGTTCTCGCTCTCTAGTGTTGAGGACAATAAAATTAACTGTAATCAGGCATTTTTATGGACGTAATGAGGAACTACTGGCCTCTAAAACTGTGTCTCCCTTCGAGGCAAAGTAAACACGCAGCTTGCAGGATGTGTTGAGAGCGGGTTTATGGCTGTGGAGGTCATTTAGCTTGACCCCTGATAGGACGGGTTTTAGTACTAAATCAAGCTTTACCAAGAAGAACAGCCTCTGTGTTTTAGAAGCAGATCCTCCATGTCTCCGTATTAATACACCAACACTAGTCAACGTAAGTAAGCGCACAGGTTCGTTGTTGTGTGTGTGCGCCAGAACTCTTTCTGGTTTGGAGGAGGAGCGAGTGATGCGTTCACAGCATGTGGGAAAAACTAAACTCAGTGAATTAAATACAGCGGCTCAATCTTGCAATGAAAATTTACACTCGATGGTCGCAATAAAGTCACTGATCTCTATTTATTCACTGGAGTGCTGATTTGCCTGAAAAACTGAAGTCACTGGCCGCCATCTTGCTACTCCCATAGGATTTGGTTGCAACAACAAGCAGTTTTCTGGCTGAGTGAAAACGTTTCACAGGTAATTCTACAGTCAGTGGATGTACTAACACTATCAACTACTAGGAAATTATGTGCTGAAATATTTTGCATGTTATTTATATTTTTTATGTATGTATGTATGTATGTATGTATATATATATATATATATATATATATAATATATATATATATATATATATATATATATATATATATATATATATATATATATAATAACATGCAAAAATCCTCGTTGTTCGATGCTCTAGCGCACATATTCCCTAGTTACTGGGGGAAAATAGGGAGTACCAATATGGCGGCTGGTGGCTTCACAGCGGCGTGTATTATATACGGCCAATGCGCAATCCAGTGAATAGAGATAAGTAATTTTAACCATCGCGCGGTGAAAAAAATTGAGATACATCAAGTATATTCGATATGTCGCCCACCCCTAGCTGAAGGTGGAAGAAAAGCTCAATAAAGCTGAACTAGCTGAAAAATTATCTTATCTCTGCTAATCCCAAGAAAACTTTGTAACTGAAACTTTTACAACACAAATTAAGAGACCGTTTTGAGGTGACTTAGTCTACAAAACAATGAAATAATTTTATAGCTTTAACGTGAGATTGAGGACAAATTCTCACTGCCCATTTTTTTTTTTTTGGCTACTATAGACGAAACGATCTATGCAAAGCTGGGAGACGAGGTTACCCTCAAACCAAAACCAGGTTCTGTCACCAATGCGACCAAAAGCATCACCTGGAAAGTTGGGGGTGATCTTGCCATGGAACTGGATGAAGGATTCCTCATATCCTATCGTCATTTTAAAGGTACACGACTCTGGAGATTTATATCAACTTTATTTTATTCCTAAGATAAAAGACGACATTCTCCGTTATGTTTGTAGAGCGGGGCCACTTGAACAACCGGACTGGAGAAATGACAATCACAGGCCTGACTTATGAAGACACCCAAGTTTACACGACAGAGATAGACGGAGCTGTAATCAACCACAACATTCACCTCCATGTCATCTGTAAGTTTACACATTTTAAATTGGGATAGTTTAACGAGTCAAAACACACAGCCTGATTGGTTCTCATCCTTCTCTATCACCAGCTCCAGTTCCTGTACCTACCATTACTTCATCCTGCTCTCTAGACGCAAGCACATGTACCCTGACCTGTGAGGGAGACACGACCAGAGCCGGACCAGTGACCTTCACGTGGATGTTTGACAGCGTCGTAGTGCCACATGACACTGACACATATATTATTAAGGTATTATTTTGTCAATTTAGTGCTAAACAAAAGGAAGTAAAATGTGTGATTAAACTGCAGCTATAACACCCTCAGCTCTTCTGGGAAGGGTGTCTACAGGGTGTAGAAGTGTTGATGGAAATATTTGGCCATTCCTCCATGAGAGCATTTGTGAGGTCAGACACTAATGTTGGATGAGAAGGACGGCTCACAGTCTCCACTCTGTGATTTTAAATGGATTTTAAACCCTTGCTGCCGTTCCCAGACGCTTCCACTTTTTTGTAACACCACTGATGGTGGAACGTGAAATGAGCGACCCATCCTTTTCTCAAATGCTTGTACAAGCGGCCTGCATGCCAACGTGCTGGATTTTATACACATGTGGCACGTTGACGTGGTTTAAACACTTGAATTCAGTGATTTGGAGGGGTGACCCAAAAGTTTTGGCAGTATAGTGAGCTTTGTTCTGTCTTTATGATTACATAATCCATGTTGGTCTCCTGAGAGGCTGAACAGCTATAAAACTCACTGAGACCTTTGATGAATTATGCTTTTGCAGTTTAAAATCTTGTTTTACAATTGTTTGTAATGATAGTTTTGATTTTTTCCCAGGAGGACAGTTCGGCTGTCAAAGAGTTTAAATGTAAGATGAAAAATCCAGTCAGTGAGGAGACCAGCAAAACCTTCTTCAACCTTTTGGAGCATGATGAGCATGGTAAAGACTTTATCTATACGTTTCTATTAATTAATCCATATGAGTGTTAACATATATGGTCTTTGGTGTGTGAGGACACCACTCTATACTCCAATTGTATGTTTTTTTAGCTGAAACATCTTTGTTCTCGTCTGCCTGCTTGATATGGGCCAACAGGGCAGTAGCCCAGGGCGGCATCAGAAAGTGGGGAAGAGGGGGACCATAAATAAGAGTCCCACAAACATATTTATTTGTCACTTCCTCCCTAGCAACGTTTTTTAATCCTTTTATCCACGTGCTGCTGTGAATCACCCTGTGACCACATGGGGTTAGGATAGGCTTTTCTGTAATCTATTTGTTTTTGTTTTTATCACTTGAAACATAAAAATGTAATTGAATTGCATTTTGACAAACTTGGACCGTTTTTGTGGACATTTGTACCATGGAAGGGTGAAAAAGATGTGTTAAAACAGAGCAATGCAACAATGGCGCAGAGCTTTGACAGTATTTGGGGGGGGGGGGGGGGGGAGCTGCCCCTGTGTGGTCCAATCAGGAGCTGAAGTTGCTGCAGATGTTAATCATGGTTCATGTGGGTTGTGTTGTTATGCCTGCACAGTGCAGAATATTCGTGCTGTCTTTCTATGCACCAGAGTGGTTTATTACAACGCAAATTTAATTCACCTGATGTCTATTTTTCCCGCTCTTTGTTTAGATTCAGTTAAAAGTGGTCCAAAGATTTCCGCAGGAGTCACAGTCTTTGTCATTCTGCTGGTGGCTGTGGTGCTGTTAGCCCTCGTGCACAGACTGAAAACAGGTGATGAGCGTATTTATGTACAGTTCATGTAGTATTTTACTTCTAAAGAAAGTCTAAAATTGATATCTTGCTGTTTATTTTTCTCATCTTCAGGAGAGTTCTTCTTCAACAAATGTAAGAGCTATTAAGATAATCATTTTAATTACCTGTTTATACTCCACATAAACTAAGGTGCTGCTTTGTTGCTCCTGTTGTGTGCATGTGTCTCATTTTTACCTGCCAGAAACATAAAGCCAGTCTGTTTTTATTGAATTCACTGAGCAAAAGTAAATATCTAAAGAGAAACTTGGTTTTCTTTACCATATTCTCTGTTGTGCAGCTTCGTATCCTTGGCAAGGCGGTAAGTAGACAACAAAAAACATTTTCCCACCTTTCTTTGGGTTGACATTTTTTTTCCTTTAAAAGAAAAAGACATCTGTGTTTAAACGCATTAGTTATTCATCGTTCTTCTTTTATTTTGAATCCGTTCTTCAGATTTCTGGAGGAATACCAAAGGGCATAGTGAGTCTCATCTTGAACTTGGTGTTATTTTAAGTCTTTAATAGTAAAAACAGCTAAGTTAGAACCTGTGTTTTTATTGTGCAACCTCCAACAGTTCCTGTAGATTCCAACGGCAGCACCAGTCCTCCACCTAAAGGACAAGATGAAGGTAAGAGTACCTGCAGATGCATAGCAATCAGAATATTATCAGAAATCTAGATAATTGTAGTTGTTTAATTGAAATCAACTCATGGAGTGCATTCAGAATGTATCCACACGATTTGGACCGGTGCACACTTGTCTGTATAAGCTACACGCGGTGTTTCCTTCAACTTTTTTTATTGAAGTATCGCATTTGAAAAGGTTGATGTAAATGGCAAAATTCAAGCAAAAACAAAGCAAAAACAACAAATTTTCTCCTAAAAGTTTTCCACTTGCTTGAGGTGGTTTTTGGCTTCTCCGAAAAAGAGTTGATGCACCAAAACGGGAGACGGAAACACATTTGCCAAATAAGCTCTGACGTAGGGAAGGTTTACCTCACGTGACAAAATCAGCTGTTTCCACCGTCAGCGTCTTCCCAGATATAGTAACATCGGCAAAACGAGTCGACCTGACGGAACAATTACAACTTGCCCGACCGCAGCAGATTTCTGAAAACCTCTCTCCGTTTTTTTCTAGTTCGCAGCCTCTACTTCCTGTTTATTACAGCCATGCATGACGTCAACTTCTGACGAAATGACACTTAGCATAAACTCGTTAATTCGCTCCAAAGCAGTAGATGGAAACGTATCTAATTAGCTTTTTTTTTTTTTTTAACGTTTCCTTAAAATCCGCCTGACGATTGCATGAAAACATGGCTGCAGTCGAGATCAGAGCAGAAACCAAGCAAAGAAGTCCAAGGAATCATCTGCAGACCTTGGAGATTGGGGGAACTCGAAGCACAAAACCGAGGAAGAATACAAAAAAATGTTTCAGCAGCATCAAAGATGCTAAAAAGGAGGGTGCTCTCGATTATTTGGAAATGGAACAGGTTTGCTTTCCGCTTTATTGAGCTGGGTAAACGGGCTTGGGTCAGAAAGGTGATCCAGAACCCAGCGGTCACAAAGACAGCCGCGGTGTTACCTTGGGCAGATAGGGGTCAGCCGCTGCTGGTGTGCTTTACCCATCAGGCCTTTGTGGTAGCCAGGAGGAGTTAAGCAGAAACGCAGCTTAGACCATTGTCAGACCAAGAGAACCAACTTTTATTTGTCTGATGATACCGAAATAACACACTTTGATGTGAAAATCCAAGCATCATATCAGGCCAAAAACAGGCACTGCTCATCCCATGGCAGACGCTATCACTACTGTGAGGCATGGCGGTGTAGGCATCATGCTGTGGGGATGTTTTTCTGCAGCAGGAACTGATGGATCAGTCTGCTTAGAGGATAAGATGACTGCAGCCAAATATTTAGAGAAATCCTATGACGGAGCGCTGTGGCCCCTCCGCTAAGGTTACGGTTCATCTTACTACACGACAATGACCTGAAGCCAAAATAACAAGGAAGTGGCTTCTGGAGCAGTCTGTGAATGACCTTGAGTGGCCCAAGCAGAGCTTAGACTGGGCTGGAGAGAGTCTGCAGAGACGAACGGGAGAAGATAGTCTAAAAACAGGCGTGTCAGGGTGTCTAGAGAAACCCCTAGAAGACCCGAGGCTGTGGTGGCTGCCAAAAACCAAAATACTGAGCCATGGCTGTGAATACTTACTGAATGCAACTATTTTTAGATAGTTAAATCTACAAAGAAGTTTAAAAATATGTCTTTGATTTGTCATCAAGAGGTTATTTCATGTCGAGTTGTTCACAGCGTTGAAAAAAGGAAGGGGCGTGTATACGTTTCTGGCGGCGCTATATATAAATACGGCAAACACAGTTTTGATGTTTATGCATCGCGGCTGATAAGAAAACAAAAACAAAACATTAATGTTCTTAGAATTTATATATGACCTCAGACCAGAAAAAAAAGAAACGATATATTTTTAATACGGGAAGGTTTTGTTGTGACCTAGCTGATCATTGGGAAGATCTCTGCGGCAAACACGCCCTAAACAAGCAGGGGAAGCTAAACAAGCTGGCTGCTGTAGCCAAATATATTTATAGAAAGTTTGGTGGAGGGATAAAGTTTAGACCAGCGGCAGCGTTCCAGAGTCCAGCAGAGGATACCAAGCCTAAAATCAAATTATTTTCAATGACATTCTGGTTAGTTGCCATGTACCCAGTCAGTTGCATGCATGTGAATCTTAAACCACATGACGCCTCAACGGTTTGCTTCCTCCTTTTCTCTTGTCGTGTTTCAGAGGATTCGCTGAAGGCTTGACGTACAAAACCAAACCCGAGACGAATTAAGGCCTGAAACCGGCCTGATCGGCACCATCCCCGCTGAGACGGACGGACGAGGTTCTCTAAAAGTGGCTTCTCAGATGACGCTGGAGCAGGCTGTGGACGTGCTTCGGCCGTTCTCAGAATGTTTTTGCCGTTTTCTGATAACTGACTTGGGAGCGAGTGCCGAGATATTTTGCCGAGCTGTTACAGCCGATGCTTTTTGTTATTGTTGTTTTTTGTTTCTGTTTTAGCAGGAACAGACCTTTTTAATGCAGTTTTTTTTATCTTCTGAGACGTACAGTTGTGATGTAACTTTGGTAAATGCTATTCTAAGGGGAAACTAGCCCAATTAGAGGGAGATTAAAGAATGCAGTATCTAGGAGGGAGGTAAGGGGAGGAGACGTCCGAGCTTCTGGGACCTTGAACTAATCGGACCTGCGGGTTCCGACGCTTTGCAATCCGAGGCGGGTCTCGTGCACGTTTACCCGTGTCAGCGGAGGAATAAAGGGAGGCCATTGTGTGGCTCTGAGCCGCCGGCTCGGCCAACAATCAGCGCTTTGAACAGAGCTGCGGACGACTCGGCGTCGGCCACCATGTTTTTGCTTTGGTGGAAAACTACACTCCTTACAGACTTCTTCTGTTTTTTGCTCTTTTTTTTTTTGCTTTTTGTCACATTTTAAAAGTCAAAACAAATGCTGACACGAGACAACTAGAACCTGGAAGGAAAAATACAAAAATGCTGTTTTCAAATGACGATTTCATTTATGAGGGGAAAACGTTATCCAAACCGACCCGAGTCTCTGCGTGAAGGCGACAACAGCTGCCATGGAGTCTCTGTGGTCGCTGGAAGTCTTTTACGTCACTCTGGAGGAAGCTTTGCCCGCTCTGCTCTGCAGAACGGCTTCAATCCAAACACGTTTCAGGGTTTTTAAGCATAAGCGGCAGGTTTAAGGCCATAACACTGGATCTTTATTGGCTTTAAGTCCCTGGACTTTGACTAGGCCTTTTTGTGGTAGAAATTAGGAGTCATAGTTGCATGTATTACAGCAGGTGGTGCAGGTCCTGGAGCGGCAAAGCAGCACCGACCATCACAACAGGAAGTGCCTCTTCTATCCTGTCAATCAACAGAATATTTCCCTGATAGTCTTTAGGACCGTCCAGATGTTTTCTGTGGAAAGTAAAACAGTTTTTTGGGAGGATAGCGGTGGTTTTAGAGCCTTTCTTCTTAATGAATCATGAACTCTGACGGTAACTGAGGCAAGCGATGTTCCTCTGGCTTCCTTTGTGGCCTCATTGGAGTGATTTGGCCACATCTGGGAAGGTCCTGTGGACAGTGGTTTCTCTCTGTGGTTCACTGTAGACGTCGGCGCCTTTGTTTCTCCCCTGTTCCTGAGGTCTCGCTTTTTGAGATCTCACAGCCTGCTTCGTGTTGTCAGGCAGGTTCTGCTTATGAATTTACTGAACTGTGCAGATGCTTGACGCAGCTCCTGAAACTTAAAGACACGAGGGGGACCATTACTTTTCACACAGAGCCAGGTCGGTTTGGCTAGCTTTTTGTCTTAATAAATGAAAGTGTTACACTAAATACTTTTTTTTGGGTTTTTTTTGCAGAGCCGTATCAAATCCCTTTGCAGAAAAATCAAAATGAGTTAAAATATGTGTCTTATCAGATGTGTTGAATGTTGTCTTTGTGTGTTTATTATGCTTATTTTCTTTGTGTGACTTTTTTTTTTAAATAACTCTGACATTGGTCTTTGTTTTTGTGACCTTGTAGTGAAAGCAACCCTAAAGCTCGTAGTTTTTACAGCTCCGGGAGCACAACCAGTTTCTCTAACACACAACGCATGTAGAGATATGAGCTTCGTATTTATTGAAAGCAACGCAGCTGCATTCAGTCTTTCTATATGAGCTACGGTCTCTTAAATAAAGGCTTCAACATGCAGCGCTTTTCGATGTTTTTGTGTTTTACACTTACAGCGTTTCCTTGTTTAACCGCTAGAGGGCAGCAGATGTTCGCTTGGTTTGATTTCTTGTCCAGTGAGGCGGAAATGCCCCAGATCTGTAGTCAAACATTACATTTGTTCAAAGCTTTCTTTGACTTCATGTTTATTTGTTTTTTATTAACTTAAGCTTTGCAAAGACTCTTCATCTGCAGACTTTATGTGAATTATTGTGAAACGCATCAAAAGCATGTTTAGCTGTCCAGAGGGTCACCGCATCTTTATATCTTCAGCTGTCCAAACAGTTTAGATGAAGAAATATCCGCCTGCTGAGAAATCCTGAACAATAAACAATAATTGGAGAGCTCTTAAAGTTTTTATTTTATGTTGTTAGTGTCGAGTACAGCTGACTAAACTAGAGCCAGAGCGTCGACTGCTTTGCAGAACTCCTCTTCTGCTTTGAGCACGTTGTCATAAAGCTGTTTTTGATGTGATTTGGGATGTTTTAAAACTAAATATGCAGCATGCATTCTGCTCAGAAGCACATTTCTCTGCATTTACAGCTGCAAGTACCATTTCTTTCCTTCCAGTTAGAGCAGATGGAGAGCATCTGGTAACATCCATCCACACATCGCCAGGATTTGGACTTTGACTAGGCCGACAAAGCTGCGGGGCCTCCATGCCACGCCGCACTGACTCAGTAATTCATGCAAAAGGAGATCCGGTCAAACATTGTGTTCATTTGCGGCACAATGCATGAAAATAATTTTCAGTAGGCCCAGATTTCTAGATTAAAAATCATTTTTTATTAGCCTGATGTCACATTAACATCCGTTTTTCTAGGTTTATTATTAGCTGTAAGCCATAAATCACAAGCAGTAATAGAATGAAATAATTGGATAAATCACCTTGTTACAGACTGATTTGAATTGCTTAAATTAACCTTTTTTCATTCAATTTTACTGAGATACACCTTTTAACCTCCTGATTACATCTAGTGAGCAAATAACCCAGTAAAGCTTAGAATCCACGTTGTTTTTGACGATTTAAACATCTAAGGCCTTTTACGTGAAGACGTTATTATAGGAAAGAAAAAGACTTGTAAAAGTTTAAAAAAGGCAAAATCCATCACTTTATCCACTACTTATATTTTATTTGTGAATGGAAAATAGAAACATTTGATTTCCTGTCATCCAGCATTTTTCAGAAATTATATTAATCATATAAAGACACATTGTGAACAGGAGTAAAATCCTACTGAAAAATGGAGTCAAAGACGAAATGAAGCGGCTGCTGCGTGAGAATAAAACGCTTCCTTGTTTCAGCGTCCGCTGACGCTACGTTCCTGTGAATTTCAAAGTAAAAGCAGCCGTTTTTGTTTTCCTGGACCTTCAGCTGAGGTGTTAAAAACCCAATACTGTGGGCAAAAATCTAGGCAAGAGTAGAAATGTACAAATTATTTCTCCTACAAAAATAATCTACAGCTTATTTCAATGTATCAAATACAAATTAATACAAGATTTAAAAGGAAAAAAATAATAATTACACTGCACAAAACCCTGCAGTTCGTGGTCACCTTTTTAGGATTGAGGTTTTTTTATCACAAAATCTGATTCTCTCCGTTAACAGCAGCGATCCGAGGCTAATCAGACCTCATCTAAAGATAACTGTAACAAGAACAATGGGAGTGCTGCGTTGGAAGTGTAATGTGTTTCTAATCCTGATTTGCTCTGTGAGCTCGTGCTTTTTCTGCTAATGGTGCAAAACACAAACGGGTGACGTAGTGCAACAGGCTTCCCACAGCAGGAGATTAGGCACTTCCATGATTAAGGCGAGCCTCTCCGTCATCTTCACAAGACCGAATACCGCTCGCAGTTTGGCAGCTTCTTCTTAACTTTTAAGTTCTGGCGCTTTTGCCGTTGGACAGAGGTTCTGCTTCGGAGGCGTCGGGCACGGGGCTGAGCTCCGTGGGCGGCCCGCCGGCGGAGGCGCGGCCCTCGGCGTTCTGGTGCCTGAAGTGACGGAAGAGGACAACGGCGGCGCTGACCAAGTACACCACGGTGAGCAGGGTGAAGAAGACGAAGTAGACGAAGAACTGCAAGAGAGATCAGAACGCTGTTAGAGCCCGGGAATGGAAAAACGGGGTTATTTTGAGTATGGGTACGAAAATCTGGGATGAAGTTTACACATTTGTTCAACTTTTGCTCCACCTTTGAGTAAACGAAGCGTTTAAAAGCATCAACCTGCCGCCCTGTAAGGCAACCAGAGGGTAAAAACGTCACCTGAGCCTTCACGTCCAGCCCCAGGCCTCTCTTGTCTGAAAAGATCAGGCTGATGATGCTCTTCAGGATGGTCCCCAGGAAGGTGTTGATGCCGAACACCAGAGCGCACAGCTCCTTGGTGAGCGACGAGGCGATCTGGAACCTGCGGCGAGAGAAAAGAAATGCACACTGAACACCAGGGGGGCGCTGGAAGCAGGGAAAAATGCTTTTAGGAAACACACTTTTAGTCCAAAAGCAACTTCCTCAACTAGTATTCACTGGCTGCAGCGCCTAAACAGATTAAATCCCAAATGGGGTTGCCGTATCTGCTCGTAAATCCCCCATACACCCGGCTCCACCTTAATACCGTGTCTCCTTCCTTCGGTACTCACGTGGCGATAGGCACCAGGAACTGGTAGAAGCCTCTGAAGAGGATGTAGGAAACATAACAGACCCAGATGTTGTCCGTGGTGCCCATGAGCAGCAGCAGGCCCGCCTGCAGCGCCGTGATGAGACCGATGACCAGCTCAGACCACACGTTCCAGCGGATTTTAGCGAAGCCCGCCACAAAGGAGGTGGCAGCGCCTGCGGAGGGGAGAAGGACAGGCGTCAGCGGGGACGCCACTGCGCCTTCGTGCTTAACGACGCGGCGTTCTGTCGGCCGACACAAATCAATCGGTGCGCAGAGTCAGCAGAACAGCAAGGACGCCTGGTCCTCCGCTCCTTATCGGTGACCTGACATCACGTTTTTGTTTGCTATTACTCTTTACTGCCTCCACGTGTCGTGTAACGGGGTCAAGTGATGTCATCTGGCTGAAAACAGGAGGGAGAGCAGCTGGTCGTCTGATTGGTCGGCCGGCTGGCCTGAGCCGAACCGACCGATGAGGAGGAACTGATCTTACTGCCCGTGCAAGAAAGAAAATTTAGGAATTTTAATCACTTTAATAATGATTTAGGAGGGGTTTTTTTCTGACTTTTCCAGATCTGCGCCCTTTAGTGGGATGGCAGAGATTACAAATGCTCTGAACCCTCAGGTTGGACTAAAGTATCAGCCAGTATCAGGCTGGAAAGGGTCAGGGATCACTAACTGGGGAAGAGGTTGCAGACCGACAGCAACACAGCAGGAGCAGCAGGCACCTCCAACAAGGACGGACCAAGTCCTACGTTTGACAGCAAGGTCCAAAAGTTAGTTAGGCGCTGTTGAAGCCTGTACTTCTAAAGAAAACACACCAAACACTCTAAAAAACATCAACATCCGCAGTGGAACATGGTGTTGGCAGCGTCATGCTCCGGGCTTACCTCTCTTCAGGGGAGACTGAGCCGTTTTTATGAAACAAATCCACTAGAGATCTCAGTTCTGGACCGGCCCGGCTGGAGTCCAGAACTGAGAGCAGATCTGTGGAGTCCCCTGAGGACGGCTGCCAACTAGACGTGTCCACACGGCCTGCAGGGCAGGACGGGGCCAGCGCTGAGTTAAAAGGAGCTTCATCGGTTTAGAGGCTCGGCAGACGAGCCAAACCAGGCGATCGTTTTAACAGGCGTGTAGATTTTCTAGAGCCACTTGTATTTTTTCACCTCGTTAACCTCGTTAAGGCCGACCGGACAACAGATCTTATCACTTAACTGCCCACTTATCGCTTGTTATCACTCATATTAACTTCCTAGTGAATAAAACAGCATCAACCAGAAACGCTGTAAGGACTTGTTACATCTCGCTCTGAGCGGCGCCTAGACTCCATCAGACGTGTGACAAGCCGGACGCATCGCCGCCGACGGCAGGTTTAAACTCAGGAAAGGCTCACTCAGCAAGGTGGAGGCCGCCTCCACGCCGCCGTTGTAGGAGGTGGCGGGGAAGACGTGGTTCCACAGGATGTGGACGTAGAACAGCACCAGGTAGTATCCCGTGGAGTTGAAGATCCACCACAGGGACCAGAGCCTCAGGTTGGGCATCCTCACCACGTTGCGCAACTCCAGCAGCATCTGCACCAGAACAGAATCCTTCCAGCGGGACGCCGGCGGCGGCGGCGGCGGGCCGCCCCCTTTGGGGTTGATGCGGTCCAGCTCGGACCGGGCCGCCGGCTCCTTCTGCTCCTGCTTCCTCGTCTGGTTGAAGAAGAAGAGGGAGCGCCTGGGCCAGGGCAGGCAGAAGGACAGCAGCAGCCCGAAGCTGACGAAGCCCAGGCAGATGGCGTCCAGCGTGTGGTAGGTGACGCCGCCCAGCGACACGCACAGCTGGCCCAGCACGGAGCTGGTGAAGACGCCCAGCAGCACCGAGGAGCGGGAGTAGCCCGCCACGCGCTGGTAGAAGTCCGGGCTGACCAGCGAGAAGATGTAGGAGGAGTAGGCCACGCGGCAGGCCATGGTGACGCCGTAGAAGAACTCCATCAGCTGCATGTGGAGCAGCGTGGTGCCCTGCAGCATCAGCACCCAGATGACCACGTGGCTGACGCCCTGGACGATCAGCACGGGCTTGTAGCGCAAGAGGTCCGTCAGCAGGAAGGCCGGCACCAGCACCGCCATGTAGGAGTACGTCAGCACCGGCGTGATCTCGTTGGTCACCTGCGAACGACAGCGGACGGCGGGATCAGGACGCGTGGAGGACAGGAAGTCGAGGGTTTTACCTGCTGGCCCGAGTCCAGAGCGGTGGCGGAGGAGGAGAATGAGCGGTCCGACCAGAACGCCCGCAGAGTGAGAGCAGCGTAGGAACTGTCACCCAGAACTTTAACAAACAGTTGAAGTATTTTTAAAGCTCTGAAACACTTTAAAGTATAAAAAAAAAAAAAAAAAAAAAAAAAAAAAAAAAAGATTTACTGCGTGAGTCCCAAATAAAAATGTAAAAGTGAAAATAATCCTTTACGCTTATGTTGTTTTGGGTCCTTTTTGAAACAGAAATAAGAAAAAACAAGTAAAAACTATTTTTTTAAACACTATTTTGGTTTTATGACTTTATCATTTTTACAAACTGACTGTGGCCCTCGGGGGGCCTTTCTGAGAGAAAAAGGTTCCTGATCTAAATAAAATCCTGTCGCCTTCAGATTTCACCTATTTAACCAATTTGGCCAAAATACTCAAACTTTGTCACGTTGGGACCCCAAACTTCAATGTGTGGGATCGGCATGTTAAGCTACAGGCGGAAGGTGGAAAGATAACGACGAATACTTCTCCCGTTTGTTTCTTTCTTTTTCAAATAAAAAGCTCAGAGCACCCCCCCCCTACTCTAAAAACCCCTAAATAAAATAAATCTGAAGCCAGGTTTGCCTCCCTGGACTGATCTCATTAGTAAATACAGCCCAAACGGACGCATTTCATTTCTAAGATTCAGTTAGAAAATGTCCAAAGTAGTTTATTCTGTAATGTGTTATTTAACATCTGAGATGGTTTACTGCTAATTTCAACTTTTGATAAAGATCAGATTTCCTTTTTTATCGTATGGGGCTGGGCAACATACGGAGATTTTTTTAAAGAACTATAGGATCATATTGTATCATTTATATCGAGATGCTCCGTGCTGCTTTATAATTTCACTTTAATGTATTCCAGTAGATTATTTTTCATCTGTTTCTCATATTTATCTACAGCAGTTTGTTTAAAAAAGGTGCCAGTGAGTCATTTGGGATAAAGCTTTGATTCATGGATGTCTTTTTATAATTATTATTATGAAAATAAACACATCGTATATGAGCATTCAGCCTAAAAATATCAAGATATTACTTTTGGCCCATACCACCCAGCTCTGGTATGTAAAATATATCAAAAGGAACTTCACTTAGTTTTTTTTTTTTTTAATCATAACTGTATTTAAAAGTCAGGAAAAGCTCATAAAAACCGACTCGTCTAATTTAAAGCCCTAAAACTGTTCCTTATCTCACTCTGTCAAACAACTGATAGGATTTATTTTACCCCCCTCTCCCCAAAAAAATAACAACAATAGCACAATATAGATTTTGCAGGCTCATGGGGTTCCTACATGTTTGGACTCGCATTTGCCTTCTTTTCCAGGTTTCCTGGTTCATTTCTTGGACTTTTTTTATTTGATTTTTGTTAAATAAAGTAAAAACAAATATGTCTGCAGTGATCAGGCCTTAATTCTAATCTGCAATAAGACTGTAAGTAAGGGAAAGGACCGTCAGACGTAGGCGGGCCCTCGTGGTTTCCCACGCTGCGATCCTGAGCGCATGGAGCGAGCTGACGCAGGCTCCTGATGAGTCCAGCGTCTAAATTTGTGACCAAACCTGCAGCTTGGAGGTGTGCAAACGTCTAAAAAACGTTGTTCCACCCCGGACGACATCCGCAGCGATCAGAAATTGACAAACGCTGACCAATTTGGGAGGAATGTGAACTCTGACCCCGGTGAGAGGGCTCAGCAAACTGGTTAAACAGTTGCAGAGGTGAAGTCCGTCAGAGTGCGAGGCCTCGGCTGGAAGAAGCTCGATTTGGGCTGAGGAGAGAAAAGGTCGACTAACCTGCTGTCTGGTGAAGTTCTTCTCCGAGCTGAGCAGGTTCGGCGTGATGAACGCCTCCCCGGGCCGTATCGACGACATGAACCCGTAGAAGCACAGGAAGAGGACGGAGCACTTCAGCCCCGCGCCGTCCCCGCCGGCTTCCTCGCAGGGGGACGGGGCCGCCTCCGCGTCTCCGTGGCCCTCGCCGCCTTCCGACGCCGGCGTTTTCAAGTCCAGGTGTTGGTCCCGCTCCGGCCGCTGGTCGCTCGCCGCCGCGTCGTCCGTCGCCATGGTGGCAGCTGGCTGTGGGTCGCCCCCGGTGGGGGGTGAACAAGGCGAGCCTCTCTGCCGCCTCAGACCAGCCGCTCTGACTGGACTGAAGGACGGGGGAAGAAAAACCTTGCGGCGTCTAGTCAGAAAGGGCTGAGCCGCACGGAACGGACCATTTTACGGGATGATGAAATGGGAGGTAAACCGGCGGCATGTCAGAGAAGCTGCTGACCTTTGCTCCTTTGCAGCGGGCGACATTGTCTGGCGGCTCAGGCCCGGGGGGGGGGGTTATTGTTGACCTGAAACGACAACAGCGCTCCCCGTCAGTCGAGCTACTCCGACGCTGCGCAGAGGAGAACACGAGGCAGGAACCCGCGTTCACAGCCCTGGAACGTTCCACATCACCGCCACAAACGTGGTACACAACTGTGAAGTGGACAGAGAGTTATGCGTGGTTTAAAACATCTTTTGTTTAACAAATAAAAACTGATCAGGGCGGTGTGCAGAAGTATTCAGCCCCCCCCCTCCCCTTTTTTCTCCGAATTGCCTTCAGAAGTTGCCCAATGATTGCTGGTTACTGAATAGAGTCCAGCTGTGTGTAATCTAATCTCAGTAAATACAGCTGCTCGGCGACGGCCTCAGAGAATACCGGGGAGCAAAGAGCATCACAAGTCCAAGGAACACACCACATGGGTCAGGGGAGAAAAACCTGGACTTTTAGCAGCGGCAATCACTCTAAACAGCCAGATTGGTTTAGATCCAATCAAATTCATGCGTTGACTCTATTTCTATAACTAAAATCTTCACGGCAAAAGAGTTGTAAATGTGATGCAATCGCAGCAAAAAGCTGGTTCTACTGATTTGCCATCTTTTTTTTTTAGATTTTTTTGTTCAACTGCACGATTTTACGCTCTACTTTTTTTGTTTGTTCTGCCACATTCAATCCAAATAAGTTAAATTATAAACAGTTGACGAAACGTAAGGGGTGCGATTACTTTTGCGTGGGAAAACGGATGTTCGTGTGTTAGATTTGCGGCCCCTAGGGTTATGTCACTGTACAGAGTGTGAGATTAAACTGATCTGCTGTGAAAAGACATTTTAAAGTGTTTGCCAGGAGAACTTTCCTCGCACGTGATCCTCTATATAACTTCCTGGTTCTTATTGTTACGTGTTAAATGAAAACAGGGGCGCAATGCTCGATAAAACAAGCTGTAAGTGGGTCACTGAAGGCGTCGTTGGAGCTGCGATACAAAACATGTTACACAAGCGCTGGCTCGGCTAGCTGCTAACATGCTAATGCTAATGCTGTCAAAGCGTGTTCCGTTGGTCATATGCTACGTTTACGACACATTCACTCAACTACAGCTAACAAAGCTAACGGTAACGTGCAAAAAGCAAAGCATGTATATGGGCAAATGATTAAAGATTGGCGTTTAAAGCAAATACGTTCAACTCTAAAAGACAAAACATGATTAGCTGCTCGCAAGGTCCTGTTTTTGTTTATTTAAGGGGAGACTAGAAAATGTACATTTCACACTGTACCTTGTGCGGTCCAGTAAGCTTCAGCACGAGCTGTTCAGTGTTTGCCGCGAGGGCTTCCGGGAAATGCAGTTCTAAACTCGAGAGAGTTCGTTAACGGTCGAAAAAAAAAGTGCATGGCTACCGATATGGAGATAATTTCCTGCCAAAAGGTTGTAAGCAAAAAAATGTGTTGCACACAAATAAAACCTGTTTTGCACACAAAATGATATGTCTCACACAAAAAAAATTGTTTTGCAAACTGTTCGCCAACCTTGCACTCAAAATATCATTTATAAGTTTTCCTCGAGTACAAAACGGTCTCTGCTCGCACAAAACTGCCTCTGCTCCAGTACGAAACAATCCCACCACCGCTGCGGTAAATTTGCAGTGTTGCCAACTCCTCAATAAGGAAAGTAGCTATTGGCTGTGCTAAAAGTCGCTAGAAGTCGCTGAATGACGTCATCACCTAATTTGCATAATCTGCCACATGATGTGATGTGCAAATTATTGACGCTGTGGGAGAAATAACGTTGTTAGAGAGAGACAAAAAGTGAGTAAAAACACTCAGAATATATAGAGCTACTTTTTTCTTTCCATTAATGTTTATTTAGTATTATTATTATTATTATTATTATTATTTTTATTTTATTTTTTTATTAATGTTTAATTTATTACAATACTAACCCTCCTCCTTTACCCGGGTTTGAGACCGGCAAAATGAACCATAAAGAGACACTATGGCGGAGTTACAATTTTTTTTAAACTTTTTTTTTTACGTTTTCTTTTTTCCCTTGTGGTCCACCAAGGAGCCTACAAATCACGGTAAAACATGAACATGTGGCTGTGTGAATCAAACGCCGTTATTTATTTAAGATAAAATATTTCAAATTCAGTTATTTATGATCAACCTGCGCCGTCAATCCCGGCGCATATGCGCTTTATTTGCAGTCTGGACGCTGAGGGTAAACATGCTGTGGCTCTGACTGCAGCGCTGAGAGGGACTCCTGCGGTAGCGGGAGAACGGAGTTGGGAGGGGGGAGGCGCCCCACGGCAGCACCTGCCGCTGGAGGACAAGAGTAGGAACGATACGTGGAAAAAAAAAAAAAAAAAAAAAAAAAAAAAAGGAACGATACGTGCTTTCACGTAAGAGTCTCCAAAAGTCGCTAGATTTGTCGCTAGTCGCTTTTTTGAAAACGAGTCGCTGGAGGGGTCTGAAAAGTCGCTAAATATAGCGACAAAGTCGCTGAGTTGGCAACACTGTAAATTTGTGCCAAAAGTCACGTGATGCATTGAGTTGTTGTTCAGACTTTCCGACAGCAGGGGGCGCACCCAAAAAAACTGAAACGCGCCGGTTTGGCTGAGGAAGAAAGACGTGATATATCACAGCTAACAGCATCAGCACCCCACAGGTAACTTTCAAAGCTTTCCCGGTGAAAAAGTAACAGCTCACTGATAGATCATGTAAGATTTCAGTTAAAGGCCCTGTTTAGTTTTATCTCTGATTTAAAAATGCTGTGTAACAGACTTTTGAAAAATAATGTATTTAAACCATGATTTGATCTTTAACTCTCCTTTCAGAATTGAATGTCTTTGGAGAGACGTGTGGTGAGCAGGGACTAACATACACAACAATGTGCTTCACTCAGGAGAGGACAACAGTTTGCTTGACCTGTCAAACATGTTAGATAACTTCTGTTGTCACTATTTATTTGTCCCAAGACTACAACTAAGTTTTCACACCATCAGCAGTGGCTGGGATGACCATTCACTCAGAACTGAGGGGAATCGAACACTCAGTCAGTTATGGGAGATGGGAAGAATCCAGCATGCTGTGGTAGAACCAGAAATCACAGAGGTAAGATGGACTTTTTTGTGCTTGCTTTTATACAGTTTCTCACATTAATGCATATATTTCAAACCAGAAATGAACTTATCTGATCATTTATCTGATCACTCCAATACAACAAAACATTGAGTACATCAGAGAGGTGGCACTGAAACTGGTTTCTTTGAAATCTGTTTATTATGGTCCTTCAAAATAATTAATGGATTTTGGAGTCATTTGCTTTTCCATCCTTAGGTTCATGAATTCAATTATATTCAGTAAGTTGTAGCAACAGAATCATGGCCTCTTTTTTATTCTCTATATATCTCCGTCTTTCTTGCAGGGACTCTGCCTGCCTCATATTGACTGGGACGACAGTGGACTGCTTGATGACCCACACTGTGGGATCACTATTCCTGAAACTGGCAATGTGTTGAGCCCCGAACAACTGGTAGCACTGAGGGCAGCCATGGATGCACTGGGACATTCTGAATCGCACGGCTCAGATATATATATATATATATATATATATGTTGCTACTGTCCAGTATGACCAACACTTTACGGGTTTAATCTTATTGTGGTTACCATTGTTGCAAAAGGTTTTTAAGTAGTAAAATCTAGCCAGGGAAATGTAACTAAGTTAGTGTATTCACTGAATAAAAGTGTAGAACTGCTGGGATTATGATGGTAAATGTGTATGGTACTGTATAAACATTTTGAAAATGCTGAGGTTATTGGAAAAAAGGGCACATGGGGCTGTTACTAAAACTGAGGATGCAAACATTGTGGGAAAATTAAACAGTCCTTTATTTTCCACATTGCATAATAAACATCCCCTTTGATAAAGTCTTTATTTCCAATTCTTACCAATATCAATCAAAGTGAATACACCTTTTCCACAAGGATTGCTTTTATTGTTGAAATTAAGACTGAAAGAACTCCATTAATTCTCCAGGTTTTTCCCAGTAAACAATCCATGTATTACCATAAAGCGAGCTGTATAAAACAAACTGGCTGATGAAATGGATGAAGCCAAAAACAGAACTATGAAAAACAATTTCTGCATGTAAGACTGTCAGGAAATTTATAACTATCTCAAACCTGGCCTTTTTTTTCCTAACCTTTTTTTCAGCCTAAACGGCTCCACTAAGAGCTATGAAGGACATGCTACAACAGTTACTGATCAAAGTAGTTAATACTGGGAACTAAAATGGTTACATATTAAGTTATTTTTAAACAAGCCCAAATCATCTGCCGTATGTTTAAAGATTACATCAAATTTTGAATTGTTCAAGTCTTGGTAGTCTTGTGATGGAAGTCGACATGTCTCAAAGCAGGTGGATGATCTGGTAGCCTTCCATCCAGCCCAGAACTTTGATGACCTTCATCAGTGGATGCTGCAAAACAGATATGTGTTATGGTTATGTAAAGGATAATACTCCTCTTAAAGAAAAAAATAAATCACTAAGATGAAAACAAACGTTTTAAGAAAATATCTGCCCATGTGGCCAATTCCAGCTGTGGTTTTTGCCATGGCCAAACCAATTTTATTAAGTGCACAACACATTTGCAATTGGGCACAGATGACCTTATTTTTACTTTGAAGAAATTAAGGAGTTAGAAAGGTAGTGAGATATAATCTAGATCTGCTGCTATATGCTTTACTTGTAACATTCATATTTATGTTAGAAAACACATTTTTTAATTAATTTCCTTACCAATTTTCATATAATTAATATCCACTCGTTGCAATTATTTTAAATTGCTTAAGAATCCGTTTTGCACATAAGCATACATGCATTGGTTTAACAGTTTTAGGATAAATTACCAAATCCAAACACCAATTTAGGTTTACACCAATAAGAACAATAGACAGTCATTTGAAAACAACATAAAAACCACATGATAATCTGTTAACAATGCATTTATCTGGGTATCCACTCAGGTACTATTTATTTGACATAGCACAGTAAAGGGAGAAGCCAACCAGTGGGGTTACATTACAAAGCAAATTTGTTTTAGCATGGCGTTCAACCTAAGGCTAGCTTTCATGTTATTTGCTCTAAAACGTAACATGGTCCCTTACTGTAACATAGCAGGGCCCTTAACTGAAATCTTACATGTTCTATCTGCAAAGTGAGCTATTACTTTTTCACCGGGAAAGCTTTGAAAGTTACCTGTGTGGTGCTGATGCTGTTAGCTGCACTGATATTTTGAGTGCAAGGTTGGCGAACAGTTTGCAAAACAATTTTTTTGTGTGAAACATATCTTTTTGTGTGCAAAACAAGTTTTATTTGTGTGCAACACATTTTTTTGTATACAACCTTTTGGCAGGAAATTATCTCCATATACCGAGATTTGCAAGCCCAGTTTTGACTCGGGAGCGCGCCTCGCTCCATACAATCGCACATTGATGACAAAAACGGATTAAAATATGACGGACGGTGCTACTTCTTCTTATATATTCCTGGTTTTAACAGGTTTCTTTTCTTTTCCTTATACCTTTTGGGGAAAAAAAACTGTGGTTATTTGGCAGATTAATTCACGATGTTAGGGGTTTTACCTTTTAACATGATTGAGTCCAAAGTTTGAAATGTCTCTTCTGTGAAGTTTGCAAATAACAGTGGCGTGCACAGACATTTTGGGGGGCAGGTGCCCAAATGGGGGGGGGAGGGGAGAACCCTTGCATGGAACATGGAACCTTACTCCATAAATTCACATCCTCCACTCCTGTACGTGCCCGTTCCGTTCCAGGCCACCTCTGTGAGTCGGTGAAAAGCAGTGCCCACGACATCCGCTACGAAGTTCCTTTATGCCCGAGTAGAGCATCGTCATTACAAGCAGAATGTAAAACTATTTGGAGAGGATTACCACGTTTCAAATTACATGTTGAAATGAAAAACCCGGTTCCTTATTTGGTACAAAAAGAGTGGTTTTCATCCGATATTAAAATAAAACAGGAAACAGAGAATATGGAATCGTTCACATTAATCAACATAACAACATAGTTGCTCCATCGGTCGGACTCGGACGTGAAAAGAACAAAGCAATCTTGTAGGATGTGTAATCTGGGGATTAGTGGTGTGAGATTTACGTATTACAGGCACAGCTTGAACACCACGTTGGCATTTATACGCCTATTTTAAATCAAATGCCATATGCTGTCTGGTGCAGATGTTTAAAAATGATCTCTACTGGTTGGTTTCTTTAACAATCAAATTGGCAACAACAGAACAAAGTAACAGAGTCAGCCCTAGACAATTTGGTGACCAGGGTAGGATTTTCCACTATGCCTTCTGTACACGATTCTAAATCTCACCCTAATACAAGAAAGTAGCTTCCTTTGTCTTTGATCTTTTATAAAAAAATAAAAACAGAAAGTCCAAATAGAACAGATGAGAACAATTTAATGTATTTGAAACAAAATGGCAGAAGGCTAAACAAGGAAGCATTTCAAGTGCATTATGCCAAATTCTTAGGAATAATAAAGCCACACAATTATTATAGGCTGATTAAAAGGTGGAAAAATGACTTTCCGAGTCGAATTTGAAACTTACATAACCCTTATTTTCATTTCTGTTTTGCACACGGAGCAGTGAGCACAAAGTGCTTGTCTAGACCAGAAGTCTACAACTCCAGTCCCTGAAGTCTGGTGTCCTCTAACTTATCTGTGCTAACCTGGCAAGCCAGATCGATTGTGTTTAGCATTCTCCGTTCTGCACGTCATCAGTCTGGGACGACACCCGTTGAATCCCTTCAGGGAAAGGAGGGACATTCAGCAGAACTTTCCGAGCTGATTGGGCGAAGCGACGCCTAGTGCCCGCCTACCAAATGTTGGTTTTAGCCAATCACAGCATCAAATAAAAAAACGCTAGCAGCAGGCGTTATGAGAAACCACCACTGATTTCTATTATACACTGGAGTGCTGATTTGCCCGAAAAACTGAAGTCACTGGCCGCCATATTGCTACTCCCTATTCTCACAGAACCCCATAGCATTTGGCTGCAAAACCAAGCAGTTTTCTGGCTGTGTGAAAACGTTTCACAGGTCATTCTACAGTCAGTGGATGTACTAACACTATCAACTACTAGGAAATTATGTGCTGAAATATTTGACATGTTATTCATATTAAATATATATATGTATATATAAATATGTGTATATGTATACATATATGTAAATATATGTTTTTGTATATTGTTATTTATATATTTATAAATGTTATTTATATATATATAAATAAATAACATGCAAAATATTTCAGCACATGACTTTCTCAGTACTTGATAGTTTTAGAACATAACATAAAAGTATATGACATTTGACATTTTAAAAGTTTTAAGCCCCCCTGAACATGAGAAAATCCTCGTTATTCGATGCTGTAGCGCACATATTCCCTAGTTACTGGAGGAAAATAGAGAGTACCAATATGGCCGCTGGTGGCTTCAAAGCGACTCGTTCTAACAGCGGGCTATTAGCACTCCAGTGTATAATAAAGATCAGTGGAAACCACAAGAAGGTAAGCTAGTTAAGGCACTTCTTGCTGTTCTTCTTCCAAAGATGAAATCGTGGATTCTGACAAAACAGACGTGATAGCAGCAGCGACGGCTACATCCTCCTGTGCTGCCGCTACACACTATAAACTAATAAGTAAATACATTGTGATTTCAGGAGAGGACTTATGTGATATGAAAGACATTATTGCATTTACATAGATGGACTATGACAGATGGAGAAGTGTGTTTTTCATTATTATATATAATTTTAACACAGTCATTTGGAGGTTCAAAACTTAAAACAACAAACAGAAATCAATAAATGAAGCATGATATATTGAATGCTCCATAATTGTCTGTTCTGGGAAGGAAATAAATTCATTCTTTTCTCCTCGCAGAAGTATCTATAATAACTGTAGGAAATTATCAATTAAGTTTTAAAAAGCGACCCTGGGTGTTCGTATACCTCTGTTCAAAACCCAGAGTGAGAATTGTGTTTACACCTAAAGGATGGGAGATGAATGTGGCTGTCATTGTTCTGCAGGGCTTAATCTGCAGCTGCTGACATATTGGTCCCTTCTGCTTTGAAGGTAATTTGGATATTACAGGTATACATTCAGGACAGTACCTCAGAATACAGGTGTAAATATATAGAAAGTGTTAAATCAACTATAAGTTTTCATTCCTCTGAGATAGCAGGGGATGCACATTTTGGCTGGGCTGCTTTAAAGGCTGCCGAAAAACGCCCCCCCCCCCCCTGTTTTAATCCCCATGTATTGATATGTAGAAAGTATGAAATCAAGTACTAGTTTATTTTCCTGTAAAACAGCAGGGGATGCATATTTGGTAAGGCAGCTTCAGAGGTTAAAGAGATTTACATTTTTCATCCTAGGGGATACTTTGTTCTTACACATCAATTTTACTTTTTTGTCTTAAAAAAGTCTAACCAGATAGGATCACAATTAATACAGTTATTTTGTACATTAACAGTTGGCACAACACTATTTTAGTAATCATCATTGGAAGTGTATTATAAGAAAAAAGTATTGAGGTTGAGTAGGTCCTCTGGACCCGGAGATGAGACATTTAAAACTATGTACTCTATCATGTTGAGAAAACCCGGGATGTCATGAATTAAATAACCACAGTTTTTCCGAGAATTATAGGGAAAATAAACTTATTAATATTAGGAATATCTATACAAGAACACGCAGCAACGTCAGTCATATTTTCATCCGTTTTCTTCAAGGGACGCAAGTCTCGGCAGGTATGCACTTTTCAGCACGACACCTGTTTAACACCAGTTCTAACCTGCCTGTGGGCGAGTTGCTTTCTGTGCAGCTGACACAGTAATTCAATGCTGTTCAAAATATGACGGATTAGTTAAAAGAAAAAAATCTTAAAAGTTTTTTTTTTCTTTTTAGTGTTATTTATTGCTGGGTTTAAAAGAAGCTCCTTTGGAGCCTCTTGTTGTAGGCTACTGCTACTGCAAGTAGGTCCAAAATGCTCAATAATAATAATAATAATAATAATAATAATAATAATAATAATAATAATAATAGGGTAGTCATGCAGTCCATGAACAGTGAATAAAGATATATACAGAGAGTATTTAATTGTGTCATTTAGGTTTTCTATACTATTCAGGTCTGGGGACTATGTTGGAAACAGATTGATTTTAAATATTGTGAATCATATCAGTTTTGATTTGACCAAATGTGTTGGATCATTATCCAGCTGAAAAGCCCAATGATGACCCATTTTCAATTTACTGACAGAAGCCTCTGGATTTTGTTTTGTTTTGTACAACACAATCTTTCTGATCATTTATTACTACTGTAAATTACAACTTCAGTTTAAAGAGACAAATGGGTAAATGGAAGGGAAATCCAACTTGGACAAATGAACATTATTGAAGGTTTATTAGAATCAATATAATTAATATATGAGGCTAACAAGACGAAACTCAGTCTGAATCTATTTCCAGTTATGCAGCCAGTCGATTACTGCACCTTCTTGATATTTTACATACCTTCCCCTAGCTGATTGGTTTGTATTTCAACTGAATTATACACAATATATGTCACAATGTATATGTCGTGATCCTTGGTTACTAAGTTTTGGTTTTCATTTGTGTTGGTCTTCTCTTATTTTGTGCTAAGTCCTCTTGCCATACTCATTCTATTTATTCTTTGTGTTCAAATGTTGCCATACTAGTCATGGTGTTGTAGTTTGCTCCTTTGGGTTTGTATTTATTCTTCTCCCTTTAGTGTTTCCTTGTGTCTCAGTTCAGTTCCTCTGTGTTAATAAGTCTCCCTGCTAAACTTCCACCTCAACTGCTTCATATTGTCTCCTGATTAGCACACCAATATCCCATGTCATTCTCCTCACCTCCCTCAGCATATAAAGTCTCTTTTGGTCATTGTTCCTCCTGTTAAACTGTCCGTTATTTCCAGTAAACTCTACATATTCTGCCTGTGACTCTGCCTGCGCTTTGTGTCCTGTTCTTTTCAGGCTCCATGTCTTGTAAACCTCCTTTAAAATCAAAAAATCGTTCCATTTTATTTTTGGCCCGGCTCCTTAGCCCCTCAAACCATGACAGAAGGTGGGGCAAAGTGTTCAAGGTCCACCTTATGTGTGAGTCGGACGAGTTGTGAATTCTTTTATTGGTCATGATCATGCTCAATGAGTCTGAACAGAAACAAAAAGCAGAAACATGTTTATTTATTTGCACATTTTCAACAAAAAAAATGTAAGAAAAAGCAACAAAATATTTGCTTTTAAAGCTTAGGCTGTACATTGGTGTAATAAGTGGTATAATTACTCTTTTAAAGGCTTTATTTGCTTGAATATGTTCCAACCGTGTTACCAATGTGAAGATGAAATATACTGAGACAAAAGCGGCATATTATGCAGAGGATCAGTAGATGGCAGCAGTGTATTACAACATCCAAGAGGAATACAAGAAGTTTAAACCCCGAACACAGCAAGCTGTCTATTGTGTCCAAAGAAAGCCATTAATTAGTCATAAACTTTATCCAATTTATCTTGTGTTATGACAGATTTGGACACGGCCGACCATTTTGACAATCTCAAATCAACCATGCATGTCCTGTTTCCTCCTTTATGTGCTAAATCACCCTACCTGTTGATGAGTTTAAGTGCTCAAAGCATTCAGAGTAATGTTCCCTGGCCCTCTGACGTCTGAGAAGTTGACCTGCTGAACTTGGACCCTGACGTCCTCTCCTGCCTGAGCTTCCTCTGTAGGAGAAGCATCATCTTCCTCCGGAACTTCTCTCCCACAAAGGCGTACAGGAAAGGGTTGATGGAGCTGTGCAGAAGAGCCACGGTGTTGGTTATGTCCAGAGCCAGGGTCACCGACCTCCTCACGGCGCAGTCAAAGGGTATGAGGTGGGCCCGGAGCAGGGTGTCCACCATCATGGTGATGTGGTACGGCGTCCAGCACAGGAGGAACGCGATCACCACCGCTGTGATGACCCGCATGGCCCGGTGCTTCTGGAAACCCCGAGTGTTCAGCAGCCTCAGGATGGTGACGCCGTAGCAGGCTACCATGACCGCCAGCGGGATCAGGAAGCCAAAAATGTGGCGGAACCCGCGAGTGGCGAGCCTCCAGCTGGTGACGCTGCCGATGTGGAAGCTTTCTGTGCAAATCAGCCTCTCGGAGCCGTCGGCGAACTTGACGGTCTCGTTGAAAAGGGCCGGGAGAGCAAGGGCCCAACCGAGAGCCCAGACTGCTGCGCAGAGGATCCTGCTGCACTTCCTCTGCTTACTCCCGTGGGTCTCATTGGCGTGCACAATCACCAGGTACCGATCGATGCTTATGCAAGCCAGAAAGATGATGCTCGTGTAGAAGTTGGCTTCGATAACGAGGTTGAGAAACTTGCACATGAAGTCGCCAAAGAGCCATCCCCGGACATGAGCTACGGCAAAGAAGGGGAGCGTCAGGGCCATGAGCCCGTCCGCTACCGTCAGGTGAAACAGATAGACATCCGATGAAGTCAGAACCTGTCTGCTGGAGCTGATCACCCAGCCCACCAGCAAATTTCCTGGGATGGCCAGTAGAAAGATAGCTATGAGGATTAGAGACGAGATCAGCGCTGCCGTGGGTTCCAGAGGTTTCGGATTACATGCCACTGTGTCTGGATTCAGGTCAAGAGGCACGCTTTCGTTTTGGTCAAAGAAGTCCTCGTCGAAGACATGGGTGATGGACATGGCTGTGGGCGAGGAACAGAGTTAAATCAGTGGACTTTCGTTAAAACTGAAAGGAACAGAGAAGTTAAAGCCGACTTAAGGTGGCCCAAAACCGACATGGACTTTGATAAATAACTCCAATTTTATGTGTTTTGTATTAATGTAACACACATACAGTGCATGATGCATAATTTGTTTGATCGAGCAAACTGCCTCAAGCGGAAACCAGATATTTACATACACCATCTTACGAGACACAATTTGTTTCCCCTTGTTCTGACATGAAATCAGATCAAGTTAGCATGAAAGGTTTGATCTGATATATTGACAGACAGAGAGAATCAAGAAGATGGCTTTACTTTTGGTACAGTACATGAAACAAATCCGTTTTCGTCTTCAAAGGGGTGTTAACCGGTTTATGCGTGGCTCTTCAAGGGGAACTGAAGCAAGCTTTTATAATTGTGTCATTCGGTTACACTCACAACATGGCAGAGGTGTCCAAAGTGCCCCTTTAGGCCAAAGTTTAGGCCCCTTAGAATGATTTTCTGCGGCCCCTGGACCACATTTGAAGAATGGGAACAAATCTGCCCTGGATGTTGATTCAGATACAGTTTAAAAAAAAGTTTAACATTTTCAATGAAGCAGATCTTTTCAAAATGAATGCAGACAAATTAAAACCTGCTTAAATGGAAAAAATGTGAGATTTGACGATTTGTATTTTATTACGCAGGACAATTTGAATTTATCCTGTTTAGTTTTTGTCTTTATTAAACAGGAAAAACTTGCAAACATAATAATGATGTACTCATCCCCTTTTTCTTCATAAATCCTTCGTCTTGTTTCATTAGAGCATATAGTGGTTTTTGTTTATTGTACAAATTTAGCCAGTTTGGTGAACTCTTAAGAAGATAAACTGCATAAGGGACTCACCTTTTTCGCTGCCGTGATAGAAACCCCAGCATCCAAATGACAGTGTGTTAATTTCTCTGAGGAAAACACAATATGTGCCGTTTTTTTTTTTTTGTTGTTTTCCACCAAGGGTTGACCCAATGTCCTGTTTCCTTTTTTTGTGTGCGTTACACATACATGTTCCTCTGCGACAACCTGTTTTTTGTTGATTTAACAATGAATAAATTCATATAATTCAACAGCACATCAAATCCTGCAGGTGAGTTTTAATAAAACTTGTGTGCTGCTAGTAAAAATTTATAAAATAAAAATCCCTCTGTAGCTTCAGCTTTCCAGAACACATCCGAGGGTAATGGGTGAAAACAGACACGTGTTTGGAAACTGCTCGTTAAGCTTCGCTGAGTAAAATCAACCCAAAATCATCATGCTGCCACCGCCATGTTTCACCACATCGGACCTTTTGGAGTTTGCTTCCATCAAACCACGACAATGGGGACTATTTAGGCCGGGCCTCGCGGTTTTCTGGTTGACACACGTAGAAACGCGACCAGCACCTGGCAGGGATTCCTGCCGCTCCCTGACGTGCCGCCGTCCTCCGCTTGAGTTTGTTTTGGCTCGACGTCCGTCGTCGCCCCGCCGTCTCCGCTTGCTGATGATTCACGCAAGAATACGGGACACGCGTGTTGATAACTGGAGGTCTATTTGGTTTTGGAGGTTCAAACCGCGAGGCAGGATCTGGTTGGGTAACCGGCACTTGTTGCAGAAAGCTGTTTCACAAATCAGCCTTTTTTCCGTCATGTGAGTGGCGACACTTTCTGGAAACCTGTTGGTCAAACGTTCTCCTCCTTGTTCGAGCAAGGAGGAGAACTTTTGGGCGTTTTTTTTTTGTCGCAACTTTCTGCTTTCCACAGCTAAACGGCGACGCGTCCGCCGGTTTGGTGGCGGTGTTGTTTTTCTGCAGCGGAGAGTTCACTGGTATTTCTGTCGTTTCAGTGAGAGGGAGGGCAGACTGCTTCATGTTGAGACAAACACCGGTGAGCACCAAGAGAAGATGGTAACATAGAGCCTGCTTGACGGAGGCCTCCCACCCCCTCCTACCACTACTATACTACTCCTCTAGCAAATAAACAAAGGCGTCGCATTTTCGCCCAGTCTTTGGCTCGTCTCCCTTATTTATCCAGCTCGATAGCAACATGCAGGCTTCTGCACTTGTAAATGGCCTCTTTGTCACACTGCCAGCCTGCTTCAGGAAGCGTGACAGTCCCCCAACGAGAAAGGCCAGTTTTTTTTTTTAGTTTCTGCTCGCTTCAGTCAACTCTGTTTCTGGCCAACGCTGCCTCTGACATACTCCAGGGTGTTATTTGGTTTATTAATGTGTTGTTGTTGGGGATATTTTAAGGTTAACTGTGAAAGAAATAGAAGATTATTCAGGATAGTTTGTCCAGAAACACGTATTTGTTTGGCTTCATCATCATCCTCCTCGTCGTGATGCACAGATGGGAGCATTTTAACATGTGACTATATCCAAAACAAGTGTGATGTTGTCTGTTTCAGCATCCCATTCAGCTGGAAAAACCTGAACCGTTAAGTTGTTTGTTGTGCCGACAGCTCTCACGCACCTTCGTCCTTCTGGAAGAACCTGAATACCTGTTCGGGTTCGCTTGTCAAGAAAGCGCTTGCCCAGAACCCGGCGGACGCTCTTCTTGGCAGCTTGAGGATGGCATGAAGTCTTGTGGCCTCAAAGGTCACGCTCACCGCCTAAGCCTCGTATTCTTTAGTTAAAGTACAACTGAAAGCGGAAGACATTCCAGCAAGGATCTAAAAAAAAACGCTTTCATCCTGCACCTCTGAAATGTGCAGCTTCACCTTCTACATATAATTAAGGGCGTAAGAGTTTCGTTGTTTTCCCCCCTCTGAGCAGATGTTCGTTGTTATGCAAAGAGCATTAACAATAAAAAAAAAAATGCAAAATGAATACACGTTTTGCAAAGATGCTGGAGGCTGAATCAAAAGGAGACTTGGAAATGCGTCGTACACGTTATTCAAGTTTAGCCACAGCCTCAAAGTCTTTAATAAATGTGTTTGCTTGGCCATTTTCTGGAATAAACCGTTTTAATTGGCATTAGATAAAAACTTTTCTAAATGAATCTCACAAGAGTCGGATCATTTTAGCTGGTAAACGACATACTTTTTAATAATTAGTCCTTTCAGACACCAACAAGTGGAACAAAACAGGAAAAAGTTGCACTTTTGCATTCACAACCGTGCTGCAAATGAAGCAAAGGAGTTCACTGACCACAGTACTGGTTGGATAGTTTCATTATTGCCTTCCTGTTCAGCCGTGGGTTTCCCACGGTCACTCAGAGGCCTCCCACTATTCAGAGTTTAGCTTTTCCTCCTTTTCTCCAGTTTGTTGCCAACGTAACTCCAACCACCTGATGTACTCCGTGCATCTGAAGGTTTTAAGTTCTCCCTTTGCAAGAATATGTTATCTCTGGGTACTCCGGTGATCTGGTTACTCCTAAAAGACAAAGACTTCAGGATGACTGTAGTTTTTATTGTCTCCATATTTGTGTGTGAGTTCTCTCTGGGTATTCCGATAATCCAAGCAGATGCTGAGTAAGCTCTTTAGTTTCCCCTGCGCATGCATAAGGTTGCTCTGATGTCTCTGACAACACTCAGGTCTCTCCAGTCCTCCAAGAGTCTGGAGATTTTAGGTCCCTCGTGTGCATGTAGTTTTCCTCTGGTTACTCTGAGAGCTCCCAGTCCTCCTAATAACCACATTTCTCCCGAGGAATGCTGGGGTTTTCTCCCGTTATCCCTCCGGTACATCCAAGATAACTCTCAGTACTCCAAGGGCTCCGAGCAGCTGGAGATTGTTGGGCTCCTCTTGTGCACGCGTAGGGCTTGTCGGGTCCATTCTGGGGTTTTCTGCGGGTTTCTCCTGCAGCTCGGGTTACTCTGAGTCACTGCTTTGGTTTTCTTCTGTGGATCAGAATCATGTCGCATTAAATGCAAGTTTAGATAATAAAGTGTTTAATAGTGAATAGTCAGATTGTAGCAGCATGTTATTACTCTGTTACTATTGTGTATTACTGTTATTGTTATGCTTGATTAATGTTCTTTTAGCTACTGAGGTCAATTTTAATTGTTGGCTTTCATGCATTCCTATCGTTCCTCTTTTAATTTAGCGGCTGACTCCTTAATTACCGCCCTAGCAATTTATTACACCTGCACAACGTGTGGCTTTATTTCCTCCAGCGACGACAGGGGTTTCTGCTCAGTGAGTCACGCTTTGTTTGTTTTTTTTCCTCATTCGTTTAAATGGTCTGTTGGCACACCTGCAGGTACAGTTTCGGCTCCAAGTCAGGAAGCTTTAATTTCTGGTATTTTGTTTGCTCTGCTAAAAGCTTCTTTTTTTTCTTACAAGCCGAGACAGATACCGAGCAGCGCGTTATCTAACCTCGACTAGCAGCAGTCGACAGATCTAAAGAAAAATGTTGAAGGAGATTGTAGTCAGGAGAAAAGCCACCCATGAGTGTCTGGATGCCAGCATATTCCCACTGAAAAATGCTCTGTTTGTGTGAGTTTGATTAGGCACGACGGCTAAAGCACATTTCCCATGGTGCACCTTTACTGGAGCCCACCAAACAAGCGTCAGACCATGAAAAATATGATGTTTCCAGTAAATGGCCTCTTCAGGCCCTGGGATAAACAACATTGTAATAAAGAGATCTCAGAAGACGGGAGATCAACATTGCTCTAAGAGAAACTAAAAGCAGTTTACGGAGAACAAACACAAAGACCGAGCGAGAAAACAAAAGCAGCTCGGATCAAACAGATGTCCTCATCCGTCACGAGGCCGGATCTTCATGAAACGAGTTTCAGCCGTGCTTTGTTTCCTTCAGTTAAACGCGGTTGCTTTTTACATTTTCAATGATTTTGTAATATGTCAAAATGCAAGTTCAGATCCAAATATGTTTCTAAATAAACGAGTTATTACCATGAATATTAAATTATTGTGCTCTCCAGCTTTATCTGTTTAATTCCTGCTGTTTTAGCGATGAAAGCAGAGGTTGGGGCACTTACAAAACCATCTTACTAAGATGAGTAAACTTGTTTAAGGCCATAAAAATACATGATTAATTGATTAAAACCATTTTTTTTAAATACTGGAAGAAATAAAGTTTTAGAAATGAGCATGAAATAAAAAACAAACTAATGGAAAGCCGATTGTTTGTTTAATTTTAATTTCCTATTAAACATGGTAAGAAATAAAACTGTTTGAGTATTTTAAGATGAACTTTAATTCACTGTTATTGTATTTTCTTTAATAACTAAATGAGCCTCAGATTATTTTATACTTTATTGGTAGATGTTTGATATTTTTTCAAACAACATTAATATCCTCCCATAATTAAATGCTTGCTTCTTTCCTAATAAAGGGATTATTTAGTTAATAAACTGTTTTAAAAATGCCTTTAGGAAATATATAAAGTTATGAAGTCAGATTTATTTTTCCAAATAAGGCTTCTTTTACAAACAGAAAAGCATTATAACATCAACAAGGAAATGACATTTATTTAGACATTTAGAAAAAACACATAGAATTGTTTAGTTTATAATTATTTGTTATTATCATCCTGCTTTCTCAGCTAGATTTTTACCTCTAAGTCTTAGATTTTAGGGTGGACTGGCCCAGAACTTGTTGCTTCAACAACACAACAGGGTGCTGGTTTTTCAAGGATTTTACCGTCACTGTCAATGGCTCCAAAAACACAGGTCCATTGTAAACAGTCATTTACCATTTTAAGACTCAAACACCATAAAAACATATGGTGTTAATTTGAAAAATAATCCTAATTTGTCTTTTTTATGTTCTTTGTTATGTCAAAAGAGTAGAACATTATTAACAATGTAAATTGATCTGCTTATCTATCATCTAAAAATTTAATTTAAGGCCTTTTAGCCTACTTTGGGTGATTTTCATAAGAAAAAGGAACAAAGGGTATACTTATTTTTCACTTACCCGATGTCTTACCTGAAGCCTCAAGAGAAAACGATACTGTTAGGTGTTGTTTTCCTCTGACCATCTTAACTGACAATGACATGAAAACACCCGAGATGAGCCTTAAAGAGGAAAAATCTTTGAGCTCCGCAAAGCAAAAGTGGAAGGACAAAGAACGTGAATCATTGGACAAGACCCTAAAACAGATAACACAAATAAAAACAGAGAACGGTGCCAAGAAATAGCTGAAGTTTGACAAATTTGAGTGATGGGGGGGGAGGCAACATTTAAATGTTTGCTGTTTGTCGCCCTGCATGGTTTTCTTATGAGACGGTGCCTGAGATCCATGCAGAGGTTAGAATGTTTCCAACAGGTCTTTGATCTGTTTTCGTGCATTTTATGCTTTTTTTAATCATTATTTGCATTAATAGCGCTTTTGTTTTTGCAGCACATCGTAAAACAAATACAACTCCAATCGCATATTGATTAAACAAGACAAAACATGCAGAATGTTAAATATTTAATCTCTGAGTTGACTTTGGTTGAGATTTGCTCTTATATATGAAATTCAGTCGAATAGGATTTGGAGCTATGTCTCAAAAATGAAAAATGCTGCAGACCGACTACAGCCCCGACTGATGTACAACCAAGGCTTTAATTGGTCTAAAGGTTTTGAGTCAGGACCAACAGCAGGGAACAAAATGCAGGTAGTTTAGCAAGTCAGTGCACATTTAACTCATGACTAAATTATTTCATGCCGGCTTATGAGTAAAAATGACCAAAAAAAAGAACCAAGCAGGCCTTTAGACGTATACAGTTATATATTATACAGGATCCCCTTCAGTCCTAATGCAATCCAGTACAATCCAGTTAGATAGAATCAGACCCGATCCTGTTATAATACAATATAATAAAATGAATGCTTACAGCACAGCAAAGCTCTTCTAGTGAATAAATAATAATGCCAGTACAGCTAAATAGTTCCTGTATATTGAGTTTATTCTTCTTCTTTAGCCCCGTCTCTCTCCGTCTGACTGACTAATGGTAGCAAAACATCTCTAACCTACAAACTTCACTGTTCTCTGAAGAAAACGCCTACTTCGTCAGCAACTTTTCTAAAGAAAAAACTTGCAGGAGCTTTTTTTTTTTTTTTGTCCAACATTTGCGCCTCCTTTGTTCGGCTGCCGATGGGCGGTCTTCAAATTTACGCGTTGGTGACGGGCAAAAGCAGAATCTAGTCCAGATTAACAACAACCGAAAGGCTAAAAGAAAAAGTGATCTTGAATCTGTGCCAGGAATCTTTGGGCTCACCTCTTTTTGCTTTTAGCCTATCAAGACAGCGTTTCACTTCACTACAAGTTGACACCTTACTATATCAACAAAATGTACAGTAAGTCTTCTGAAGTCTAGGCCACAATTGGTTATTGTTTGCATGATTAAATCAGATTGAATAATTATTTAAATCGTTCATCCCTTGTGTTTCTTTTCTCCTTCACAGGGGACCCTTTAAACCAAGGGCACACGGCCAAGTCCCCCCAATGGAAGATCAAGGATGGGCTTGGCTTCACCGACAGGAGCTTTCACTTTCTCCCTAAAGGACTAAAAGCAGAAGTTTGAGTCATTGCGATTCATTTTGAACATGTTACAGCTACGCACTTCCCCCGCTGAGTTTTGAGTGTTTTTACCAATGTTTTCTAGGTTAAACAAGGAGAAATAATCCAAAATTACCATTTTGTTATTTGGAATGACCGCTGCAATCAGCCAGGATGTCCATTTTGAAGTCAACAGGAAGTGACTTTGGCTGAAGGTTACCTCAAACTTTCCAGTAATCTATAGTCAATGGTCATTGAACAACACTATCATTTCGAGCACTTATTTCTGAAATCTTTGATTATTATGGCTCACAGCTAATGAAAACCCTTGATGTCGTTTCTCAAAATGTTGGACTATAACTTTAAGGTGGAAAAAGGAGTTGGCCCGTTGAAAAACATGTACTCTACACCATACATTGCTCAGGGCTGCTTTTGGATGATTGAGACTATCAACCTGTAGCGCTCCTGAGGTGGAAAGAAAGCCCGGGTTGCTTTAATGTTGGCCAATACTGGCAACGGGTCAGCGGTGACCCAAGGGAATGTGTTTTTGACTTCAAAGCCATGTAGTTCCCAACGTAGACTTCTTTTTTTTAAAAAACTCTTGTTTCAAGATGGTCATCTAGGCCCTCCTCCTTTGATTCACACCTCTTTTTACCAACTGTGTTGATCCGCAGTTTGTCCACATCCAGTGTTATTCACCATTTCTCATTTCTCCAAACCTTCCCTCCTCCTGATTTGGGGTACGTTGCTCGGACCGGTCAGTTTAGACGCTCATTGCGACATGTGGAGATTGTAGCCAGTTAAATTACCATCACATGGATGTATCGCTTGTGGGGCAGGACACCTAAAACTCCAGAGCAGCAGCATGCGTAAAGCTCATCCGGCCGATGCGCTCCCGGTGCATCCTTGTGTGTAAAAGCCAGCTTTTGGTGTTAGACGTACATTTTCACCAGAAAAGCTTTTGGGATGACCCAAAATGCAACAGAAGAAGTGGTGGAGCCAGTGGTGTTATGGTTCTGATTACTTATCAGAAAAAACAGGTCTAGAATGGTCATTTTTCATTACATTGCATTCAAATTTGAACCAAAAGACTCTTTTGGGTCCCTTATTTTTCAGCTAGAATCTCCTTGCATCAGCCTGCAGCTGCATGTTGAGGAAAGAAACAAGTAAACAAGAGCAAAAAAAACAGAACACCATACTGGACTTCTTAGTTTAAAAAAATTAAAGTGTTACCTTTACAGAGACACCAAACTTTTGCCTCTACTCGAAAGGGTTCAAGAGCAGCATCTAGTTTAATTTGGGTATATTTTTAGGCGTTTTTTTAAATTTGGAGGTGCCAGTTAGAGGATTAAAATCAGTAACACCTCAGTCAAAGCAGTGTGAGTAGGTGCCAAAGCCATGCAGGAAGATTTTAATCAGTAGCTCCATAAATTATGAGGATGTGCTCTAAAATTTCCCAGTACACAGTGGACCAACAGCAGCACACGACATGGCTCACCACATCATTAGTGACCATGGAGGTTTTACACTGGACCTCATACGACGTGAATTCAGAGCTTCTTGAGACTCTGGAACCTCGATTTGCAAACAGAATGGAAAAATAATTTTAATCTGAAAAGAGGATTTTAAACCACTATAAAACACTACAGTCCTTTTTTTCCTTAATCCCATTTGAACACATTTGATTTTGTCTCTGGTTCAGGATATCCAGAGACAAATCTAGAATATGGGCTACAATGTAATAGTTGTAGCCCATATATTGGATATGTCTGTGGTGACGCTTGAAGCATTGACTGTAGCTGCAGCACACAGCATGTGAACCTTTCCCAACCAGAATGGGTTTAGTTTCAAAATCCTCTCGAGGCTGCAATTTTCCCTTCTGTTTTCTTGCTGCTTGTGCATCGTTTTATAAACCAACCGTTTTCCTTTCCCTTAAAATTGCATCGACATACTTGGAAACAATATGGAGGAAATGTAGCCTCAATGTCTTTTTTTAGACATTGAATTTACAAAACTGGATTATGGTCCTGTATGAATGAGTTTTTTTTCTTTATTTTTACTATAAATTACCTGGGAAGAATTCAACTTGCAAAAATTTGCCTGCAAAAATTCAGCTTCAGAAATCAATCTGCAAAATCTAACTTGCAAAAATTCAGCCGCAGAATTTTTGTATTTTTTTATTTATTTATTTGTATTTTTTTGCAGTTTTTTTTTTACTTTAAATGGCGCATTTGAAGTTAAAAAAATCGATTCACATACACAATTCCACAGGATAAAATTATACGTTATAAGTTCAATATCTAAAATATTCTGATTCTAATTAAACTATATTTCTTTCAAATTAAACATTTTTATTTTCTGTGAAGCAGATTTGGTTCACCTAAATTGAAAAAAATAAATAAACAAACAAACACCTATAACACTTAAATATAACTTTCTGTTAAATTATTCTGTGTAAGATACAATTTAAATTTAATTGCTAAAATAACTTCTGATGAGAAATTCTTTTTATGACATTTTAATTCTTTCACCTTTATTTAACAAGAGTGTGGACGTTACAGCGTAAGAAAGCCACATACCATTTTCAAATAAAAAAATCACATAAATCTTTATAAAACGACACCGTATTAGCTTATGAATGATAATATTGTTAGTTTTTAATGGCTCACAGCAGCTGAATTAACGCTACCACGGTGGCGAATTAGAGTCAGGCAACATTTCCGGCCACCCAAATGAGCCGGGGTCCTGCCTGTGAAGTACGCGGAAGCTACAGGCGGAGGGAGCTTCGACGGGAAGCGGTCTGGTCTGTCAAGGAAGGAAAACATTTCCCCCCCTCTACGTTAGACTCCCGGAGGCTTAATCCCACCGAACAGCGCCGGCATCCGCTGCGATGATCCTGTTAGAAATCAATAACCGCATCATAGAGGAGACGCTGACGCTCAAGTTCGACGGCGCATCCAACGGGTGAGAGAAACTGCTAACGGCAGCTAGCAGCTAGCTTCCCCCTTCAGCGCTTCCCCCGAAGATGGCTGTGTTTAAAATTAAAATAAATAAATAAAAGTACCGCCGAGAAAGGACGCACCGGGCTGCACGTTTCAGCTCGTCGTGGCTGTAAATGAGCCGAAAAGGCTTAAAGTCGCTAGCTGGCTGCTTCGCCTCAAGCCGGGGTGTGTCTGCGCTGTTGTGTCAAAAAAAAAGGCAACCCTGGTCAGATTAAACCCCCCCAGACGAGACACTGCATTCTTTTAGGATGCAATGGGGGGGAAATACTGGTTTATGTAGCGTTAGGGGTCATTCATAATACAATAAAACGGAGTCAGGAAAGACGGAAACCATTTCTGTTTGGCTCCTCAAAGACCCCACGGAGGGCTTAAGCCTTCGCCCCAAAGCCCGCTTCGACCCGACTCCCAAAGTCTAGCACCGCGGCCTGGTTAAGTGTCGTGCGGCTCCATTATGTGGCTGCGTGTCGGTAAACCATCGCTCCTCTTCCCAGCTTCCGCATTCCTGCAGTCAAGCCGAGTCAAGCCTGTCTGCAGATCCAGACCCACATCCAGCAGCTGCTGCTGCTGGATCAGCTGCTCCCACGGCTCCCTGCAGCCTCCACCTGCAGAGGGCCCTCCTGGCGCGTTAACCCCAAGCCCGACCTGGACCAGATGATGCGCATATAAGCCGGCAGGACGGTGTCCCACCATTCTCAGATGTCTTAAAAGCTCATATTTCCTCTGAACGTGCAGATCTAAACAGTATTTCTGTGTGTTTAGGGTAGATTTGCCTTTGTTGTTTGTTTTTACATTATGCTCAGCGACGCTCCAGGTTTCCAGCGCAGATGCCAACTTCTGGTTCCCCTGGAGGGCTCCGTAAAACAGAGGAGGTAGTTCAGATTCAGGAAATGGAAGAATTACCAGATTATCGTCCTCTAATCTTCATACGGGCTTTATTAAACCCCCGAAACCCAGATCTAAACAAACGCCCTGGGTCGGCACAGGTTGCATTTAATAAATAAATAAACGGGTAAAACAAAAACGGTCTTTTTAGTATTTGACATGCCGATCAAGAGGAAATGCCCCCGTTGTTATTTAATATGATCTTTTTCTTATAGCCCAGCGTGTTTATTAGGGCTCTGCATAAAAATCGATACAAAGATTAATATCGATGTTTTTAAAAACGATTTTAATATCAATATTCCGGCTTTCAATATCGATATACCTCTCATCCACTAGGGGGCGTTATTACAGCGCGTCATTACTGTTCACAGCGAGGAAGAGCAAGTGAGACGAATTTACGGAACGACCGAGAGGATTTTCGAAGCACCTTCGTCCCTAAAATCAGACGTTTGGGCACAGTTTTGGTTTATGTGCTACGTTAGATGTGTGCTAGTGTCAATAAATTGAACATAAATATAATATTTGGCTGTTTTTGTAGATTTAGATCCAAAAGACACAAAGGGAGTTCACAGGATTAATATAAATAATGGTGTAGCATGGCAGGGGGTCTGCAAGGTCCTAAAAAGTCCCATTTTATCATCTCGGTACGTTTCGGTTACTAGAATTGATCTTAATTTATCTGTGGCCTGAAGTGTAAAAGCATCTGATCACCTTGCAGACTGGAGCACGTCTTACATTGAACTCATTAAAACGCACAAGGAGTCAAACTACCAACTCCTCAGCGGCCTTTTCTTGTTGTTTTTTCCTCTTCTGTTGATGTTGGGAGCAATCATTTGCTCCATATCCCTAATTTCCACCATTGTCGTGCAAACCCGTCGTCCTAACAAGTAATTGTCGTGTTTTGTCCCGACAGAACCAAACCTGAGGCCGTCGATGTGACGTTTGCTGGTGAGAAACCTTTTTTTTTACCGTGTCCAGCTCAGATTTTAAAGGCTTTGGTTGGACTATGTCATAGTTTTTAGTTATGATTTGCTTTAAGTGGAGGGGGGGATTGATTTATATTTGTGCCAACACGAAAAAGCACAAAAGAGCTCATTTATCTCCGTCTCCGGGCGTTGGCGTCCCCCTGTTGCAGACTTCGATGGCGTCTTGTACCACATCTCCAACCCCAACGGGGACAAGACCAAAGTGATGGTCAGCATCTCCCTGAAGTTCTACAAGGAGCTGCAGGAGCATGGCGCTGACGAGGTAAGCCCCAGTAATCGCTGAGAATGGCAACCAATAAACGCACGCAAGAAGGTTTCGAGGTGTCAAAAATGGGTTGTTTGTGTTTTAAGCTGGGCCAGAAAAGTGCCCCTCATTGTTCCCCCGGTCTCAGAATAAACCACTTCAAGCATCGGTACCGTGTTCTTTTTAGATGGCGGCGATAGCGTATCAGCAGGCGTGTAGAAACGCCACAGCACGGGCGTTATCAGCGGCCAGCCCCAGGCCGAAACTCTGAAAGGCTGCCCTAACCTGGGAGGATTTAGGGGAGCGATAAGCGGCCGTGGCTCTCTGCGCACCTCCAGCGCAAACACTGTGGCCATGTAAGGAAGAAAGCAGCCGGCGCCGCGGTGTCAGGCAGAAACAGGAAGTGAGCTCGGGTGACTCACCCCGGGCGAGGAAGTGCTGACTGCGAGCAGCGGCGTGCGCTCATGGCTTGGCTGCTTGTCAGAGACCCCCTCCTCCTCCTCCTCCTCCTCCTCCGCTAAAGGAGAAATTTTACTTGGAAAGAAAATCAGGAGGAAGTTCTCGTGCTGAAAAGGTTCGCTCCCGCTCTTTCTTGCCTGTTTTTGATTTCAAAGATTTCTTCTTCTTAATTTAGCACAAAGCTGAAGACAAAAAAAGAAAAGAGGAAGAACGTGCAAACATGGTTTGTTTTAACAGCTGCGTTCCCGCCGTGGCTCGGCCTGGTTAGTGTTTGTTCACAGAGACGGGCCCTCGTTAGAGGAGAAGCCCTCCACTCCTCTGCAGCTTCAGCTTGACTCCTTCGGCGCCCCGGCGGCCCGTTCAGGCGCTCCTCCGCCGCCACCGGGGCCGACGCTTCCCTCCATCTCGTGATTTCACACAAGCTGCTGAAAATCAGGGAAGTGTTGAGCGTCGTGATGATCACAGCGTGTCTGTTTCCGCGCTTGGAGGTTTACAGAAATAGAAAAAAAAAAATACAAAACTAAAATAACCACATGACCAGAAGTGACGTAAAGTTGACCAAAGTAAAAATGTTACGTAGGGGCCTCAGTTCCAGCTAAGCCAAGTCACAGATATAAAGGTTCATCTCAGGAAATGAGAATTTTGTCAAGTACATTCTGTTAATTCAGTTCAAAAGGTGAAACTCATTTTATTTTTTTTACATTCAGATGTTAATGTCTTACAGCTGATGAAAACCCAAAATCCAGAGAACTAGAGGTCAATAACAGGAGGATGTTTAATAAAGAAATGTGGGTTTATTGTCCATTTAGTGAACAGTGTCTGGGTTGGGGCTCCTTTTGCCTGATTTATGGAGGGCTCAGACAGCCCAGGCTCATCTGCACGGTGCCCCTCCTTCCTCCGGACCCGACTCCAGCTGCAGTCTGGACTCTGGAAATCTCCCTGAAATCTCTCCACAGGGCTACAGCTATCCCTGTGGCTTGTCTGCATTTGTCTCCTTTTCCTTCCACTCAATTTTCCATTAGTAGCTGTACATAAAGCATTCTTAAGGGAAATTTTCCTCATCCAAACCATCAGAAACGCTTGAAATATCTCACTGTTGGGCTTTGAACTGAGCTTTTGAAGTAAATGAGCAATGTTTGGTTGTTTCTCCGACTCTTTACGTTAAACGCTTTACCGTTTGTTCCGCTGTATCTTTTATTTGAGAAGCATCATACAAATATTTTTCATTGCAGTTACTCAAGAGGGTCTATGGAAACTTCCTGGTTTCAACAGAGGCTGGTAGGTTTTCAGACATAGAAATCTGTCGTCCTGCAGTGCTTGAGGCCCTTTCCATTTGTCAGCTCGGTGTTTTTCATGTCGCCGTCGTTTATTCTAAAGCTGTCTGTCCTCCCTCCAAGGCTACAACGTGTCCCTGCTCTACGACCTGGAGGCGCTGCCTGCCAACAAAGACGAGGTCGTTCACCAGGCCGGGATGCTCAAGAGGAACTGCTTCGCTTCAGTGTTCGAGAAGTACTTCAAGTTCCAGGAAGAGGGCAAGGAGGGCGAGCAGAGGGCTGTGGTCCACTACAGAGACGACGAGTCCATGTACGTTGAGCTCAGACAGGAAGTGGTCAGATTCAGATGCTTAGCTTCCCGTTTGTTTAGCTGGCCTCTAGAGGCCAGTTTTAGACCCGAGGTTCCTGCTGCATTAGACGTTTAGGCTCGGTTTCCAGCGGCGTTTTAGGTCCACCTGTACTTAAACGAAATGCGTCTGAACCGTCAGGTACGTGGAGTCCAAGAAAGACAGGGTGACGGTCGTCTTCAGCACGGTGTTCAAAGACGACGACGACGTCATCATCGGCAAAGTCTTCATGCAGGTGAGCGACGGCGTCCGCTGCCTTACCCCGAAGGGTTTCAGATCGCCGAACTAACTAGAGATAATTTACCAAGTAAAAACAAAATGCACCTTTTAAATTTTTTTTTTTTTTTTTTTTTTTTTATAAAATCCTGGTCCTGTGTGAACATCAGCGATCTCTGGATCATTTGTCCTGCTCAATAACTCAGGTGGACTTGAGTTTAAGGCCAGGAACAGATTGCTGGAGGTTCTCCTTCAGGATTTACTGGTGTAGACTTGAAGCTCCCATCATTTATGACACGTTACGGTCTTACAGCAGCCCACACCATCACACCACCTCCACCGTGTTAGACCCTCGGTGTTAGGATCTTTTTCTGTTTCTTGTTTCTCGTCATTATTCTAAAGCCTTGGAGATCATCAAGATGTTGGATTCTGTTCTTTTTGGTCAGCACGTGGCTCCATCTTGTAACTCCCTTGGAGGCCGTCTTTGTCCCGTTTCTCTTTATGTTGTTGACCTCTGACCTTAGCTGAGCTCTAGCTGTGGTTCTGGGTTCTCCTGTGACCTCATGGATGAGCGGCAGAGGCCCTCTTGGCGTCATTTGTGGTGGGTCGGCCGCTCCTGGGGAGGATTAACGGTTCTCGCTGATTCAAAGGGACTTTTTTCCAAACTGATGAATGTTGCATTTCATCTGTAGCTGATTTATTTTAGCTAAGCCCGTGATGTTGCTTTTTTTTTTTTTTTTTTTTTTAGGTCTTTTAGCTCAGTTCGTTTGTGGTTTACAAAGTAAAAACAAGACATCTGTAAGAAGGCAACTGCTCTGTGAAATGCGACGCTGTCCATATGACGTCTGTTAGATAACCAGCTGTTAACGGAGCCTGTTTCTGCGTGCAGGAGTTCAAAGAGGGTCGGCGGGCCAGCCACACAGCTCCCCAGGTGCTCTTCAGCCACAGGGAGCCTCCTCTGGAGCTGAAGGACACAGACGCCGCCGTCGGGGACAACATCGGCTACATCACCTTCGGTGCGTAGCGCCTACCGGAGCCGTGCTCCTCGGTTTGCTCTGACCGTTTCTTAACGTTTTGGCGCTTCCGTCTCCGCAGTGCTGTTTCCCCGCCACACCAACGCCAACGCCAGAGACAACACCATCAACCTCATCCACACCTTCAGGGACTACCTGCACTACCACATAAAGTGCTCCAAGGTGAGCCCCGCACCGTGCCGACCGAGCCACTGCGTCGCAAGACTGCGGTCTGTAGCCGTAAACCAAAGAGGAACGCGTCTGAACTCAGCAGTAGCAGCGAACCGCTCGACGTCTCCACTTAATAACACGTTTCTGTCGCCGCCTCCCGGCTGAGCTGCACATGTAAATAAGGGTCCCAGCAGGGAAGCACGGGGTCCTGCCTGAACATGCGTTCGGGGGACTAAATATGTTGATGCGTTGGTATCCCAGCTGCTTTTCTGGAGAATTACAATCAGATCAGTTTTGGGCTTCTGTGGAAACCTCCTGATCAGACGGCAGATAGTGGAAGTGGTTGTTAAAGTGCTTCTACCTCACCGAGTCAACAAAGGCAGCTAGACGGGCCGGCGTGGGTTGGTATGCTCTTAAAACGTATAATCTCTCATTCCAGCGTCACGGTATGCGACGTTCAAGAAGCAGTAAAGTGTTTTTTTTTTGTTGTTTTTACATAACACGACATTGTCTTGGCTGAAATGAATCAGCACAAATGAGCTGAGAGCGTCCTGTTATCTCACGTGGTCCTCCTGTCCTTCCAGGCCTACATTCACACACGCATGAGAGCCAAGACGTCGGACTTCCTCAAGGTGCTGAACCGCGCCCGACCCGACGCCGAGAAGAAGGAGATGAAGACCATGTCGTGAGTAGTTTTTTTTTTTTTTAAACCCAGCGGAAACGAGATGAGCCGATCACACGGAGGGGCGGGATTCCACGAATTTTTGATTTCAAAGCCGATGTTTCAGGGAATCCGTTTCAACTGTTTCTTTTTTTTTTTGATGTAATCGGGTTTGTTTTCTAAAACACTTGGCAGTCATGTAGCAAAATTACAAACATGTTTCCTTCACTGGATGCTTTCACGCAGCAACCAGATTCATTCAGGATACATTATCTGCATATTTCGGCCACTTATCGGCCTTCTTTAGTCACTCAGTCTGTGTGTTTTTGAGGGTGGTGCCATGTTTGCATTCAGTCGGTGGGAAAAGGCCAACGCTACCCCACCGCTTCACAGTGAGCCTTTGTTCTGCAGACGTGTCTTCCCTGCAGTAGCCTTCTGTGGAGGAAGACAAAGACGTTCCATGAATTTTTTGTTGGCAGCTCGGGTGTTGTTAAGGAAGAACGAAACTGCCAGTCGCACACTTAATTGGAAGCCTTTAAAGGATTGGAGCATACCGAAAAGCTCCTATCACTATCAGTTCTTATTGTTTGCGTTAATGAAAAGAGGAGCCGAGAGCAGCTACACCCGTATGATCAGAAAAAAACGTTTCCGTATATTTTACTGACGGACCACATTACAACCAACTGCTTTAGTTTGGCATAGTTTCACTTTTTAGATTCAATGTTCATGTTTCTCTGCATCACGCGGTGAGACTGGACCTCCTGGTATTTCCTGATTCAGTCGAGGGTGTGCAAACTTTATAACTGGCAAGAATAAAATCCTTTCAGTCCATTATTATACACGCTGTCATTTTTTTTTTTTATGCATTAGCCAGCGATACTTTTTATGGGAAGGAGAAACAAAAATGAGTGGATATAGTTTATAGACTGTAATAAACCATCGAGGCAGAACAACTACTGAGTTAGGGGCGCTCTCTATGAAAGGAAAGCAGAGCTTAAATGTAAAAGCAACATTCATTTGTCCAGGTAAGAGAACTACTTGGGCAGGTGTACTTTAAATAAAAAGGTAAGGCGGCCGTAGCGCTGTCGGTGTCCCTCACTGGGACGGAGGTCCAGCCACACACTGAAGCATTTGGCCCGGTGCCCTTTCTATGAAACGAAAACAAATTTTAAACACCATTTTAATGTCGTCAACGACGACAGGGAAGCTGAGAAAGTGCCCGAGCCAAAAGTACTTTGTTAAAAATCGAAGTTTCTGGCACAGGATGCTATCCGGCTCTCTTTTTTACGAAAAGAATGCCGGTTTTACTTTCACGACTGCTTGACTTTTCACTGCTTTTGTTTTCGCTGAACAACTCGTGTAATTCTGTATCGATTTTTCCATGTTTGTTTTTCAAAGCGGGAAGACTTTCACCCGCTGAGGCCAGCCTTCGCTCGAGACACCCAAACCCCCGGGGGCGCCGGTCCGCCGCACCGCAAATCCGACTCAACGCCACATTGGACAGGACTTCAGGACGCCCCCCCTCGCCTCGCCTCCCAAAAAAAAAAAAAAAGTGTCCAGCTTTTCTTTCATTTGATTTTTTTTTTCTTTCTGTTTGTTCTTTTTTACTTTTTCCTGTTTTGGATGAGTAATAAAGTCGGCTCCACTCTAGGAAAGCCAAGGCTAAAGATCCATGGAAAAAAAGGGCATTCCTTGCTTTGCATTGTTAAAGAGAATTATTAGTCCTATATAAATATATATATGAACAAAATGAATGAAACTTTTGATACGATATTTTACTCCATTTGGTACTCTTGCTTGGCCCCCTCGCCCTCACCATGTATTATCCACATGTTGGATGAATTAAATTCCCCTCCTCTCTGTGCTTTCATGTCGTCTGTACCATCATCATTTGAAAAATAAAATCTCTTTAAAAAAAAACAACAACAATCTTTTGTATTTTTTTGCTATAAGATTAACTCTGAACCTTCTTCAGCTCTTGAGAGGCGTGCCGCGTCAGAGTTGAGTAATGTAGGCTTTTTTCAGATGAAAACGTCATCTGCGCATTATCAAAAAACGTTTTTCTTCTCACTTTGCTGATCTGATTCTTTGTATATTTTCAAGGTGCGGCGCTGTTCTTTAAAAAACGAATCACTCGTAATCTGTTTTTTTTTGAGTACACCCTTTTGTTCTGTGGTCAATGTGAAAGTAAAAAAAAAAAGAGGAGTAGCTCAGATCCACTCCTGTCTGACTCGAGGGGAAAGCGCTCTGGGCACAGAGGTGGCGGAAACTGTTAGGCAATTAAAACTAAGCTGTCAATCACAAAACTAAGGAAATGGATTAAAGCAAGCCACAAATATCCTATCACTATCGGTTTGTTGCAAAAGGAATCTGCCTTTGTCCGTGTTGCCGGGAGAAGCAAATGAAGGCAAACAGGAGAGGTAAGTCACTGACCTGAGTCCACCCGCAGAAAGTGGCAGAACCTGATGATGCGGAGTCATTTACTGTGCCTTTTAATTAAATGAACTGTTCCCCGTTTTGTCAGGTCAAACATCAATGTGTGTTATTGGGATTTCACACAAGAGACCATCACAAAGTGGGCGGAAAGCAAAACTATGGCCAGATTTATGGCATGTGCGGTTAATAATTGTCCTGGGCTCACTGAATGTTATCCTGACTTCCCCAGGCTGGTTCTCTGTTTAGTTTTTCTTGATTGCTTTGACCTGCTTAAAGAAACTGGGAGCAGACGTGTTAACCATTCCTCGTTGGATTGACGTTTTCCCCCCACCCTTTTGCAAAACAACACCGAAGTAATTCAAAGAGTCTGACTATTAGAAGCTATCCGGATCAGTATGAAACCACTGAAGCACCAGTTCGGCGCGCCTTCATGGCAATCTTCAATTGGCAACCAGTTTGCAGGCCTAACTGTGAAAGGTGGCGCATCTGGATGAGCGTGAGAGGACATGAGAGGAGTCTGTGTGGTAGAGGCGTAGCTGGAACCACTCAGGTTTGACCTGTCAGGCTGTTGTGGACTCTCCATGAAACGCCAGATTAATTAAACCTAAACCTGCGTCGTGACTAATCGACGCCTGCTGCCAGACGTGAGCGTCGCAGAGTGGAAGAAGGCCAAACTAGAAGCTTTTCACCAAATTCTCACAGAAAGCTGGAAGGACTGTCAAACCTGTCAAAAGACTCTGAAGTAAACCACTTTTCAGATATTGTCTGTGTGCTGTGTGCCATTAATTCGGTGCTAAATTCATAGCAGAGCTCGTGTTGAAACCTCGTGAGCAGCTAGTTTTGTTTCCCCGGTCTCCCTGTGTCGTGTTCTCCTTAGTTTTTCTGTTGCTTTGTCCTTGTTACAAGGGACCTTAGGTGGTCTAAAACCATCTGGTTCACCCAAAGACCGCATTCCTGTCAGACTCCCAAAGGAGCTGATGCCAACTGTGGGTTCTTCTGTTCTGTGGTCTGTCACAGCCATTTTTAAAGATACAGTCGTCGTTTCTCTGCTTAAAAAAACCTGGGTTGAATGCTGCAGTTCTTAGTAGACGGCAGTAGACTTGATTTTAAATGTCCTTTCATATCTAAGGTGCTGGAGAAGATTGTGTACATCCACTTACTGGCCCTTCTTTTACGGAAGGATATTATTGAAATTTTCCAATCTGGTTTCAAATCCGGGTACCACTTCCTAATAAGGCTCCCCTTATAGATGGCTAATAAAAATTTTATAGATATGTTAGTAATTAATTTATATAAACACTTTACAACAGAAGTCTTTACTATCCATTCATTGAGAGCGAGCAAGATACAAAACTGACCAGTTTCTTGCCAAATAGTGAGCCTAATCTGTTCAACTATAAATTTCATCTAGCGATCCTTAGATTAAACATTTCAGACTAAGTTACTACCTTATAAGCACAAACTGGTCAGTTTTGTCTCTTTACCCCTAATGTATAATAAACACTTATGTATGAGTTATACATTGTTTACAGATCAATTAACATAGCTATAAACTACTTAGCCATCTATAAGGGGAGTCTATTTTAGAGTGGTACCCAAATCATATATATATATATATATATATATATATAAAGCTATTTTACTATGGTGACAGTGTTGTTCTTGGGGGGGCTATTCTATCATCTAGGATGAGCCGATACAATACGATTCTCGATATAGCTCAATTTGATTTGACTCCAATATCGATATTTACTACTTTCAAATTAATGCTCAAAGTCATTCAATCACCAAAACCAGACAATATTATATTTATGTTCAAGTTATTGAATACTGATATATTAACAGAAAAACAAAGTGCATTTGGTTCAATGCATTTAAAGTATCACAGAAACCAAGAATGTGCCCAAACGTCTGATTTTAGGGACGAAGGCGCTTCTAAAAAGTGCTTCTTAAGGGATGGGTTAAATGTAAAACACACATTTTGTTGAAATATTCAATTGGCATGACAAATACAGCTTTCTTTTAGATCCAACATTTAACACACTTGACATATAGGGTTGTTGTTTTTTATCTCGTTTGGAACAGAGTGGGCGTCTGAGGAACAGCTCTGGAGTGGTTGAGATCCTACCTCTCATGTTGAACCTTCTGTGTCAGTCTGGGAGACTCTTTTTAGTCTCCGTTTACTCCCACTGGGCTCCACTCTAAGGAAGAATGGTGTTTACTTTATGCAGATGACACCCAGGTCTATGTGCCGCCATAGAGAAACACTTATTGGGTACCTGCTTGAGTGTCATAAGAAACTGAAGGCATGGATGTCATTAATTTGTTTAGCCTTTTATGAGAGTAGGACTTAAGTGATGGTCTTTGTTGGTGCATCAGAAAGCTTGCTATTAGTCAAAGCCAAAATTAAAAAAAAGGCATGGGTTATGATTTTTATGAACAATTTTAAAAATCTAAATTTTCCTTTCTCCTAATTTTTGTCCTACTGGTATTTTGGAGTATTACATAAAATCCCAATAAGTTATTAGCTCATAGTTGTGATGTGACAAAATGTAAAAAAAAAAAAAAAAAAAAAAGTTAAATGGGTATGACCAGTTTTGCAAGGTTCTGCATGCTACGGCTGCTGCTGAGTCTCACATTAATTTCCATCATATTTCTCTAGTACACAGTGTCATAAAGCGCCCAGACCTGTCAGGTAACACCTCCCATCTTCTCTGGACCATTTACAGTTGTCTTGTGAGCTAGTCTACAAATTGCATGGTTACACAAGTTCTAAGTAAAATCTTATCCCACTGACAAAAAAAGAATAAACAGCTTTTTTTTCTGTTAATCAAATTAGCTTTAACTGTTAACACAGCAACCATTCGAGGCATTGTTCTTTAAACTGAAGATCTCGTTGTTATTCATGGACCTGTGCAGCGGAGCGCCTCAAGGATGTGTTTTGATGCTTTTCTATTTACCCTGCACAGAGAATTGCATCAAATTTAGAGCAACTCATCTCACTTATTAAGCTAATTAAACATTTATAATGGGAGCTGTCAACTTGATAAGCCTGAGTGAGAAATATAATGTTGCTCCTGAATGTCAAAAAAAGGGAAGAAGCCACAAAACGTCGTCCCCGCCAAGAAAGAAGCTTTTAAAAATCTATGTTGTCTACGTTTAAAACTCTTTTTGACTATTGTCTACATGTTCATTCAGAATGTCTTTCAGAAATTTTACAATTTGTAATATTTTGGTAACCCTATTAAATAAAAAAAGATAAAACATAACATATTTGGTCAAAATGGCTGGTGAAGTCAACACAATTCCTGTTTCTTTGGATGATATTTAAGGAGAGCTGCATGAGGAAAGCCCTCTCTATCTCAAAACAGATCCGTATCAACACTCCCGTGGAGATGTAATCTCCGATCATCTGGCAGAAAATATCGCACCACTGAATCTAGACCAGCAAGAATGTGAAATAACTTCATTCCCCATGTTAAGACACTGTTTAACATCAGAATCAGAATCAGACATACTTTATTAATCCCAGAGGGAAATTACTTAAACATGCACAATCAAGAAAATCTTTTTTTTTCTTACATGGAATCTTTAAACAGTTTCAATTTCATCACCTATTTATTTTTTAACTCAGGCCTCAGTTGGATGTCCTGTTTATATATTATCGTTTTTTTAAGGGATGTTTTAAATCCCATGCGTCAATAAAAGCTAGTGGTGGGCACAGTGAACCAAAATGTTAGTTCACTAACTCATTCTCTACTAACTTTAAATAGTTAAAGAAATTAGGGGAAGCTAACGGCAAGACAATTTTCGTTAAGGTTTACCATATCTGTTTCCAGCCAAAACACAACGCAAAAGCTGCCCCCTCAGTAAATAAGCCGCTCTTGAAACTCCTGTTGAACAGATACAGCCATTCATACAGCAAGAACATGCCACAAGCAAACAAAGTAGGCTGGATTAGACTAGCATCACCCACTGCCCAGTTCATTATCTGATTACCAAGGACACTGAATTGATTTTTTTGATAAACAGCGTTACGTAAAATGTTTCCAAAATAATCAGCGGACAAAATGCTGTCTTCAAATTATAATTTCATTCACTACAGGTAAAAAGCTATCCAGACCAAACCCGGCCATATGTGAAAAAGTAATAGAATCCCTAAAGCCAGTGATGGGGTGAGCCACGCTTGGCAACTCCAACTTGCCATCAAACGTTTGCAATAATTGGCAATGCCTCTTTTGAATCACTGCAGAGGTACTTTGACACTATTATTTACGGAAATGTTTTGATTCAGCCACCTAAGACGGGTATTGACCATGTAAGGCCTGTTCAAGGTCATGCTACAGCCTCTCAATCACATTTATCTCCAGATCTGACTGAACTTCTCCAAAACCTTACCCCCACCTCCATGTTTGCCTGTTAGTGAGATGTTGCCTTTCAGAAATGCTGTGTAAACTTTATATCACAGGGAGCCGGACACATACTTTTCAAAAACTTTTGAATTTGTCTCATAAATCCACAGATTGTTTTCTTTGGCAAATTTAAGACGAGTCTTTATGTTCTTTTTGGTCAGCAGTGGTTTTGGTCTTGAAAGCCTCCTACGGTATGGAGACCATCTTTGACCAGTCTCTCTCTCTTATTGGTGAATCATGAACGCTGACATTAATTGAGGAAGTGAGGCCTGCAGAGCTTTGGACGTTGTTCTGGGTGCTTCTGGGATCTCCTGGATGAGTTGTTGATGAGCTCTTGGAGTAATTTTGGTAGGTCGGCCACTCTTGAGAAGTTTCTCCACTGTTCTATGTTTTCTCCATTTGTGGACGAAGGTTCTTACTGTGGTTCTCTCGAGTCCCAAAGCTTTAGAATTATTACTACTGGTGGTTCCTAGAGTCTCTAAAAGTAGAATGGGAGGCAGATCCTTTACTTATCAGGCTCCTCTCCTGTGGAACCAACTCCCAGTTCTGGTCCGTGAGGCAAACACCCTGTCTACTTTTAAGACTAGGCTTAAAACTTTCATCCGCTATTACCATATAACATAGAAAGGATTGCTGGATCAATGTGTGCTTCTGTGCTTTCTGTGTCTCTGCTCTGTCTTCTCTAACCCCCAGTGAGTCGAGGTAGATGACCGCTCACACTGAGTCTGGTTCTGCTGGAGGTTTTTCGTCACTGGTAAAGGAGAGGTTTCCTCTCCACTGTCGCTTCATGCATGCTCAGTATGAGGGATTGCTGCAAAGCCATGGACAATGCAGACGACTGTCCACTGTGGCTCTACGCTCTTTCAGGAGGAGTAAACACTGCTTGTCAAGGCTTGATGCAATCTGCTGGGTTTCCTTAGATATGAAACTTTTTTACCAATCTGTATGGTTTGATCGATTTTGACTTTATAAAGTACCTTAGATGACATGTATCATGAATTGGCGCTATACAAATAAAATTGAATTGAATTTTTACAGACTGACATAATGTATACAATTGACTTTGTTTGGTATCTGTCGTTAAATTTACATTTTACGACATGATGTGTTGCTTTTTTAGGTCTTTTACCCTGCTTCATGCTGTCAGACAGGTACTATAAACATGATTTCTCAGTTCTATTGGTCTGGCGGTATCCAGAACAAGCATAATAAAATTTAGTTGTCAGAATGTTTTTTGTTTGTATCACAGTTGATTCGTGATTAAAAAGGTTAGATTTGGACAGCTTAATAAATTAAATTATAATTCAAAAATGTCTTTTTTATTTGCTTTTCCGATATTAAAATTGGTTTTGATCTTCCGAAACATTCAAGTGTGAAAAAAAGAGCAAGAATGTGGAAAAAATCTTGAAGGGGTAAATACTTTGTCTTATAACAATAAATAAGTTGCTTGTTACTTGCTTAGGTCTCATAGTATTTAATACCTTTTGAGATGGAGTCATTAGTTTGCAAACTTCTTTTTAAACATTGGTCTTACATTGAGAAACTTGACATTTTGGCAACTTTGCACATGGAGGTCGTTTTAGGGCGTTACATGTCCTAAAGGGTACAAGATTTGGCCAATTCAAGGCAAATGTCAACAACCTTTTTTTCTTTCTGGTTATTAACGGTCACTTGTAAGAATTATTGACGCCGTCACAAATCAGAAGAGTCCCTTTCCGTTTTGAAGCCATCTTTATTTTATTATTTTTTTTGTCTTCATTATCACAGCAAACACATTGGAAGGACCCCCATACTGATTATACAGAAAAGCACCAATAGTTTTCATTTACTGAGAGACGGAAAAGAACAGGTCAGGGTACAGCTTTTAATCTTCGCCTACTACAACAAACCCAGTTTTGCCTTCTTCCTTTTCGTTCTCAGATTCAGAGGAGGATGAAGAGGAGGAGGAAGAAGAGGAGGAGGAAGAAGAAGATGAGGAGGAGGAGGAAGAAGATGATGAGGAGGAAGAGGATGATTTTTTAGACTTCTTTTGCTTCTTTTTGGAGGATTTTTTGTGGCTGCTGGCTTTCTTCGTTTTCTTGGGGGTTTTGCCAGCGTCCGCATTCCCCTCGGTAGTGGCAAGTGTAGACGTTCCGTATATGGATTGGTTTACGACGGCGCTCTCGTTAGCCACCAGGGTCTCTTGCTTTTCAGGCCTTCGTTGCTCTGCAAACAGAAACAGGGCAGATTTTACAGGGTTTCCTATATAACCGTGGCAGGTTGTCCCATTAGTCCTTCATCCGGGTTTTCAAAAAAAAAAAAAGGGTCAGTCAGAAATCAGTTTGTCGTTGTTAGCTTGATCTGCATTTTAATGCGGCGTTTGTTTTGTTTGTTTTTTAGGAGAAAAAAAAAACTTTTTTTTGTTTTTTTTTTAGTAGAATCACGATGTTATACATTTAAACACTCTAGTGCAGTTAGTATTATTAACAGTTAATGACACGCCGGTGGAAGTGCCCTTATGGGCTTTCTCGCAGAGCATCGAGAGCACCGGCCTCTCCTGCCGCGCGGTTAGAAAGCCTTTAAGCACACTTCTGAAGCTAATTGTCAAACAAAAAGCGCTGTGAGGGCAGGCATTCAAGCTCAATTGAGCACTTCCCTAACAACTGGTGTAAACTGCGGTTTTAAACATGGAGAGGCTATGATGCAACGTGCCCCAAAGGCACAACAGACACTGAAGGTGTAAATATTTTCTTTTATAGCCACCTATTTTTTTTTATTGCCTTGCCACCTTTCAAAGCGGACGTGGTTACTTGATGTCTGTCATCGTGAACTTAAGAGCACGTTCCCAGTTGATAAACCTCTCCACGGCATCAACCGCACTGTTTACACTTATGGTGTGGGAGGACACGGGTCACATTTTTTTTTTTTTTTTTTTTTTGGTGTTTGTTTATTTGTGTGTTTGTTTCCTGTTGGAAGACAGCCAATCAGATTGCAGGAGCCAACCGAAAGCATCTCAGGGATCAGTAACCGGCCCAGGTCTGCTCCGGTGACGGGGTTAAGGGTCGATCGGGTGATGGGGCTCGATGTTGTTTGGGTTCTGAATGGGTTTTGACGAGGCGGATCCGGAACTTACCCTTTTTCATTGCTTCCTCTATTTTAAGCTCCATACTGTCAGGGAAGAAGAGGATTTATAAATGATGCAACCAGTACTAAGTTTAACAGGCTTGCCCCTTTTTTTCTGGCTGTACTGGAGTTTCTATCCCCTTAAAGCGACAAGAAGAGCGAAATGCTAAACACGAGCAGAATGTGTGCGCATCCTCACCCCTCCAGTTCACGATCCATGCCTTCTATCAGGGTCTGGTACTGCTGAATTTCTTTCTCCAGCTTCATTTTGAGGGACAGCAGCGCTTTGTAGCTCTCGATCTTCTGCTCCACCTGAGCCCTCACGTCCTTCAGCTCGGCCTCCAGGTTAATTATGGTGCTGTTGAGAGGGACCAGTCGACGGTTGTTCTCATCCTGGGCTTTCATCAGATTGTCCTCCAGGGTGTGGATCTGTAAGGGAAAAGCAGGCAGACCTGAGCCATTAGAGCAAAAATACCTGGCAACAGTACAGGTAAAAGCAAAACCATTTGTACCACCCCGACCCCGCTAAAAAGCCTCCCCACAGCATGATGCCGCCACCACCGTGTTTCACGACATTGGTCAAGATTTTTATTCCTTAGAAATGGAATAAAAACGTTTAAAAATTACTTTAAAAGCATGCATTGCAGGTGCTCCTGGGTAAACTTTGTCTGGCGCTGCAAAACCTGACACATTTGTGATCATAGTAAGAAAAAATGGATGAAAAATATTTATTTCCAAGGGAAATTACTAAAGTTGGCCATTTTGTGCCTTTTTATTTTCAATAAAACCCTTCATATCGTTATTATTTTCAGCATGATGTATTAGGAGCCATTGGAGAACGCCTGAATGCATGTAACCAGCATCCTTGGCTTAATAACAGGTCTGTCAGGAATGTCTGTGAAGGCTAACCTTCCCGGTAGCGACGTGATTAAAGGCTGATGTTGCTCCGCACGGATCCAGAACAACTGCTTTTAGAATTTATTACAGGTTTGATAATAATCAGGGTTTTTTTCTTCAAATAATCAATAATCTAGACTTGTGTGAGACCTTTTACTCACCGTGCTGTAGCTAGTCTGGATCTGCAATTCCAGGGTTTTCTTCTGCTTCAGCAGCTTCTTGAGCTCGTCCTTTCCTGACTCCAAAGCCTCGTTGTTCTGGGCCTCCTTCACCTGAATGGTCTGAAACTAGGATGAAAAAAAATAAACATGGTGAGACAATGAGTGATCGGACTAGTGGGAAATTCTCAGCCCGGTTTCTCACCTTGGATTTGTACCAGTCTTCTGTCTCCTTCAGGTTCTTCTCAGCAACCTTTTCGTAATGGTGCCTCATGTCCTTGACAATGTCGGCCAGGTTGGAGTTCTGGGAGTCCATCTCCACCTTCACCTCTGAATTTCTTATCTTTTCACGGAGCGACATCACTTCCTGCAACGACGACGTGTGACGGTTAAACCAAAACCCACAACAATGCAGCACATCTGAGCAAGCAGCGGACTGCAGCCTCACTTTTTTATGCGCCTCCTGAAGGCCATCCAACTCCTTCTTGACCAGTTCAGTCTCCCTCTGCAGCTGCTCTCGTTGCTGCTTGGTGTCCTTGATGTCCTTTTTCAGATTGTCCAGCTCCTTTTCGATGTCCTTCCTCATCTTGGTCTCGTCGTCCAACCTGTGGATGAAGTGGGAGACATGAGCACATACGTAACAAAATATGCACATTCGGTTAGGGACTCTTTCTGAGCTGCCCTCAGGAGGGCGTCGTGTGTGTAGGATTTTCCCGTGTGTCGCCAAGTGACCACTGGAGATAGAAGATGACCAAGGTAGAGAAAATGGACGGATTGGATGTTCTGGGCCAGGTCCAATAACATGGTGCTATTGAGTAACCCATGAGCAATGCCGTGTAGCTTATTTCCTACCAGTTTATTTCCTAACTGCCGACAGAGCAAAGGCCACAAGAAAAGAGATTCAGCTCTTTGTCTGGACACCACTCACTTGTTCTTGAAGTCATCTAGAGCCAGCTTGCTGTTGTCAATCTGGAGCAGCACCTTTGCATTGTCGAGGGTGAGCGCTTTGATCTAGACAGACAATAATAGTTAATAACTAATAATTAGTGTAATGATGCTGATGGTACATTTATGCTGCCCTACCTCCTTGTCGAGGTCGTCCAGTGGTTTCTGGATTTTGTCCCAGTCTCTTCCATCAGGAGCTGTCCTCTTGGCCAGGACGTCATTGATCTCATCCTGTAGCTTCTTGTTCTCGTCCTGCAGCTCCCTCACCTTGCGCAGGTATTTGTCCAGCCGCTGGTTCAGGCCCTGCAGCGACTGCTTGTTGTCCTGCTGCGGGAGGGAAGAGACAGAGGGAGCGTAGGAGGGGGCGACCGGAGCGGTCACGGTTGGAGTGACCGGAGCCGAGTCTTTCTCGGTGTCGTTGCGCAGGAAGTTGCGGAGCCCCTCCAGGCTGGACACGGACGCCTTGGAGCTCCTTCCCCCGGCTCCTCCGAACATGCTGGCGCTGCTGTTTCTGATCATGATGGCTGACAAGAGAGCTGACAGTGACGAGTGACAACGGAGGCTTTGTGAAGGCTGCAGGATCTACCTGGATGCGGAGGATAGAGGTGGTGCTTTATAGCCGCTCTGCGCGCTCCTGTCCGCCCACATCCGCAACTTTGGCTCCTGAATCCAATCCGCACTCTTGGACAAACAGGTTCAGGGCTGGAAATTCAAGTATTTCACCGTGACTTCTTCAGAAATTCCGCACCTGTCCGGATGTGATTGGACCTCCACAGGTGCGCGGGGAGGCGCGCAGGTCCGTCCACCTATATAAAGGTGATGTGAGGTGGGCTCTGCGCTCACCTGCTCAGCCTGTCTCCAAGCTTCAGCACCATGTCGACATCAAATGGCTTCAGCAGCCAAACCTACAGCCCCGGCAGCGGGGGGCCCAGAAAGAGCAAGCCCAGCGAACTCAACTCAACGGGGAAATCCGAGGAGAAAAAAGACATGGTTAAGCTCAATGACAAGTTCGTCCAGTGGATTGAGAAGGTCTGTACGTTTTCTTTAGAAATAAATGTATAAATATAGACTGTCATATTCAATAAATTTGATTATTCCTGAAAAGCAACCAAATTCACTAATTGAAACAAATTATATAGTTTAATAAATGATATGTCCAAGCCTTCATTTCTGTTTATTATGAAGAAAATAAAATCATAAAGATAAAATAGACCAAGAAAAAAAAAACAATACAGAAATATGGGCTTAATAAAAATATCAATTATTTAATTGTTTTTTGTTTGTTTTTGCTGTTTTGACTGAGTTTAAAATGGATAATAAATAAATACATCGTTCCCATTCTCAGCAACCAATCTATGGGATTTAAAAAAATATTGTAAACAATTATTTAAAAAAAATTGTCAATTATGCAACAGAAAGACGACAACTAGTAATAAAATATTCCTTCTATTCATTACTCACACTTTTATCTGGGATGTTTTGAGCCTGATTCAACAGTTTAACCATAATATTAGTGGAGTAAAACCAGGACCTGGGGCCATGAAAAGAACTTTGCTCTGCCAGGTTTCATGAGCTGCAGTCTGGAGCGCCATCTAGTGACCAATTAGCACAATGCACCAGCATAAGGGTGTGTCAGGGGCAAAGAAAGCACACAGATAAAGATGTGGGTCGAGTAGCCAAAAACTGTACTCAGGTAAGAGTAGCCCTACTTCAGCATATTTTTACTCAAGTAAAAGTGAAAAGTAGGAAAACAAGAAATTACTCAAGTAACAGTAAAAACATATTTGGCGAGAAGGCCACAAATTACTGAGTAACCAATCACACCATCTGATTTGATATTCAAAAATTATGGAATCGGGCAGACAAAAAAAATATTAAGTTATGTGCAAAGTCTGGTATTTTAAAGGCTTAATAAATAAAGCTAAAAATAACAATTACAAAATAATAAATTCAGGAATTAGAAACCTGAAGACGTGATTTTTTCTTTTCAACATACAGCTGATGAAACCAATACTTAGAGCAGATAATGTATATACACTGTATTGCCAAAGTATCTGTTAATCTGCTTTTACATGTAAATGAATTTTGATAACATCCTGTTCTTAGTCTATATTGTCTGATATTTTGTTGATTAATCTCCACGCCCAGAAAGAGGAACTTTAACTCTTCTGTGAACCAGAATTTCAGCCTCTGCTCTAAATTCATCCCAAACACGTTCTATAAGGTTGAGGTCAGGACTTTGTGGAAACTAGTCAAGTTTCTCTACACCAAACTTAATACATCTGCAGCCATGGAATACAATATAGTATAAACAATTAATAAGGATATTTGCTGAACATTTCTGACTAATCTTTAAGGTACTGGAATATTAGGCCTGTCACGAACACACTTTGAAGGTTTCCTTCTGGATACGCTGTGAACGTTCCTTGGTTGTTCATGTTGTAGGTAAAGAGACTGGAGGAAGAGAAGAAAAAACTAGAAACTAAGCTGAGGATCCTAAAGGGACAGGATGACTACAAGGCGGACATAGACGCAATCGTGAGGCAGGAGAAGGACGACCGGCAGCAGAGTATCGACAACCTGAAGCGCGACGTGGATAAACTGAAAGATGAGCTTGAAGACGTCCAGAAGAAGGTGGACAACACCAGGGAGAGGTCAGCAGTTTCAATTTTGTTATTCTTTGTTTTAAACTCTAGATGACTACTTGTATATTCTAGCAGTTTAATTTCTACCTTTGCTTTTTGTTCTCTCTTGGCTGCAGTTATGAAGATGAAATAAAAAAGAAATCTCAGCTGGAGGCTGAGTATATCCTTGCCAAAGAGGTAATAAAACAATATACAATAAGTTGTTAAATTCTCCTGTTTTATATCAACTTTTTTCACTCAAATTGTAAAACATGGGTGTGTGCAACAGGAGCTCGATAAAGGCCATCTAGATATGGTGAATGATGTTCTGGACCTGGAGGACCTGACTAGACAGGTGGAGTTCCTCAGGGTTGGCTTTGATGAGGTAAAGGAAGCATGGGAAAAAAAATCTCAGCAAAAAATATTAGCATTTTCAGACCTTCTGCCATTGCAGGAATCCCTTTTCCCTTCCTTCTTTCTCTGCTTGTAGGCTTATTTCCCTTTCTTTTCTCCTTGAAGTCTTTCATATTGTTGTTTTTTTTTCTTTGTGCACCACCTCCCTTCCATTGTTTTTTTTCCTTCTTTCTTTCTTTCTGTCTTTTTTTCCTCCCTTCACTCCTTAATTTCCTCCCTTTTGTGTTACTTCAATTTCCTGCTTTATGTTGTTCTTTCCCTCTTAGTGTCTTCCTTTTGCCTTGTCTCCCTTGCTTTCCTGTCTCCTTCCTATCGTTCCTTTTTATTTAATTGGTTTCTTTCTTTCCTTCTTCCTTCCTTCCTGCCTGATTGCCTTCTCCCAGGTTCCAAGTTTAAATCTAACCCATTTTTTGTAATATCTGCCATGAATTCACAGTAAATTTAACAATGAGCCTAAAGGATGAAGAACTCTGGAAATAGTTTCAATATAGATGTTTAGGAACCTTGAATATTAGTCCTTCCAGAGAACAGATTGAAAACCAAAAATAACGTCCAATCAACGGTTTCTACCATTTTAACCCCTTGTAGGAGATCAAAGAGCTGCAGTCGATGATCAAGAGTGAGACGGTGACACTTCCCAGCTCCAACACGCGGTCCCTGGACATGGACGACTACATCAAGACCATCGAGGCTCAGTATGCCGATATGGCCACTCGAGGCAGGGAAGAAGCAGAGCTATGGAACCAAAGAAAAGTGAGGATAAGTTAAAACAGAGCAAGGCTTTTCATTATGCTGCAAAGAATGTTACATTTCCAACACTTTTCCTCACTTGTAGATTGATGCCTTGGTTGAGACTGCAGGACAGAAGGAGCAGGAAGTACGTGATCTACGGAGAGAAATCTCTGACATCACGCGCCAAATCCAGAGACTTAACGGGGACCTGGAAGGTATCAAAAGAAAGGTAGGGGCCACACATTAATCCCACAACATTTCTACATTTGCACACTCTCTGACCATCCAGCTAATGTAATTTTCTTTGTTTCCCTGTTAGGAAGAGTCCTTGAAAACCGACATCGATAATGTTCGAAAAGATGGTGATGATAACATGGAGAAGGCTAGAAAGGACATCAAGGAGCTAGAGGCTGCCTTGAAGTTAAATAAGCAGGAGCTGGCCAAGCAGATCCGCGACTACCAGGAGCTGTTGAACATCAAACTGGCCCTTGACATTGAGATCGCCACCTATCGCAGGCTGCTGGAGGGTGAAGAGAAGAGGTATGTGACGGTGGAGGCTACAGAGTGCAATCACCTCAGCATGGATGAGATTAAAATGTGTAAACACTCTAACATCTTTTTCTCTCTCTTATCTCTTTGAAGAATGGCCTGCATTCAAGCTTCAGGTGAGACCCATTTTATTACAATTTCTGATACATGGATTATTTCTGACAAACAGATTTATAAGAAGCGGAAACTAATAGTTTAATATAGATACAACCTTTTTACATGTTTGTTCTGACCAGTACAATAGTAGTATACCATTTTTATCATTAGTATAAAATAATGTTAGTTTTGAGGAAGACACTAATCAAAATTTTTATTTTAAATTCTACATTTATTTATTTATAATAACATCCATTTAAGAAATGTCAACAATTTTTGTTAGCTTCTCTGTTGTTTTTATATCACACTATAAATGAATCCTCTCTTTCACTTAGATTACTAAATACGAACAAACAATCAAAGACCGTACTTGCATGAGGAAACACATGCTGGAAAAAGAAACACTTAGGAGAAAAACAGCTGCAGGAAAAATAGCTGCAGTAGAAACAACAGCTGCAGTAGAAACAACAGCTGCAGGATAACAACAGCTGCAGTAGAAACAACAGCTGCAGGATAACAACAGCTGCAGTAGAAACAACAGCTGCAGGAAAACAACAGCTGCAGGATAGCAACAGCTGCAGTAGAAATAACAGCTGCAGGATAACAACAGCTGCAGGAGAAACAACAGCTGCAGGAGAAACAACAGCTGCAGTAGAAACAACAGCTGCAGTAGAAACAACAGCTGCAGTAGAAGCCTGAAGCTGTGCAGGCCACCATCGTTCCACTGCCTGGAGAATCTCCTTAACCTTTAGTTACGAAGAAACCCCCTCAGCATCCCCACTTTTCACCCACTCCAACTCCTGCTGATCTGGTTGGAGGTGGAATCTGAAAGGTTTATCTCCAAAAGCACCCAGTTCACTGGCTGACTGTCTGGCACCTCCTGCAGCTTTACACTATATACACAAAACGTGAATTATGTAAATATTTTCAAATTAGGCTAAGTTAACTATTCAGACCTCTTGATGTGCTTTCTGGTAGAGTGAGCATCTGACTGTAGCTTGATGACAGGTTGAATGTGCTTCCTGAATCTGTGCTTTAATTGGTTTACATCAACCAGTGTTTTGGGAAAGTTTTTTTTTTATATTTGTTGGGATGTGCAATTCCTTTGGTGCTCCAATGTTTCCTTTCATATTCTGCTGAGTTATTTCCTTCAGACATTAAATGCTGAGGTTTTACTTTTGTAACAACAATAAAAACAACACTTCCAATGTGAAGTTTTATTTTTTTCATGATGATAGAAGTCAGCGTAAATGTTTCTGTTTGCCTGATTCTTATCTTGCCAGTATGAGTCAAAATATGCAGACAGCACGTTACAGAAAGGTTTTCAGGCATGGGTTTGAAAAGTTCAAAAGTAAAGGTTGTTTCTTGGTTTGTCTTTGTTTGATTCCTTTGTGTGTGTTTGCTATGAGTTGAGAGGTGGGTGCTGTGTGTCCTGCAGCACTGCAACGTTACAAGCTTGATATCCTCTGTTGGCTCCTGTGCTCATATGAGTCTTCATCTTTTTTGTTTCACCTCAAATCTTCCAAATTAATCTCTCATGTATTCAGATTTCAGGGTTTTGTGCTAATAAATCAAGCTTCAAAGATGCTGAGATTGTTTTTTTTTTCACTCACACAAACAAACAGCACACAGTCATCACTTATGATCACTTATGGTTTGTTTAATTTGTGTAATCTTTTGCTAAAAGTTAAAAAGCTAGTCTACTTAGATATATGTTGTGTTGAGTTGCTTAATGGAACAGCTCTCCCTGTGATTTAGAGGCGTGCATTCACTTGGTCAGCTAACGTCTCCATGATGACACCTTCCTTCTCCAGACCGCGTGTGAGGAGACCACACCCCTTGGATGGGTGTGTCTAAGCTTAGAAAAGGAGCATGTGGTTTTGAGTCGGGACTCTTTGGCTCTATGAAGTCCTGAGTCCTCCTAAGAGGGTATTTATAGTAGTAAGCTGCTTGTAGAAGTAACAAGAACTGGGGGTGTGAACATGATATTAGAGTTTTACAGTGGTCACCCCATTTGGAATTCTTAGAAAACTGGTGTTTCTGCCTGGGTGGACTCTAAGCAGAGATACTTCGGTGACATAAGGAACTATAACCCAGTTTGCAGCTGCATCTTATCAGGTAAGGAGATACCTTTTCAATTAAATTTTATTTATATAGCACCAATTAACAAGATATGTCTTCTCAAGTAACTTTACAAAGTCAAATTCAATCAAATCATCCAGATAGATTGCTCAAAAAGTGCCTATCTATTCAATTCAATTTAATTCAATTTTATTTATATAGCGCCAATTCATGAAACATGTCATCTCAAGGCACTTTACAAAACCAAAATCAATCAGATTATACAGATTGGTCAAAAAAAATGTCCTATATAAGGGAACCAGTTGATTGCACCAAAGTCTTCACAAGCAGAATTCACTCCTGGAGAAGCGTAGAGCCACAGGGAGAGTCGTCTGCATTGTCCATGACTTTGCAGTAATCCCTCATACTGAGCAAGCATGAAGCGACAGTGGAAAGAAAAACTCCCCATTAACGGGAAGGAAAAACCTCCAGCAGATTGCATCGAGTCATTGCACTACATTGGAACCATTGGAACCATTAAACCAATATATCTTGATATATTGGTCTTAATATATCTTGACTTTATTAAACCTTACCTTCATGGAAATGCCGTGAGCACACGTACTTGTGTCGGGAAATATTAAGGAAGGTTTTTTTGTCACAAATTATATACCTGTGCCATTTTGGAGTTTTCAGGTCTGGGGAAACAGATTGGCAGAGGTAACTAACGGTAGGAATTTAAAATTTTGTAGCCTCAGCAGAATGCCACACATGGCCTGCCCAGATCCTGGTTCGCCTTCCTGTTGAGTGTTCTTTGTTTCCAGAGAAATAACACCCCTCCCTTTTGCAGAGGGACTGTATTTGAAGGGGAGGAGGATTCAGTGGGCCTTATCACAAAATGATTTGTATTGTGTCATTTCCTTGTTAACTGAGCACTGAGTGATAATTTTATTGAGATCTTCTTTAATTGGTGCAATAAATGCCAGTCAAAGGCAAACCTGTTTCCTTGACCCAAAATATGTTTGAGATCTCTAACATTTTGGTAGTTTTTTTCATAGGGTAACTCACCCCCACATCAACTTTTGTTGTCTACACATCCTGCTAATTTTTATTGACAAATGTGTACATATTTTTAAAATCCTGCTTTTGTGTCTAAAACCATCAGTGTAGCACCCTCTGAGGGTTACCTCCTGGTTTTGCATTGAATTTTGAATCTGTATTGCTATTGGTTCAAACATTTTAGTGAAGTTAGTTGGAGAAACTGAGGTCAGTAGCTCTGCAGCTGTGGGGAAAATGGCAAGCCGTTTTAACATTTAATCAGTAAATATAACTGTCTGGGATTACCAGTATAGATATCTATGACGAAGTTATGACTAGTCGTAATGTCACTTTGACTAGTATTAATTTTGATTGATTATATCTGCAACAAAACAAAATTACATTGCAGATATCAGTATTTAATATCCAGCCTAGTGATTAAATGTTAATTGTCTTGCCACTGAGCTGTTTTACAGATTAACAAGGGTTTCCAAGGGTTGTGGAGATTCTATGCAGATATTGCACAGAAACTACTAAAATTAGCCTTTTGATGCCTTTTTACTTAATAGCACTCCTCATATCTTTATTATTTTCAGCAAAATGTATTGGGGCTATTGGTAAAGCCTGAATGCATGTAACCAGCACCCTTAGTTTAATGACAGGTCTGTCAGGAATGTCTGTCAAGGCCAACCTTTCCTGTAGCGACATGATTAAAGACTGATGTTGCTCTGCACGGATCCAGAACAACTGCTTTTAGAATCTATTACAGGTAACAAGATCCACTCACATCAGCCACGTGTGGTCCGGGTCCGGTTACTGAAGCCATGTGGCACTGCAAAATTTCATCAAGAAGGAAGTTTGACTGGATGCCACTGCGGTCTCCGGATCAAGCTATCGAATTTTATGAGCCAAATAGGAAATGTCTGGCGCTGGACAGGATAAAGTTCTTGTGAATTTCAAAGGAAAATTACCCCACAACTTACGCTAACTTGACTAGTATAAAAAAAACGGCAAATCAGAAACACTAGGAAACAGGGGCTTTGGATGAAATATGGTAATTATGTGCACGGATCATAAGTTTTTCCCTGGAAAATGAAACCCGTAGCTGTTTTTAATAATTTATGAGGGATAACAACATAACGAACCACGTGAACTTCTGTTCTCATGACCAGTCATTGCGCAGCTGGAGTCGCAGCTGGCCGCTGTTACCCTAGGAGCAGTGTGACCGGGGGCCTTGCAGCAAATCAGAACTGGATCAGGAACAACCCGCACCGTAGTCAGTGACCCTGTCCCAAATGCTCACACTCCATTCAACATAAGGGTTTGAGTGCTCTGGTTGCAAGTGAGCAAAAATGAAGAATTGGGACACTAAGGGTTGTGTCACCAACTTCTGCTTCAGTGTCTTAACTGCAAGATATGGGACAGTCGCTGTTTTTCCAATCTTTACTGATAAAAAATATAAAAATTGCAACCAAGGATGGTTTTGATGGGAATAAAGAGCAGGAGCCAAAATTTGAGAGGATTGGGGATAGCAGAACAGGTATTGCCACAAATTTAAAAATAAATGGAAAATAATGTGAAAACATATACCCAAAATTAAAATAAAATAACAAAAAATACATATGTTGTGTTCCTTTCGTTAATAATAGCATATTGTTGTGACATTGTTTTCTTTTGACATATAAAATTGCAATAAGGAAAACATATGATGTTTTTTCATAGCTAGTTGTTTATTGTATTTTTTTACAACTTCATCAACTGCTGCTACTGGTTGCTTACTTTTTTTGGAAACAGACACTTTCAGATAATACAAACTCAACAAACAGACATGCAAAACATTACTTTCTGCTTTCAGGCATTTTAAAGTGAAAATACAAGAAACAAATTCAACAAAGCAGATTGTCATGATCTCGGCACTGACGCCTGGTCTGATCACCCATTGCACACACCTGCTTAGCTCCGCCCAGTTCCTCATTACCACTCATCTGATCCATCTGCATTAGTCACTGTAAAACCAGCCTTCAGACCAGTCATCAGTGCCAGATTATTTCGAGCCATTGTGTAAGACTTATTCCAGCCTTCTATCTGTTCTGATTTCCTGAACCTGAACTGTCTGCCTCTCGACTTCTGAGCCTGCCCATTTCCATCTGATTCTGTTTGCCTGACCTGTCTTCCGACTTCTACCTGACCTGACTACCTGCCTGATCTCTGCCTGTTGTGTACCGACCGGATTCATTACCTGACTACCAAGCCTGCCTGCCCTCATCCAGCCTGTCTGCCACACTGTGTATCAAACCTGGAACTGTGACCTGACTCCGTCCTGGATCCTCCTTCGGCACCTCACCAGCTCTCTGATCTCCTGGCTCCAACCATCGACCACGTCCTCGAACTCGGCTTTGGCTTTGGCTTCACTCTATGGCTCATCCTGCTCACGTTCGTCTTCATGGTTCTGATCTCCTGCCTGTCCTCCAACCTCCGATACACCTGCGTCTGGGACTCTCTGAGTGGCAACCGCCGCACCAGGTTGGCAACCCGCCAGCTAAGATCTACCTCTACTCCTGGACCAGAACTAGACATTAAGACCAGGTTAGTGACCTACACGTTTGTGTGCAAGCACTCCCAGTTAAACGAGGTCAGTAACCTGTTGTCTTCTCCTGCAGAGTTTCCCGCTGTAGACACTGACACCACACGCTCCATTTCTGTTTTAAATAAACTGTTAAACCTAAACTGTTTGTCTGCCCTGCGACAGACTGGCGACCTGTCCAGAGTGTACGCCGCCTCTCGCCCAAATGAATATTGGGTCCACCTGTTCTGAGCCTAACACTGATAGAATAAAACTAAACTAAAGAGTCTGTCCCCCATTTAATATCCTCAGTAATACAGAAATGCCTCGCAGATGGCAACAATGTTGTTTCTTCTCATTCACAAATAGAAGCTTTTGTTGACGGTGTCACTTTCTCATTGTATTTTGCATTAGACTGTCATGATTTCGGCACTAGCACTGGTCTGCTTACAACCTGACACACCGGTGTACCTCTGCCCCGTTCTCGTTAACGCTCATCAGATCCACCTACTCCGCCTGCTACATAACCAGCCCTCAGACCAGACACTAGTGCCAGATTATTACGAGCCTTCGGTGAGTCTAATCCAGCGTTCTGTTCCTGTCAACCTGCCTGCCTGTTTCCTGACCTGTTGTGCCTCCTGATTCTCTGAGCCTGCCTAACCCCTGTCGGATCTGATTGCCTGTCTGTTTCCGGACCTGGATCTCTGCCCCGATTCTGCATTGGATTTTCTCTGGATCTCGGATCGCCCAGCTCTGACACTGGACCTCCTCTCGGATCCCGGATTCTGGAAATTTCCCCTGAGTTTCCTGCCTGTCGTTGTTATCACAATTCTGACCCTCTGCCTGTCCCCTGACTACCGAGTATCAGTAAAGATCCACCTGAGAGTTTCCCTGACCGGAGTTTAGATCGTAACAAGAGTCGTCAGCGTTCTGACCCACCAGCCGGAATCAGCACTCTCTCTCCTCGCAAATCCCCAGATTGTGAGAAGGTTAGTGACCGTTAATTCAGTGACTGTTTCGCCCCGTAAAACCTGTGTGGTCACTGACCAGTTGTCTCCGCTTCCAGAAGTTCCTGCAATAGACACTGACCATTACCCAGCAACCTGCTGCAGTTTAACTATTAATAAACTGTCTTAAAACGTCTGCTGCTTGTCTCGGTTGAATACTGGGTCCTCTGTTTCTGGTCCTTGCGTACAATGTAGTTCCCTTGAAAAAAAAGGTGATTATTCACAGAAAGCTGGCTCCCTGGTTTAATTCAGAGCTGCGTTCTTTGAAGTACAGTGGTAGGAAATTGGAGAGAAAATGGCGCTCTACACGCCATGAGGAATCCTACCTAATCTGGTAAAACAGTCTGTTGTATAAAAAGACCCTTTGCAGAGTTAGAGCAGCATATTTTCATCATTAATAGAGGATGATAAAAATAATCCTAGATTTCTCTTTAGTACAGTTTCCAAATGTACCCAGAGTCATAGCTCCATTGATCCATCCATTCCCTTAACTCTCAGCAGCAATGACTTTATGGGATTCTTCATAAATAAAATTCATTCCATTAAAAATGAAATAATTGGCCTCCTCCCAAACATGATTACCTCGTCCTCAGTAAGTGAGGCAGCGTTGGAGGAATCTTTAGAACCTGATCGGTGTTTGAACTGTTTAGCAGAAGTAGAGCTTTCTGAGCTATCTAAAATTTTTGCTTCTTCTAAACCTTTTACTTGTATGTTACACCCAATCCCAACCAAGTTATTTAAGGAGGTATTCCCTTTGATCAATGCCCCTATTTTTGACATGATTAATGTATCCTTAGTAAATGGATATGTACCACCGGCTTTAAAAGTAGCTGTTATTAAACATTTACTTTAGAAACCATCTCTTGATCAAGATGACTTGATAAATTAGAGACCTATATCTAATCATCTTTTCCTATCTAAAATTCTTGTTTCAGTCAGGCTTCAGAGCTTATCATAGCACTGAAACAGCTCTGGTGAAGATCACTAATGATATTCTCATTGCCTCAGATAATGGACTTGTGTCTGTACTTGTCCTGTTAGATCTCAGTGCTGCATTTGATACAGTTGATCACAATATTCTCCTGCAAAGACTTGAGCATACTGTAGGGATTAAGGGGAAAACATTAGGCTGGTTTAAATCTTATCTGTCATACAGATTCCAGTTTGTTCATGTTAATAATAAATGTTCTTCAAACTTTAGGGCCACTTGTCGAGTACCACAGGGTTCAGTCCTTGGGCCAATTCTCTTTACTATATATATGCTTCCGATTGGCAAAACTATCAGACAGCATGAGATTAATTTCCACTGTTATGCTGATGTCACTCAGCTATATTTATCCATGAATCCAATTAATTGCTTCAACTACAGGCATGATTGATGACATCAAAACCTGGATGACTTTCCTACTTTTAAAATTCTAACAAGACAGAAGTTGTCATCTTTGGACACGAGTCTTGTCAAAAAATAAACTTCTTAATCAATCACTTAATCTGGATGGCATTAAATTGGCCTCTGGTAATAAAGTAAAACATCTTGGTGTTTATTTTGACCAAGACATGTCATTTAAATCCCATATTAAATAGGTTTCCAGAATTTCCTTTTTTTACCTCTGGAATATCACCAAAATTAGAAACATTCTGTCCAGGAGTGATGCTGAAAAACTAGTCCATGCATTTGTTACTTCAAGGTTGGACTATTGTAATTCTTTACTATCAGGAAGTCCACAAAATGCAGTTCAAAGTGTTCAGCTGATCCAAAATGCTGCAGCAAGAGTTCTGATGAAAATCAACAAGAGGGATCATATTTCTCCAATTATAGCTTCCCTTCATTGGCTTCCTGTTAAATCAAGAATAGAATTTAAAATTCTTCTTCTAACGTATAAAGCCCTTAATAATCAAGCTCCATCATATATCAGAGCTCTGATTACTCCGTATGTTCCTAACAGAGCACTTCGCTCTCAGACTGCAGGTCTGCTGGTGGTTCCTAGAGTCTCTAAAAGTAGAATGGGAGGCAGATCCTTTAGCTATCAGGCTCCTCTCCTGTGGAACCAACTCCCAGTTTTGGTCCGTGAAGCAGACACCCTGTCTACTTTTAAGGCTAGGCTTAAAACTTTCCTTTTTGACAAAGCTTATAGTTAGAGTGGCTCATGTTACCCTGAACCATCTCTGTAGTTATGCTGCTATAGGCTTAGGCTGCTGGAGGATATCAGGGTCTATTTCTCTCACTCTGCTGAGTTCTCCAATTTGCATTGTTTGTTGTCATTTCAGCTTTTAACTTTTTGTTCTCTGTCTATTTTTCTCTTCATAGTAGGTACACCTGGTCTTGCATTCTGTTAGCTGTGACATCATCCAGGGGAGACAGATCATCTGCAATTAGCATATAACATAGAAAGTATTCCCAACCCCATTTATAAGGCAAGAAATCCCACTTATTAAACCTGACAGGGGACACCTGTGAAGGGAAAACCATTTCAGGTGACTATCTCTTGAAGCTCATCAAGAGAATGCAGAGTGTGTGCAAAGCAGTAATCAGAGCAAAAGGTCGCTACTTTGAAGAACCTAGAATATAAGACATATTTTCAGTTGTTTCACACTTTTTTGTAAAGTATATAATTCCACATGTGTTAATTTTGATGTCTTCAGTGTGAATCTACAATGTTCATGAAAATAAACTCTTTGAACGAGGAGGTGTGTCCAAACTATATATATATATATATATATATATATATATATATATATATATATATATATATATATATATATATATATATATATATATATATATATATATATGTTTATCAAACATAACAATACAGACGATAATAAGTTAGGGGTTTTCCAAAGTGTGGAACTTGAGCCCAAAGGGGGCGGGGCGAAAGACCTTGCTGGAGAATAGGGAAACTCGCTCACACCCTCAACGGGAACGCGCATTTGAGGGGCACAAGGGTGGAGTTTTGGGACCGGGAAGCGGGTTACGTCTGCTCTCTGCGCTCCGGTCCGCCCACATTCAGGACTTTGGCTCCTGAATCCAATCCTCACTATTGGACAAGCAGGTTCAGGCCTGAAATTCAAGTATTTCATGTTGACTTCTTCAGAAGTTCCGCACATGTCCTGCTGTGATTGGACGTCCTAAATTCCTTGGGGAGGAGCGCAGGTCCGTTCATCTTTATAAAGGTGATCTGAGACGGGCTCTGCGCTCACCTGCTCAGCCTGTCTCCAAGCTTCAGCACCATGTCGACATCCAATGACAAACCCAGCGGAAAGGTGGACTCCACCGGTAAAACCAAGGAGAAGGATGAGATGGTTGGGCTCAATGACAGGTTTATTCAGCGGATTGAAAAGGTCTGTATAAATTTATACAGTCACATTCGATAAATTAGAATAGCCTATTTGAAAAGTGAATTATTTAAGCAATTGAATTCACTTATTTAAACACATGGTATAGATTATTTACACACAGACTGATGTGTTCCAGGCTTTTATTTTTGTTAATTATGAGGATTTACCTCTGAAAATCAGAATACTACATTAGACAAATAATAATTATTTTTTTAACAATTAAAAGCTTAAATAACGTATGTATGTATGTATGCGGATAGATAGAGTGGATATAGCAACAAATAACATTGATCTATGATTGAAGTAGCTCACATGCTCAAATGCACTTGTCTCTTGAGTGGGTTTTTTCCTGTGGGATTTAAAAAAAATCACGTAAAATAGTTTAAAAGATTAATAAATTATGCAACAGATGATAAAACCTAACAATAAAATCTACTATCTATTTATTTCTGAAACTCAGCCTTTTTCAACAGTTCAACCATAATAATATGAAGTAATAATAGCGTCAAAACAGTAGCTGGTGGCCACGGACCGTCACTCGCTCTGTCAGGCTTAACGTGTGGTGGTCTAGAGCGCCATCTAGTGGTTCTAGTGATTCTTCAGCCCACAATGCTACCAGGGCGCTGCAAGCTTCTCACTGCTCTGTAAGGATTGGGTTAAAACCGAGGACAAATTTCGTTGTATTATATAATTGCAATGGCAAATAAATATTATTATTGTTGTTGTCCAATAAGGTATGTCACAAACGTATATCAAGAGATTCCTTATGGTTCCCTAGTGAACGTCCCGTGTTTGTCTGTGTTTTAGGTAAAGAGACTGGAAGAAGAGAAGAAAAAACTAGAAACTAAGCTGAGGCTCCTCAAGGGACAGGATGACTACAAGGCGGACATAAATGCAATCGTGAGGCAGGTGGAGAACGACCTGCAGCAGAATATCGACAACCTGAAACGCGATGCGGATAAGCTGAAAGATGAGCATGAAGACATCCAGAAGGAGGTGGACGACACCAAGAAAAGGTCAGCAGCTTCAATCTTGTTATTCTTTATTTTAAACTCTAGATCAGGGGTTCTCGAACTTTTCGTGGGCCAGGGACCCTTTAGCAGCGGTAAAATGTTTCCAAGGACCCCTTTAGATTCCTCGTGCTGATAGTATTTTTAAACAGCCCTTTGTACTCTTAAATACATTATGTATGTTTTTAAAAATGTATATAAATACACCTAATATTAGAGATTTGGTGGAGATTAGATCCTCTTCTCTATAAATCCAAACTTGATGTAACTTGTCATACTTCCTAATTTTAGCTGATTTGGCTTTTCCTTTATTTGATGAAGTGGACGGACTTAAATATTTGTCCATTGTGTTACTTAGCTCAAACCCCGACGCATCCTCAGCAGTTCCTCCTCAGGCCCGACAACATGCGTTTCACGGACCCAACCCATGGTTTGCGGACCCCCGTGGGTCCGGGTACCCCAGTTTGAGGGCCACTGCTTCAATTTCTACCTTTACATTTTATTCTCTTTCGGTTGCAGTTATGAGGATGAAATGAAAAAGAAAGTTCAGCTGGAGGAAGAGTTTGCCCGTGTCAAAAAGGTAATAAAACAATATTCTGCTTTTTGGGAAATATCTTTCAAAATTGCTGAATTGTCCTGCTTTATATCATCTTTTTTCTGGCAAATTGTACAACGTATGTGGACAACAGGAAGGAGATGACTGCAACATGCTTTTGGTGAATGATGTTCTAGAGCTGGAGAACCTGACAAAAAAGCTGGAGTTTCTCAGGGTTGGCTTTGATGAGGTAAAGGAAGCATGGGAAAAAAAATTCTGCAAAGATATTTGAATTTTCAAACTTTAATTCTTTATTCCATTGCTGGACTCTCTTCTCCTTCCTTTCTTTCTTGCTGTTCTTATTCCTTCCTTCCTTTCTTTGCTCCTTATGTCTTTCATATTGTTTTTTCCTTTCTTCCTATCTTATTTTTTTCTTCTGTCTTTCCTTATCTTTTCTTCCTCTCTTCACTCTTTTATTTCCTTATGACCTTCCTTGCTTCCTTTCTTCCTTCCTTTTTTCCTTCCCTTTTCCATGTATGTATTCTTCTTCTGTTGATTTGGTTGTTTCTTTCTTTCACTCTCCAAGATTCTATCTGTCATAAATTCACAGTAAATTTAACAATGAGCCTAAAGGATGAAGAACTCTGGAAATAGTTTCATTATAGATATTTAGGAACCTTGAATATTAGTCCTTCCAGAGAACAGATTGAAAACCAAAAATAACGTCCAATCAACGGTTTCTACCATTTCAACCCCTTGTAGGAGATCAAAGAGCTGCAGTCGATGATCAAGAGTGAGACGGTGACCCTTGCCAGCTCCAACACGCGGTCCCTGGACATGGACGACTACATCAAGACCGTCGAGGCTCAGTATGCCGATATGGCCACTCGAGCCAGGGAAGATGCAGAGCTATGGAACCAAAGAAAAGTGAGGATAAGTTAAAACAGAGCAAGGCTTTTCATTATGCTGCAAAGAATGTTACATTTCCCACACTTTCCCCAACTTGTAGATTGATGCCTTGGTTGAGAGTGCAGGACAGAAGGAGCAGGAAGTACGTGATCTACGGAGAGACATCTCTGACATCGTACGCCAAATCCAGAGACTTAACGGGGACCTGGATGGTATCAAAAGAAAGGTAGGGGCCACACATTAATCCCACAACATTTCTACATTTGCACACTCTCTGACCATCCAGCTAATGTCCTTTTCTCTGTTTCACTGTTAGGAAGAGTCCTTGAAAACCGACATCGAAAATGCACGAAAAGATGGTGATGATAACATGGAGAAGGCTAGAAAGGACATCAAGGAGCTAGAGGCTGCCTTGAAGTCACACAAGAAGGAGCTGGCCAACCAGATCACAAAATACCAGGAGCTTTTGAACATCAAACTGGCCCTTGACATTGAGATCACCACCTATCGCAGGCTGCTGGAGGGTGAAGAGCAGAGGTATGTGACGGTGGAGGCTACAGAGTGCAATCACCTCAGCATGGATGAGATTAAAATGTGTAAACACTCTAACATCTTTTTCTCTCTCTTATCTCTGTGAAGAATGGACCTCTTTTAACATTCAGGTGAGACCCATTTTATCACACATTTAGTAGTAGTAGTAGTAGTAGTAGTAGTAGTAGTAGTAGTAGTAGTAGTAGTTCCCTTAAAATTTTCAAATTTGGTCTGTTTCCTAGTTGTCATGTTTTCTCAGATTTTACTCGTCTCTTCCATTAGGAATCTTGGGACTTAATTTGCAACTCTTTTCTTTTACTGAACACAAACCTTTTAAGAACCTAATACAACTTTACTTAAAGGTAAATAGTCACGTTATATGCTTATCAAAAAAGACCAAATAACATTTAATCGTGATAAAATAAGGTTATATACACCAAACGTCCATACTAATATTTTTTTGATAGTCCTTTTTGAGCCTAAATAGAACCCCAGCAAAGGGCACGATGAGCAGATATACAGACATTGCGCCACCTACTGGCAGTACCACAGAATCATCAGAAAGACTGTCAGTGACAATAAAATAAAGCCGGATCCAACCTGACCCTCTGCAGTGCCTCGCAGTAAAGCACCAGCAAGGCTTGATGTAAGACCAACCATTATTAATTAAATACACTGATCTACAGCAACTTTAAGAGCCTCATATCAGAACATCACGGAAAGAGAAAATTCCCATTCATAAACGGAAACAAGGACACAGCATCCCAGTGCTATTCCAGTCTTTTCCCTCTTGGAATCATGTGAGAATAATTTTTCCCTCCTCCTTGAAGAGGGAAAAATGCTTTAAATATTTAAGAATTATAACAAATTGAGTTAAAATCTAAATAACACAGAACCTCAAAGTGCTGCATGGCCTGAATTTTACCAGAAATATCACAATTTTGAAATATGAGTTCATAGTTTGGTGGTCGTAGCTCAAAATTAGATTTTCAACTTTGATTTGAAAACCGTATGACTATAGGAAGCTCAAACTAATAGTTTAATACAGATAAGACTCTTTACAGATTGTTTTGACCAGTAAATTGTTTTTTACCATTTTTATTATTAATATAAAATAATGTTTTATAAAAGACACAAGCCACAGGTTTTAAAACATTAATTTCCTCAACAAACGTCAACAACGTCAAATTTTAAAAAGTCAACAATTTCTAAGTTTTTCTGTTGTGTTAGTGCTTCACTAAAATCAAACCTGTCTTTCCTTCTTTCATTCTACTAAATATGAACAACCAATCCAAGACCGCACTTGCACGCCGACGTTCACCAGCCAGAGAGGGAACACCTGGAAGACGAAAAACACCTGCCAGAAAAAAAAAACACCTAGGTGAGATACAGCTGCAGGAGAAACAACACCTGCAGGAGAAGCCTGCATCTGTCCAGACCACCATCATCCCAATTCTGAACCCTTTTAGCTAAGCCCCCCCCCCGCCCCCACACACACACCCGCAGGAACCCCACCTTCCACCCACTCCAACAACCGCCTGACGATCCAGCGGGAAGTAGAATCTGAAAGGTTTATCTCCAAAATCACCCAGTTCATTTACTGACTGTCTGGAACCTCCTGCAGCGTCACGCCATATACGCAATATGTGAATTACATGTACATTTTCAAATTAAGCAAATTAACTATTCAGACCTCTTGATGTGCTTCCTGGCAGAGTGAACGTCTCACTGCGGCTTGATGGCAGGTTGAATGTGCTTCCTGAATCTGTGCTTGAACTGGTTTACATCAACCAGTTTTTTGGGAAAGGCTTTTCTTATCTTTGTGGGGATGTGCAATGCCTTTGGTGCTCCAAGTGTTTCCTTTCATATTCTTATTTCCTTTTGACACAGGACCTAACGCAAAGGTTTTACTTTTGTAACATCAATTTTCATGATGGTAGAAGTCAAGTTAACTGTATCTGTGCATGTGGGAGTTTTTCCGTTTGCCTATTTTCTATCTTACCAGTATGAGTCAGAATATACAGATAAAACGATACAGAAAGGTTCTCAGACAGGGTCTTGAAAAGTTCAAAAGTAAAAGTTGTTTTTTTGTTGTTGTTTTTGGGGGGGGGGGGTTCTGTTTTTTTCTCGAGTCTTCATCTTGTTGTTTTACCTCAAATCTTCCAAATTTATCTCAAGTATTCAGATTTCAGGGTTATGTACTAATAAAGCAAGCTTCAAGGATGCTGAGACTGTGTGTTGTTTTTTTTTTTGTTTTTTGTTTTTATTCACACATAAACACACAGTGCAGAGTCATCACTTAAAGCTCCAGTGTGTAAGATTTACACACTGCCGCAATATGTAGTGGTGCGCTAAATTAATCAAAAATTACCTCGCCATAAAGCACGTAATAACTACTACGGAAGCCGTGGAGTGTCATAAATGTGACAATGTAAACATATCCTCCATATATTTGGCACCAAGCTACTGCTAAAAGCTATCGAGTGAAAGGGTTTCTGGCACTGTTGCCAAGTCTGCTTGTTTTTTTTTTTTTCTAAAGTCATTTGTAAATTCTGTGAGTTGCGTTTTTTTGTGTTTGTTTCTGAACTTGCTGTTGCTCATTGTGGGTCTAATGTGAGTGACTATAAACACGAGTAAAGTGACCCACTATGGTTACCGTGAACTGGCCTGAAATATCCCTCTGCCCCTCCGTGTGCACACATACTCCCTGAGAGGGAGATAAGATGAACAAGCTAGGCATCCCTGTCAGGAGAACAGAGTAGTTGCTGGACCACACTGCCCTGTTTCAACCATAAGGCCAAAAATAAACATCACTCTTATATTAAATTAACTTACCTGTCCAGCAGAAAGTCTGCAACCTCCACATCAGTTTTAAATTCCCGCTCCCTCTTGAATTGTATTCTCTCCATAGCTGCCCTTATTTAGGCTATGTTCACAGTGCAGGTCTTGATGCTCAATTCCGATTTTTTTGTGAAATCGGATTTTTTTGCGTGGTCGTTCACATTTCCAAATATATGCGACTTGTATGTGATCTCCTATGTGAACTCAATGCGTTCAACCTAAGTGTCCCGCATGGCACTCGAGGACGCGATGACGTCACACGTAGCAAGCGTCCTCAGTGTTTGCGGAAGTAAACATGGATTATAATGCTGCCGCGCATTTTGCGGTCATTAATTTATTTTCTAACCGGAGCTTTCCCTCCATTGACTGCTCTTCTCATTGTAGTCCGCTATGGGTGTCGTCTTTCTTCCCGCTTCTGCATAGCAGGACGCAGAATATTAAAGTATATCTGATTCTGAGAATAGTGACGTTTGTCGAGTATCGGTGACGTACAGGTCGGATAAATGCGACCCGGCCGTACAGACACAGGTCGCATTTGAAAAGATCAGATGCGTATCGGATTCAGGACCACATATCCAAGTGGCCTGGGTCGCATTTGAAAAAATCTGGTCTGTGTTGTTCAGACTGTGATGAAAAGATCAGATACAGGTCGCATATGGCCAAAAAAATCGGAATTGGGTCACTTCAGGCTGCAGTGTGAACGTAGCCATAGACTCTCATCCCCCATATTACTTGTTTTTCTTTTCTTGGTTACTTTCTGTGTCCTCTCGCTTGGCAAAGAGTATGGATGGTCCTACATTTCAAAAGCAAACGGCAAATGGATAATCTACAGTTGTCTTCGCTTGTTTTCTACTCCTCTTCCACCAACAGTGCGTCTTCATATAGAAGACAGATTGGGGAAAACGCGTATGGCTGACAATTTTGGTCCCTTTCGGCTTCTGAAATCAGAAATAGCAGTGGAACATGGTGCCTCCCAGTGGGTGCACACCACCTACGTATTTATAAACTACTCATTCTAAGTTATGAGAACCCTTTTAATTTTTTATGTGAGATCATCACACTTTGCCATAATCTGTATTTATAACAGCAATACTTGTTTTTTGCTAATTGATGCTAATTAGTTTCACACAGTCCCTTTAAAGGGACACTATGCTGTTTAAAATACAATTATGTACAATGTGGAGTCCATCTGGTTGCTCCCTCCTTGGTCTTCTCCTCTGTCTTCATGACACACAGGTACAAGATATTCCAATAGAAATAAACTTGAATGGTTTAGCTGAGTATGAAAGGAATCCTCTGACCAATAGTTCAGGTATTGGTTCAGTTTTCCAGCTGTATTTTGTCCCCACACATGCACAGAAGCCACAGATAAAAAAAATCTTTTCACCAAAACATGTTCTTAAATACGCATGTGAAAGGCACCTGTTTAAACTAGGCAAACCTCCTTCAAAATGCTGGGTAATGACATTCATATATGTCATTATACACATGTGTGTATTTTAGACATTTTAAATAATTTATTCATCACCAAAAATAATATTTTTCTTATTTTAAAGAAAGTTTTAAATAGCCTTTTATTGATTTTCCAAATTATATTTATTTATATGTGCTAAATTTCTCAGTCTTGTTAAAAATTGATTTTCAAATGTATATTTTTAATCAAGCCTCAAATCTGAGGAAACAGAAACATACTGCAGAAACATAATCTCAGCCCAAAAATCTAAAAACCAATGTAAGGAAAATATAAAATCGGTCTGCTGAACCATTTCTATGTTGAGCAGATTCTTTAGCATTCGAGTGGAAAAAAGAGATAAATCAATAAAAAAGTCAAATTCCACATTAATGTCACTGAATGCATAATTTCATCTTAACAGGAAATCAAAATCAACAACCAAGTTGTTATAACTCTATTGGCCTTCATACATCAATCATCAATGCGCGAGCCTAATTGCAACTTTTAAACATTGTTTGCGCATCAGCTTTCACTGGAAAAGAAAACTGAATAAAGAACTAAACAGTTTGAGCGGAAGGTGGAAAACTGACCTCCGACAATTCTACCAATTGCTGATGGCTCTCTGGTACTTTTACCACCTAAAGCTTTGATCAGATAGCAGGGTTAATGTGCACGGAGGCGTTAGGAGTGGTTTTATCCAGCGGTTCTTGGCAGGTAGACAGCAAAGGTAAAACTGACAGTTTTTTTAATGCAAATTTATTCTTCTAGCTGTACTTGTTTTATGTGAGCGTTACAATCTCTGCCAGTTCTGTCCCGGTTTTAGAACATCCCGCCGGTTCTACACAGCGATTTATGAACGTGACAAAAACCTTACGCAGCAGTAGTACACTAGATTATCCATTTTGAAATATATCTAAAGTTATGGGAACTTTTTTTAGTGTGTATGTTTTTTCTGTTGTATGATGCTGCCTGTTGACCAGGTCGTCGTTAAAAATGAGAAATGGTTCTCAACCCGACCTACCTGCTAAAATAAAGGTTAAATAGAAATAAAAAATAAATTAAAATAAATTAAAATTATCTCTTTTTTACCATTGAAAACTACCACAGTCTTATTCAACCATTTTTACTAATATATATCGGTTTTAATAAATCCAATATTAAGACCTGAAAGTGTCAGTCACATATTGGTAAGCTAATTAAAATAAATAAATAAGTTCAGAAAACCCAAACACGATTTGGATTAATAGCTAATTGAGCAAATAACTATAATATGAGATTATCATAGTTTTTTTGTTTTAAATTAACAATATGGTAGAATTAACAGTCCAGAACCATGGACAGCAATTATCAGAGGTCAGGCCCACAGTAGACTGGAACCATGCTGATGGTCACTGTGGCCAATAAATCTCGAGACCTGAGCACATCTTGTCTTTGTGACTGATTAATAAAAGTAAAACAAATAAAATGGTCTCTTTTTTATCATTGAAAACTACCACAGTCTTATTGAACCATTCTTCTTTTTTTACTATTATATGTCGGTTTTAATAAATAATATTAAGACCTGAAAGTGTCAGTCACATATTAGCAGGCTGATTAAAATAAATAGATAAAATCAGAAAACTCAAACACGATTTGGATTTATAGCTAATGGAGCAAATAACTATAATCTGAGATAATCATAGGATTTTTTTTTTCTTTTAAATTAACAATGTGGTAGAATGTACAGTCCAGCACCATGGACAGCAACACCCAGAGGTCAGGTCCACAGTAGACAGGAACCATGCTAATGGTCACTGGGGCCAATAAATCTCCAGACTTGAGCACACGTTGTCTTCGTGAACGATTAATAAAAATAAAAAATAAATAATTTACTGAATAAATACATTTTGTTATACATATGAAGGATGGCAGCACATCAAATGGTATTTCTTGGATGCTCCTAAGTCAAGAGTTCTTGTAAACCTTTGAAAACAGCACTTCTTGCTGTGTTCTGACAGGGAGCTGTGCAGATTTGCTTTATCTCTCTCCCCATCCTCTTCATTGGGCATTGTGGTCAGATTAGTTTGGGTCCCTGGGCTTTTTTCTCACAGGTGCAGTTGTTTTAAACCTTTTAGCCACTGCTCTGACTGTGGAGGTGTAAATATGGGCAAGTTTAAATGAGTGTTATTGTCCTGGAGCCATTCTCTGACGTATAAAGATCAACACTCTTCTGCTTTATTTGAATGGGCGTCCTCTTGCTTTATTTTATTTTGAATGGTAAGTAAGAAGAGTGGGCCTTTGTACTCAGGGAAACAGGAAGTCATCGGTTACTCATTTAAAGTTTATAGACATTTCTAAACGGAAAATATAAAGTAAAAAAGAGCTTTAGGAATGTTGTCTGGTGAACAAATGGACGTGGAAATCATGATTTTAGCAAAAACAATTATGTTTGTGTTTTTTCAGCATTCCTTTGTATTTTTTTGTGTTTTAGAAGGTGTGGTCATATTCTGTTAGTTTCTTAATTTTTTGTGTTCCTTTCTTTGTACATTTGGATTTAATTTCTCTAAGATACCATTTATCTTTTCTATGGGATTGATCATTTATTTGTGACCTAACTCTGCTCTATTTGTGTTTAATTAGTCTCTCTCCCCCTTGCTTGCCATTTCTCCTCCCCTGCCTCTGTGTTTAAGATGACTGGCTGTGATTGCTCATGGATTCTGACATTACACCAATAAATGTTCTGGTCGCTGTAAATCTGAGGATCTCTATCCATCAGAATTTACTGGTGGAAGCTATAAGACTTCATTTTCAGATTTAATAAACTCATGACGTTTTATCCCAGTATGTCGAAACAGGAAAGCCGTAACGTAAATGCACACTTCCTCTCGTGCGTGCTCTTGTTGCCGGGCCTAATCCCCTCTTGTCTTGTAGATTTATTTGTGGCTGCCCTCACATCCATCTTTCCTTTCCAGCCTGCATACCAGAATATAGATAAACACTGCTGATGGAAGTAGGAGTAAACATTGTCAGTGGGGGGGAATGACAGCTGGATAAAATCAATGATCGTTTCAACTGAGATTGTACACACAAATGTTGATATCATGTACATCTTTGAACTACATTTTAAACACTGAACTACACTGATGCATGAATAATAAGTATGATAATACTCATTACTATACTTATTAGATAATAATATCTACTGCTTCTATGCTGTATCCATGAAATGTGCCCTTAAAGTTGAAGCGTTTGTTTACAGTACAACAGTATTAAGAACAGATACAGACGATAGTTTTATTTTTATTTATTTTTTTTGGTAAATTAATGTTTCAACAGACAAAATAAAAAACATTTAGTGGATGTTAATCTGTTTTCAGATCCAAAATATCAAATTGAAATATGGGTCAATTTCCTTTTTTGTTTTCAAATATAGATGTATAGAAATAAAAATTCGGTTTGATTGTTTTATTTTTAAAAGTCATTCAAAGAAAAAAATAGTCAGTTTTCATAATCCTTTATCATAAAATGTAACTGTAGGAGGCGCTGTTTCGTTTTTATATGCCCGTTTTCCAATGTATTTTTTGTCATAACTATAGAGGGAAAAAGCATATAAAACACATTATCTAAAACATTTTTTTCTGGACAAGAATAAGCGTTTAGGAATAATTTGTCAATTATTTTATTTTATTTTATTATGAGCCACTCACCTTCACCACATATAGGTAGTAAAGCTAGTGTGTTTTCATGTGTTCAGGGTGTTGGAGTGTAAATGTAACATTTCTCAGTTAATGCCCAGTGATTTGTTGTAAATCAGACCAACTTTAGTCTACTTTATGACTGCAAACAATTTTGATTTGACCCTTTTCATTTTTAAATACGCAAACAAAAACAATCTGCAGAAATGCTGTCATGTCAAATAGCAGCAGGGTTTCTGTCTTGCTTCTGGAATAAACTTGATATCCACAATCTGTTATGACGGTGCAATGCTCCATTTTTGGCATCATTTTTGGGGTGATGGATGATTATTTTAGTCCAGTGAAGAAACGTCTAAAAGAGTTAAAGAAATCTTTATGGAATCAATAGAGTATCTGTAAGACCTCTACATTTTTCTGCCATACATGGTCAGATTTTCTTCCAGGTTATTTTTGGTTTACCGTCGCCTCCTGGGGCCAGTTTAAAGGAAGGTTTGAAGGTTTGAAAACGCATCTAAATCCCTTTTTCTCCGTGATCCCGTGGAACTGGTGTAGCAGGAGGTGAGAAGGTCGTTCAATATGTCCCTCGCCCAACACACCTGTGTAACATAGCTATATTTCCCCTTCAGTATGTCGTCAAGTTCTGTGTAGTACTGCTAATGACCCAATTATTTGATAAATGTTTGCTGAAAAGTTGCAGATGTTTGCAACCCCTGATCTTTTCCCATAGATGCATGTTTTTGTTGCATGTCTCTGTGTTGCTAATTTCAGAAATACACATCCGCCCCCTGCCTTCCCCCAGCGAGATAACAAGGATAAATAGTAATAAAAAATTGACAGATTTAAAGGACCTTGACTGTTTTTACTGCATTAGTCTTCTCTCTTTCACGAGTGAACTTACAAAATATTAAAAATCTTCATATTGTCCAGGGTCGTCCTAACTTCATCCTAAACCACGTCTCGACGGTGGAGCCCAGGTCACTTCAGCGTTTACCTCTACTTACAGCTAAAGAGGAAACAAGTATGAAGCCTGGATGCTAATAAAATGCTATTTTATTAGTGAGAAATTAATAATTCAAACAAAAAAAACTAAAGTATTTCAGAAGGGACTGGAGCTACTCATAAACATTACGTATGTCACTGCACTTATACGGCGAGGCACATATGGTGAGACCTTTCTTGATTTCTGGAGAAGACGTTAACAATAACTACTCCTTTACCCTTAGTAGAGAGATTACCTATTGTTGAGTTCTATGAAAAGTAAATACACCCAGTGGTGTTTATAGCGTGAGCTATAATGAAAAAATGCTAATTTGCATTCTTATTCAAAGGGACTCCCCCCATATCCCATGGTGTTCATGCTGTAAGAAAATCATGTTTATTTTTGGATGGCTGACGGCGCCACAGCTCATATATCATTTAATGCTGGTTTATTTCACACTATTTTTCCGCTTTGTAAGGGGTCAGCGCTGTCTTGGCATTAGGACCACGGCGGATGAAGAAAAGTGCGAAAAGTAAAGTTAAATATATTAAAAGACACTATATTACATGATAAAATCAGATATCTGGCTGTTTTTAGGTATTACATTTATAAATAAGAAATAAAATGATTAAATCTGAAAGTAAAGTTAAAAGAAAATATATTGAGTGGACGGAGCTTCACAGGTTTTTGGTGGGAGGCTAACAGCTAGCCAGAAAAAACATTTTTAGCTGCAGCTCTAGAGCCACATGTGGCCCCTCGTGGCTTTGGCCGTTAAAAATGTGACTGAGCAGCGCTAATAAACACAAGCGGGATTTATTTTTCCTTTACATTAAGTCACTTCCCATAAACATGCAACCTTGAGTTTAAAGAAATGTTTTGTAATTTCCTTTTGTTCTAAAGCCTTTATGCTTTTCTTTCTTTTTATAGGAAATGTTGATAAAACTTTTTTTCTTCTTTTAAAAAAGTTACATAGGTTTTGTGGTTCAAGTGAGCTTTAATTTAGTGTGAGAGCTAAAATATCCGTTTAATTATGGATCTTCACCAGCCGTCAGTCTTCCTCTGCTCTGAGGATGACTTTTCTTTAACGTATTCACTCTGATATGACATTTTTCTACTGCAGGTAAGGGAGCCATTAGTGCTAACAACTTCAGTTTTATGAACTTCAGAAAGGGCTTCCCACAATGCCTTTGGTATGTGCAGTTTCTGACAGAGAAAATATGACCTTAACGGTACCGTAATTCGAATCACTGTAAAAGAAAAATAAGCTGCCGCAAACTCTTTCCAATCTAGATTTTTGCAGAAAACTCAATAAATATCAATCTGCCAATGCATTATCTCAGATCGCAGTCTCCTCCGAGCCCCGCGCCCTCCACCTGTCTCTGAGCTTTTGGAGGAGCTTGAACGCCGGTTCCGTGTACTGCTTGTTGGCCAGGCCCAGCACCATCGGCACCACGGCCATGCTTCCGATGCCGGTGCAGGACAGCACGATGTGGGCGACGGAGTTCCTCTTGGTGTCGGTGATCAGGAAGGCTATGCAGACGTGCATGTAGATCAGGTAGGGCACCCAGCAGGCCAGAAAGGTCAGCGACACCGCCACCACGCAGCGCGTGTACCGCAGGTTCAGCCGCTGCTCTTGCTCCGACGCCTGGCTACCTCGCTTGACCGCTCTGTGGAGGCGGCAAATGTCCTTCATCTGGCCTCGGGTGATCCACAGCACACGTCCGGTCATGCCGGCCACCAGGAGAATCGCCGGTAAAACAAGCCCATACACCTCCAGGTAGATGAAAGCGTTGGGGAAGACCCGCCGGTAGGAGCAGCACGAGGTCAGATTCGTGCAGTTTGAGAGCGGCGGCAACTTTTGGGAACTCTCACAGCAGTCGTCCCAGTCGGGTCCCGACCAGTTATGCCACCCGAAGGCGGGCAGAGAGGCGAACAAAAGCGGGGGTGTCCACACGATCAGCAGCGCCAGGGGGAAATTGCGATGCACCCACAGGGAGTTGTAGTGCAGGGGGTCGACGATGCAGATGTAGCGCTCGTAGTGGACCATCACCAGGTTGGAGAGGAAGGCCAGGAAGAGGAAATTGGGCAAGACGTGAACTGCCAGGCAGGAGCTGAAGCTCAGCTCCCGGTTCAGCCCCATCAGCGGGATGAAGGGCAGCGCCACGCCCGTGCACATATCAGCCACCAGCAGGCTGAGGAAGAAGTAGTTGGGCGTGTTGTGGAGCTGCCGGTTGCAGGAGATGCCCAGGATGATGACCAGGTTGGCCAGGACGATGGAGGTGGACAGCGGCACGGTGACGACATAGATGAGCCTCTCCATCGAGAGCAGCGGAGCGTTGAAGTCTGACACCGGTGAAATCAGCAGGCTTCCTCCCATTTGCACGCACAGCAGCAAACCGCTACCCTAGAAAGCAGAAACAAACTGTAAACAAAAAAAAAACCTAGCAGAGGGAGATACAGAAGGTTTATGGCGATACTTGCGCGGTGTCGGATGTTTGCATAAACATGCAAATGCGTTTTGCGATCCTGTTTGCTATTTCTGCGAGAAGCACGGCGGCCTTTTTTCAGGACGGGACGAGTCGCCGGACAGAGATGGAAAATCAGATATGGCAGAGGCTACAGCCGCGGAGGGGAGGGGAGGTCTGAGGAATTTATTGCAAAATCAAACCAAACAGGAAGAGATTGGATCAGCTACGATGAGGCACACAGGCACAGTGAAGCGCTTCGGGAAGTATGCGTTGGCCGATGTCGAAGCGCTCCAGGAGCCTTTAGATTTAAGCTCACAGAGGTCCTGAAAAGGCTGCACACCCCTGTCAAAATGCCAGGTTTTTGTGACGTAACAAAGGGGCCGTGATAGATCCTTTACCCAACAATATTCCCTCACTCTACCTTGCGTAATTTCTCCACATCCCTCGCTTTGGGAGGACATCTCTTGTCCACACTTTGCCGTTCCATCAAAAATTGTATCGAGTTAGAGACTTTAGTGGCGGCAGCCCCAGCCGCCATCTTGTTTCCCAGTGGGCATTGTTTTTGTGTCAATCGTACCCTTTTGGATTTGTGGACCAATGGTTCATTTCAGCTTCCGCCAGACCCATAAACACATCCTCCCACAAGGTTTTGGGGGCATTTATCCAGGGCCGAATGTTTTTTTTTTTATTGGAGAAACAAAGCTTGCAGCCCTGCTCCTTCGCTCGGACCTGTCGAGAATATAAGAGATTGCTTATAAAGGAAGAACACGAGCAGCGCTCTGCAGAAATTCCAGCAGCTGCACCAGTGATGCTGCTGGCCTCTTGGCATTCTCCCTGACCGGTTTCCGTCTCGTCTTATCAGCCAATTTGGAGTCATTTAAATGACTAAAACCCGTCGCTGTATCTTATAGTGAGCGGAAAGGAGTTGCTTAAAATCGTGCTTTCTCTTTAAAGTGAACGAGTCGTTAATGCTCCTAAAATAGGCCCACTTAAAATTGTTCTTTGTGCAGTTCACTGTGCAAGAGGCCAGTGGAGTATTTATGAAGTTTCCTATTTATGTTCAACACGTGTTCTCCGTGTTTCTATGTATAAGAGCCACTGAAACTGAAGAGCAAACTCATAAAAAAAAAAAAAAATGTTACATCACAAGCGGGGCTATAGGTCACCAGAGCTATAAGAGGCCTGACCCTATCTGATGTCTGTTCAGGAATGAAGAGAGCAGACAGCAGATAAAGGCAAGTGAGGAAATTTGGAGTTACAGCAGCGTTTATCTCTGATAAATCATAATATATGATACAATTCTTGAAAAAGAAGGATTTCTACTGGTTATGTTGTTTATGTCCACTGGTGATCCTCCACGGATGCCGCCCTGGGTAAGGAACCACAACAATGGCCCACACCAAAATGCGCTATTTAGTTTTTGCCGCCCCCTTGGTCGTGGTGCCCTGGGTGGGGAGCTGTGTCTGTATTTATGCCACTGTTTATGTGTGTATCTGCTGGATACATAATGTTTACCCAACCTTGTCTTATTGCCTCCTTTACCACGGCACAGAAACGCCACTTAGCAGTGATTTTTATTCAAAATGAATGTTAAGTAAAGGTGGAAACTGGTCTGGGAGGCTGCAGAGAACAAAAACCCCAACAAGATCAATGAATACTATGTCCACAGTGAAATATGGTGGAGGTAGGATAGTGATCAGGGGATGCTTTCATTCCCGATGCATGTTTTTATTTTATTTTATTTATATTTGGGGGGGCTAAATTAAAATAAATGGTGAACATTTCCAAATACCAATCAAATTCTACCCAAAACCTTCTGGTGTTGGCCTAAAACCTGAGGAAGAAGAAGGAGTTCAGCATAAAAGTTGTTGTTCAGCTACACAGGATAGATGTCTCGTTTAAGGTGAAAGAAACGATAAACTGTTTTGTTCGTGGTCCCGTTACGTCATCAGTGAGAACCACTGACCTTAATAACTTCGTTCCGCCCACCAGCCGCTGTGATCATGGTCTGTCCGTTGGTCTAGGAAGCAGTCGTCTATATGATTTGAAGTAGCACAGTTTGATGATATGGAAATTCACAGCGTCTATTATTTTGTCGTTAAAAATAAGCTAGCCCGTGTGTTTCCAGGGTTTGCGTGTGAAAAGCTCATTTTCAGGCAGGATGGGGGGGGGGAGCTGGGGGAGTTTTATGGTATCAAAGTCCTGCTACAGTTTGAGCAAATGGTGTTTTAAAAGGGTCTTTAAAAGACGAACACGCGGCGCAAATTGGTTTTCAGCTTTTACTGGTTAAGAGCAGTTTAATGTTTTCTGGAAGGTCTTTATAGTCGACGATGCTGCGCATCATTGACTCTATTCTGAGCAGCAGCTTTCCCCTGATAAGTCAATTAAATAAATACAAAATAGGAAATCTTGAAATAAGCCGTCATCTTAAAAAAAAATCTGCATTTTTATGAAAATAAGGCAAGTTTTCTGTACCTTGTGTGATGAATTGTCCAGTCATGTATGATTTGTGGGAGGAAATGTCAGCCTGCTCTCCAGCCGCTTCTCCTGCATATCACATCCACATCCAGAAGCTCTAATCAGGCTCAGATCGCCGAGTGTTGGAGCTTCGTCTTTGTCTTTTCCGGTCCTCGCAGGGCAGTCGACGCCAGCGGCGCAAGCTGAGGCAGAGAGCAAGTAACTAACTCTCTTCAGCGCAGATACTTTGAAGAGGAAGTGCGCTCTAAAGGAGGAGGAGGAGGCTGTGGTCATCCTGAGAGCGTCCTTTCCTGAAGGGGGGTGAGCTGGCAGTAAGAGGACCGTCCTCCAACCCTCCATCCTCCAACCAACTCAGATTTGTGCCCTTTTCCTCGTCTGTTGACAACCAGCAGACATAATTGTCTTCTATCGGGGACTTGCAGCGCAGTGAGGATGCACATTTCTCCAGTTTCTGCTTCATTTTGCTGTTAGATTTACAAGTTTCAGATTCTGAAGCGAAGGTTGATCAGACGGACAACAAGAGTAAACACAAACAAGCTGTTTTTTTTTTAATAAAAATCCCATTTATTCCAGAATAAAATAGTGTATATCTAAACCAACCTAGTCCTTTGTGCAGATATAATCTCCCTCCTGGTTAAATGATGAATGACCTGTGGTCAACAACGTGTTTTGGTTCAGTTTCATTAGCCACCAGTAGGTCACATAAAGTCTAACATGAAGTAGGGCTAAAATGTAAGAACAAGCAACACATGCTCCCGTGTAAAGAAATCAAAGCGCAGACGAGGAACAAAGACATTGATCTACTATATATCTAGAGCGAGAGACTAAATTAACAAAAGTGTTCACTCGTCCAAATAATTGAAATCAGGTGTTTCAATCACTTCCTTGGAGCAGGTGTATAAAATGAAGCACCAGGCATGCAGACAAACATCTGCCCCCAGGAGCTCAGAGAACGCCAGCGTGGTTCGGTGATCGGATGCCGGCTGGGCAACAAGTCCAGTCAGGAAATTTCCTCGCTACGAAATATTCAGCAGTCGGCAGTCAGTGGTGTTAGAACAGAGTGGACGCGATGGGGAACGACAGCAACTCAGCCACCAAGAGGTCGTGAGGTGACGGTGGGGTCAGCGGTCGGCAAACTTCCCGCAGAGTCCATCAGTACAGACCATCAAACATCCCGTGGCCTCCAGATTAGCTGAAGAACAGCATGGAGAGCTTCACGGAGCGGGTTTCCATGGCCGAGCAGCTGCATCCAAACCGTACATCACCCAGAGCAAAGCAAAGCGCTGCATTCAGTGGTGCGAAGCAGGCCGCCGCTGGACTCTAGAGCAGTGAAGGTGCGTTCTCTGGAGAGATGAAGCTTGCTTCTCCATCTGGCAATCTGATGGACGAGAAGAAGAACGGTACTGGTCTGACTGGGTTGTAAAGTTCAGTGGAGGTGGGGGTGTTTTTCAGGAGCTGGGCTTGGCCCCTTGGCTCCCGTGGAAGGATCTTGAATCCTTCAGCAGACCAAGAGATTTTGGACAACTCCGTGCACCTAGCTTCGTGGGAACAGTTTGGAGACGACCCCTTCCTCTTCCAACATGACAGCACCAGAGCACCAAGCAAGGTCCATGAAGACATAGATGGCAGAGTTTGATGTGGATGAGCTTGACTGGCCTGCAGAGTCCTGACCTCAACCTGACTGAACACCTTTGGGATGAAATGGAGCGGAGACTAAAGAGCCAGGCCTTCTGGACCAACATCAGTGTCTGACCTCGCTAATGGGCGTCAGGAAGAACGGTCAAAGATCCCCACAAACACTCCAGAACCTCATGGACCGCCTTCCCAGAAGAGCTGAAGCTGTCAAAGCGGCAAAGGGTTGGACCGACGTCTGATTGAACCCCGTGGACTAAGACTGGGACGTCACTTAAGTTCATCTGCGAGTCCAGGCAGGTGAGCGAACACTTCTGGCAGTGCAGCGTACGTGTAGATGTATGCGCTGGGACAAGCCTTCTCTGCTTGATTGTTCTGTTTGCCCTCAGGGTGAACGACACTTATAAATACATACGTGTGTATAGCTGAACTCATAACAGCTGTCACAGACATCTGACGGTTAAACACACAGTTGGATAGAAGAGCGGCGCGGCGCGGTTCTGTTAGCCAAACACGGAGGCCTCCCTTCCCCCGATAGTTTGGAGCAGACCCGGTCCTGGGAGAGATGAGTAAGCAGCGGTCAGATAATGCTTTTAAGCACAAATGTTCCCGAGTCTTGGCGCATTTGAGGAGACACAACACAGGGCGGAACGACCTGGACATGAAAGCGCAACGTGAAGAGGCAAAGCGTTCGGTATTTCCCCCCCGAACTCCAGGCCCTGTGCGACCATTAATCAAAGCCCTAATCTGGTTTATTTCCTTGTACAGCCGGGAAAACGGACCGGGATAAGATTAATTAAGCCCGGTTTGCAAAGAGTATTGCACTTTTTGGGGCTTCCTTAAGCACTTTACCAAAAAGGTTTTTTTTTTTTTTTTGTATAGTGAAAGTGAATAAAAGCCATAACATATAACTACAGCAGAAAACATTCACAGGAAAACAATTATTTAACAATATGGTCAAATTAAAAGGTAATATCTTACCAAAGCAGTGCAATGTTTCCATTGATCTAACACATGGTTTCCTGCTCCTACAATGACTTTAAGGGTCAAGAATGGTTCACCATGTGGCCCGCTGCAACTGAATCATTCGTTACAAAGTTTTCTTTGGGATAGAATAAGTAGATGATCATAAATGCGTCTTTAAATCCAGCAGTTTATGAACTAGTCTGTGATAATTGGCGGATGTTGAATTAGGGAAATTGCAGCAATAAATGACGTTTATACCATAAATGTAGCCTCACCTTTCTGATTCTGAAGCTCCTTCAAACATTCATTTCAAGCGACTAATTATTCTAACGCTTAAATCGGCTTCTTACAGCAATTTCTCTTTAACTGTCAGCACAAAATAAGAACGAAATATGTACATTTAATATAAAATAACGCAATCTGGTTAGATTTAAAGTCAAAGTAGTAGTTTGGAACACTTTTTATCATCCAAATTACCTGGACACAAACATTATTATTAACAGTAAAAATATCAAAAATGAGTTCTTTTTTTCAAGGCCTGTTTTTCTTTTAAAGCCTTGACAGTCTTGTCATACGGAAAATAACAGGCAGTTTTAAATAAAAGTTGAGTGGCTTCAGTCAGAAAACAGAAAAAGGAGTTGTTGATTTCTTTGACAGGATAAGGATTGATGAAATGAGGTCAAAAATAACCTTTCTCCATGGATTAAAAACCTGCAGCATGAGAGAAAGCAGGATCAATCCTCTTTCTAGGCGTGGGAAATGTTATTGGAGAAGTGCTTTTCTAAATAACGGCGCATTTGATCAATAAATGCGTAGATCTTCTCGTATAAAATAAATAAAACGCAGCACGGCGACAGCGTAAATAGAGACGAGGCAACACGGCGACTGAAGACGAATGTCCAGGCCCTGTGTTGTGACAGAGGAGGGAAATACCCTGCTGGCAGTGTAAACTACATCTGACAGGTATCATTTTTCCCTCGGTGTCCTGTTGCGACTCTGCAGAGTGTCGTGCAAACACGTTTCGTGACACAAAGTGGCCTTTTTCTCCCCTTTTTATTTATGTGAAACACACGTCTTGTTTATACCATGCATGTCTTAACCGGGGGGGATCTGTACAACCCTTTCTGGGTCAGTTACCTGGACACTTTTAGCTTTTGAACAATGGCACAAGGAAAAAGCACTTAAGCTCAGGATACGCACTGTTTCTCTTTTTTTTTACTGAGCATCCAAGAGGAAGGGGAGACATGAGGACAGAAATAAGGCTGACAGTAGGTATCCCAGGTTGGATTGAGAGCCAAACTGTGGTCATAAAGGGAAACAGATGGATAGGAGCAATGCTCTGGTTGGCTGTGGTGTTTAAAGGACGCCCGGTCGGCACTAAGAGGCTTAAAGGACCCCCCATACCGTTATGCCACCATGCTGCACTTGAAATAAGATGATGGAGATGAGTTGTTCCTGGTTTAGGTGCAAAAATCTGATTCCATTGGCAAATCACTTAAATTTGCCTATGTAAGTCAAGGACAAGTGCATTTATTTCAAGAAAATGTTACCTACTTGTAGTTCCTGTTTTGGAATGCAGAAGAGGCAACCGGTGTGACCTTTTCTCTGCTGTTGATCAGGGGTTTCCAAAGTTATCAGCCTGCAACCCTCAAGATAACAGTGCCAGAGACTGGCGACCCCCTTTTGGTGGGGTGAGGTGTGTTTTTTTTATTTTTTTATTATAAGAATAAAGTCATAAAAAAAGGGAAAGTATAGTAGTAATTTTATGAGAACTCTTACAAGACTCCAGTCTTCCCCTTGTGCTTATTCTCATATTTTCATACACCTAATCATATAACTTTATCTTGTAATTAAAAAAGGCCATTGTTACGGCCATTGTTGATTAAAGAAAATGAATTACAAACCACAGAGGACCAAATTTCTAAAACCCAAAAATAATTGAGATTATTTTCACATATTTGAAAAAAAATACTTGAATGTTTTCCGTTGTGAACTTAAGGGGAAAATTAATTTTTTTTCCAGGATTAAAAGCATAAATTTGCTATATTAAAAAAAGCATCTCCCCTAAATTGTAAAGTCAATTACTATTTGGATCGTCTCGCGACCCTCAGGGGAGTCCCGACCCCCACTTTGCATCCAGGCTCGGTATATTTTGCGTGTAATGGGGTTATTTGAGCCTCTGCTGCCGGTTCCTTCTCCTCTGGCAATAGCAAGGCACTGATTCACAGCTGGTTATAACAGGCAGTTTAACAGCAGTAGCTAATTAACAGGTGGGTGAGCACGCATCCTCCTTTATAGCAGGAAACAAAACAGAAACTGAGGTAATCTTTTTGTTCTCTGACTCTGAGGACAAGGCGTCGTCGTCAGCATCCCTTTTTTCTCAACGTAGGACCCGCTGAAGGAGGCCATCCTCCGGGAATATTCTGTTTATGCAAACCAAGATTCCCCAACGGTTCTGTTATGTAAAGACAGGAAGAAACCCCACACAGCTTAAAGCAAAGCCTCAGAGGTTGCTTTGACATTACAATCAGTTAGAACAACTCAGGATATTACACCAGACCAATAAAACAGGGATTTTATTTACTGAAATGTGAATCTTCGTAAAAGTGGGTCCACGTGTTGTAGATGTTGTAGATTTGGGTTCCTTTTTGGTGGATAACTGTAAATGGAGCTCAGTATGGAGGAGACTGGTTGTGGAAGCCCAGGTTGTCGGTTCTGCTGTTTTTCCTTCTTCCTCTGGACAGAACTCCGTGGTTTCTCTGTGGGGTTTGGGTCAGACCGATCGGGAAACAGGTCCTGCTGGAGCATAAGCTCCTCTGCAGAGAGAAGCATGAAGCGCACGTTCAGCTAGACGGCCGCTCTGACCTTTGGTCCTGGTGGGGGGGGGGAAAAACAGCCGACCAGAACCAACATGGATCCCCCAGATTATCTCTGACTTTTGGATACTTCACACTGAGCCTCTCAGCTCTTCCTCCGGACTTTTGAACCTTGATTTTCCAAATAAGATAAAAATAATTTGATCTGAAAAGAAAATCTTGGACCACTGAGCAAGAGTCCAGTGTTTTTCTCCTCCTAAGACACTTTTAATACCATCCGTTGTTCAAGGATTAAGACGGTTGTAGCTGTTGCTCTGACATGTTTTCCTTCCACTAAACTTTCCATCAACATGCTTGGAGACAGCCCTCCGTGTACAGCAACGTCCCCGGCTGTCAAATCTTCCCCCTTGATCACACGGACCACAACATTTCTACATAGAAAACCCTATTTATCGATGATTTCTAATAAACCCAGGGAGAGAAATGGAGGCCTCAGATCAGTTCAGTCTAAAAGTTAAGCTCACTGGGCAGAGGAGGCAGAAGTGGGATTTATAGGATGACATTAAAAACCTCCTAACCTGATGTTCCGAGTCCTGAAAGCACATGGTGCTGCCTTTCTATTAAATTATCGAGAGCTAACCGCATTACGAGAGCTTCTCTAAGTCACCGTCTGCCTTTAATCACATCCAACGTAGACGGCTCTTTAAAAAGATCCCCCTGCTTTAGTCGCTTGTCATCTCCAGCTCAACTCAACTTTTTTTTTTTTTATCTAATAGAAAGCAAACGCGTTTCATTGGAGGCCGATGGCTAAAGAAGTGCTTCCAGTCGCAGGTTTAACCGAGCGCAGCAGTTTTTAACCGTGTTACGGTGAGCCGTAGAACCGCAGCTTTGCCCTCCGGCCCAGTTTGTGCTGCTCCGGGATACATTTTTATGTCATAAACACCCAGAAATAGACAGGAGACTGAGCACGAGACACAAAGCAGTCCCTGAATGGATGTCTAGAGTTGCCCAGAGGAGAGCATATTGCTTTATTTCATCTGTATTTACATGAAGAAGTTGCTGTCTGAGAGTCGGAAGGCCACATGTCCTTACGTTTGGGAAACGATGCAGGATAATTACAGGAAAAAAAAAAACCTTCTAAAATCCTTTAAACACAAGTGGACACAGAAATGAATCACTCCGAGTTTCGATCTGTTTAGTCTTTCGGGGCGTACTCAGACTGAAACATAAGAGGGGAACATTTGTTTAAAATCCCAGGGGGAGAAGAAAATCTGTTCTCCGGTGTAAGACAACAGAAAGCTGGATCGGTAATCGTCCATTCGCTGCGACTCGTTTCCTCTTCTCTCCAGCCGTCGTTTTATCGATCAGGTCTCTGGAGGCAGAAGACTTTGGCCCGGTTGTCCCCCGAGGCGGTCACGGCGACAGACGCTTCCCTGAGGAGACGAGACGACAACCAGGATGTGAATTCAGCTTTGAAACCACAGAGGTTCAAAACAACATGTCACCCGTCGCTGGTTAACTTTGTTACCTCTCCGCTCTTTAGAAAGTGACTTTTCTTTTCTAAATTTGGTTTAATAGGGCAGAGGACCAGAAGGATAAATCGCAGTCACTTCCAGGATAAGTTTCAAATCTATTGAAACTTATCCTGGAAGTGACTGCGATTTATCACTGCACTTTTTATCCTGTACTGTAATTCACTGCAAGGTATCCTGTAGAGTTACTGCAATCTTTCTGAGCTGTGTGAAAACGAAATTTCGTTCTGTATGCACTCTGTGTATACAAAATGACAATAAAGAGAGTCTAAGTCTCTAAGTCTAAGTCTAAGGAGACATCCAGCTTGAAATGTTTGCTCAAATGAAGTGCTTTGCAAAACTATTAATCTCACGCTACAACTCTGTATTTCACTGGGATCTTATCTGACAGGGAAATGTTGCATGGCTTTTAAGATCGGATCAGAGCACCTTCCTGTTAAAAAGGCCCTTTTCCCCCTAGCAACCTTTCCATAAAACCCATTTGTAGACTAATCAGAGCTTCTCTGATTTTAGCTTTCTGACCCACAGGCAGCTTTAATCCAACACATTTTAGTTTGTGTTTGTTGTAAAAAGTTTAAGGGTATGAATACTTGCAAGACGCCACCAGTGACTAAACCAGTCAGGACTTTTTGTTCTGGATGCTCTCTGACGGCTCCTTTGTCTTCCTCCCTAACCGAAGCAAAGTCGACTCTGAAGCAGTCGTACCGGTTGATGGTGAAGTCGAGGATCTCTGCGGCGTGGCCGCGGTACTCGGACAACAGGTTGCCAGAACGGGCGTCCCACAGACGCAGCGCTCCGTCCAGGCTGCAGGTGGACACCACAGAAGAAGACTCCTCCCACTGCAGGTGAACAATCCCGGCCTGGAAGAACCAAAAAGCAGCCATGAAGCCGGTGAGGTAGATTAATTTATTTTTTTTAACGCGGTGAAAGTAAAACAGGAGACTGCTCTCGCTCACTTCATGCTGGCATCTGTGTCTCAGCGCCTGGGTAGAAAGCTCATATATGGCCAGAGTCCCATCCAGGTAAGCCACAGCTATGAGAGGTAGGCTGACAAAAGAATCAGACAAATGTCAGAAGCTGAAGCCCACACGTCACATTTAATAATCTGGGCTTTAACTCACATGTTGCAGAATCCCACAGACTCAACAGAGTTGGATTCTTCCGGGTCTTTGGATCCTTTCGCCTTACCTCCCTCGGCAGAAAACACTCCCACCACCTGTGAACGCACCGTTTTACTGAGAGGGGGCCGCTTCCCGTTTCAGGGGGGCTATACGGACTCGTGCCGGCACCCACCTTGCCTGTGTTGGTGTTGATGAGCTTGGCACAGCCGTCCACCGAACCCGTCAGCATCAGAGAGCCGTCCTTGTTGCACGCGAGGCAGGTCAGCGCCCCCTGGTGTCCATCTTGGCCTGAAAGACCATGGAGACAACTTCTGATGTAACTTCACGCCGCCTGCGAGGCTCTTTTTATGCTTCTGATCTCTAACCAGTTACAGTTTTTATTCAAGTTTAGTTTCATCAAAAGAAATAACTAAAAATCACATTTTTTTTTTTGCATTTTTTTATTTAATGAAGCATTATTTTGTAATTTTGTCCACGAGTCCTTTCAACTCGTTGGTTTCGGCTCCCGTAGAAAAACGTTTGGACACCACTAAAGTAGGGTGTTTAAAAGAAAAGAAAAGGGACAAAATTAAGAGTTATTTGATTTTAGATTGAAACGCCAACGCATCACCTTTTTAATGTAAAACACTTGTCTACCTAGAAATGACACCAGGCTTTGCGAAGTCTGTACGACAAGTTGCATCCTGGTAGGTGAAAACTCTGCCTACTATCCAGAATACAGAGACAAAATACACAAAGGGCTTGCCATACTACGTCTATATAATCCGCCTCAGGTTTGCCACATTTTCCACCACACGCCATCGTGGGAAACTTGAACATTTTTGATGAAACAAGCAGGCGACGCTTCAAGCAGCCCAGCTAGCACTAGCTTGGTGTGGAGCGCTTTAGAAAGCAGTTTAATCTCCTTCAACTGACTAAAAACAGAACGCTCGTCGTCTCCGCGCCTGACGTGTGCTGTGATAATTCAGTAGAAATGTATGACATGCTGCATCCTCAGTAATCTGAGCCCGTGTTTGTGTCTTACCTTTAATGACGTGAATGGCGTGTCCCTGCTTTAGGTCCCACACTCTCACGGTTCCGTCCTCATAGCCCACGGCCGCTCGCTTACCTGGTGGAAGACGGGGTAGAGCGACAGCATCAGCCTTAATGAGGCGACTTGTTGTAGTTTCACGCTTTTCTCTGGAGAATTACTTCATTTTTGGTGAACTGCGTCACAATCATAAACGGTTAAACACGGAGCATACTGAGTCCTACTGTTCTCTAATTTGCATTGCTTGTCGTCATTTCAGCTTTTAACTTCTCTCTTTTTTTTTTCTTCATAGTAGGTACACCTGGTCTGGCGTTATGTTAACTGTGACATCATCCAGGGAAGACAGATCACCCGCTATTATAATCTAATGTAGAACAGATTACTAGATCAATGTGTGCTTCTGTGTTTTTTTGTCTCTCTTGTTGTGTCTCTGCTCTGTCTTCTCTAACCCCCAGTGGGTCGAGGCAGATGGCCGTTCACACTGAGCCTGGTTCTGGTTCTGCTGGAGGTTTTCCTCCCTGTTAAAGGGGAGTTTTCCTCCCCACTGTCGCTTCATGCATGCTCAGTATGAGGGATTGCTGCAAAGCCATCAACAATGCAGACGAATGTCCACTGTGGCTCTACGCTCTTTCAGGAGGAGTGAATGCTGCTTGCAGAGACTTGGTGCAACCTGCTGGGTTTCCTTAGAGAGAAAACTTTCTGACCAATCTGTATAATCTGATTGAATTTGACTTTGTAAAGTGCCTTGAGATGACATGTTTCATGAATTGGCGCTATATAAATAAAATTGAATTGAAGTCAGTCCTGTTTAAGGTCAGATCGGGTTGCCTCAATATTTCTATTTAAATGCCAGAAATCCCTGTTTCCCTACGCTTCCTCAGTGTTTGGTAGAACTTCACTCTCTACATCTTGGGTCAGATGTTCTGGGTTTCCTTTGCGGGATATTTTGGCCCACTCCTGCTTGGTGTGATATGCTTGGGGTCCCGGTCCATTTGAAAGACCGGCTTGTGTGCAAACAGTAACTTCCTGGGAGAGATCTCCAGTTGTTGCGTCACCCCCCCACCCCACATTGCATCCCTCCTTCACGATACCGTTCCCTCCTGCAGCACAACACGATGCTGCCACCTCCGTACTGCGCTGCTGGGACGGTGTTTTCAGGCTTGGCAGCTTCCCCTTTAAACGTTGCTTTTGGAGTAATGGCTTCTTCTCTGCTGAGCGGCATTTCAACAGCACAGGACCCGTTTCAGCAGTTGTCTTCCTTGCGCCGTTGCTGGTTTCTTTTGATTTTGCCTCGATGTCACACTGAGAAGTGACGTGTTTGAGGTGTTGCCCTTTAAAACACAGCCGCAGCTTTGCCGCCACTGAGAACTAAACAATCAAATCAAACCAGCCGCTGCCAGATCCATGACATCGCCACCTGGGCTTTAGCAAACTGTTTAAAGTCATTTTAGTTCATGGAAACTTCTGATTACGATTCCGTCTCTTTTCCACACAGACCATGTAGCTGTTACAAAAATCAAGCCCCGGGTGTCGCCACTAAACCGCTGTTTTCTCACCATCAGGGAGGACCTTGCCACTGGTGGCCTGACACGCAGGACTCTCGAAGGTTTTGCAGTCTCCTCCAGGGACCTTCCACATCCACACGTTCCCGTCATTGGTCCCCGCCAGCAGCACCGGAGCGCAGGGATGCCACTCCAACCACTGGGGAAGAGGTGAACTTAAAAACTTCATACGGAACGACACACGGTCCAGTTTACTGATCTGAAAAACTAGCGGAGACACAGAACGCGTGCGCTGGCTCTCTGCGCTAAACACCGCACCTCCAGATCTCCCACTTCGAACGACCAGATCTCCTCTCTCGTTTCCACTTTCCAGACTTTGATCAGACCGCTCATGTCCCCCGAAGCCACCAGAGACGAGTCATGGCTGAAGCTGGCACACGTCACCGAGTCTTTGTGGCCTAAAAGGTAGGAAATAAAAAAAATAGACAATCGGATCTGTACGCTGTGCTAAGATTCATAAAAGCTGCGAACATCACAATGTTTGGCGCTCGGTACAATCTTCATCTTACTTCCCTGATGAAGACGGGGGAAAAATAAGGTTTGGGGCTGAAAATTTTAATAAAAGCTCAACCTTTCCTACGGTTAGAATATGGACAGAAGGGCGAATAGATGGAGTGTGGGATGCATGTACGGATTAATTGGGGAGACCTGACAACTTTTAGGATGCCGTCGAGTGAGCCGCCACTTCGAAAACGGCAGTCAAGCCAGTCATCACACTAAACATTACGGCAGTAACGGCTGAGACTACTTTTCAAAATAAAAGCAATATGTTTGGGGCGTATCGACCTTTTTTTTTATTTCTGCACATATTGTTTTCAGTTGGTTTCATTTGTTTTTTACTGCTTTATGTAATTTTTTTATTCAGCTCTGCTGGTGAATATGGAAACATATCTTTTGGTCGCCTTCTTTAGCCTCAATAACTACTAAAACAACTTTTATTTCCAGGTGACTACTTTCACTTACAGATGACAGATGATCTCCTCCAGATGTTACTCATCAAAGTCCATCTACATGATGTGGAATTTCAAAATAAAAGCCCTTGAAAATCTCTACATTAAGTCAATTTGACCAAAGTTGCTGTCAATGTTGCAACTAAACCGCATGTTTTCAGTGGATACTGTCACCTCAGCATGACAGTAGAGCATCTCCGGTTTAGTGGCGGCTGGCTTGACTGCAGGACTTTTCAGCATGGAGAGAAGAAATAAAGTCTAGAAACTTCTTTAAAATTCAAGACTAATCCAGATTAGGAAATTAGCTGGTCTACCTGGTTCCTATTTGGGTAATAAGGGGAAGCGATTGTTTCATTTTACACTCACCTGTGCACTCCAGCAGCACCTCTCCATCGCTCACCCTCCAGACGTAGGCCTTGTCGTCCTCTCCGCCCGTCACTGCCAGGCTGTTAGTGGCCGGATCCAAGCTCACGCAGAACACCGAGCCTGGACACGTGGGAAGAGCAGCAACACGGTTTCAGTCTGCAGCGCCTCGGGGCTGCCCCGGTACCTGCGGCTTTGGGTCTCTACCTGTGTGCTTGGAGAAGGTGAGCTCGCTGTCATCCTGCTCTGCCTCGGCTTCCATCTCGTCCTCCGTCTCCCAGCCTTCGTCGTCATCCTCCGGCTGCCCGGGGTCCTCGAAGTCTACGCCTCCCAGGTCGTCGGCCAAATCATCTAGGATCATAACCCGGAAGTTAGAACCACACAGCGCTCAGAGGTAAACAGTCGGGGGCAGGGACTCTCTCGCTACCTGGCCCGGGCTCTGCGTCGCCGAGGTCGATCACTTCAATTATTTCCTCGTCTCCGTGGAGCTCCACGGCATTCTCCTCCGCGGTGTCCATGTTGCTAGCTGGCTAAAAGCCGGGAGCAAAATACCAAAGCTAGTTTGTTAGCTAACGTTTAACTGCAGACCGGGTCCGAACGAACCTACAAGCCGCGCTTTTCCTCATAAACAAGCTACTGTAAGCGGTCACTAAAGCTGTCTGGCCATGATTTGTTCACATGTTGCTGAAGCGGAGAAACTGACGCACAATAATGACGAAACACGCGGTCAACCAACCACCCAACGGCACAAGCAGCCAATAAGATTCCGTGTGTTCTGTCGCACGCACAACAACCTGGACTGATTGGCTGGAACGGTTAGGGGGAAGGCTAGGATTGGCTGGCTGTGAAGAGTGGGCGGAGTCTGTTGCTGCTAGTGAAACAATGTAGCAGCGAGTCACGCAAGATCCACCAGGGGGCGCGGTGTGCGAAATAATGACAGCCGCCGAAAAAGACAAAGAAAATAGTTAAATGAACCAACGAATATAATTAAACATTAATGATATTAGCTACTGTAATTTAGATATTTTGTAATATTTTAGATCTTTAAAATATTTATAATTATTTGATGTAAATGTTTACAAAATAGGATAGAACAGTCTTGATTTTAGTCATCATCATCATCATCATCAATGGCTGCAATTGTTAACATAATTGTTCTCAGATATTTGTAATTGTGGGTATTTCATTGGATGCTGCACAACCTTGCAGCAAGAAGGTCCCGGGTGCAAATCCTGGCCTGTTGCCTTTCTGTATGGAGTTTGCATGTTCTTTCAGTGCACGCGTGGGACTTTCTCCAGGTACTCCGGCTTCCTCCCACAGTCCAAAAACATGACTGTTGCATTAACTGGCTATGTGTGAGTGTGTGCTGATTGTTTGTCCTGTGGGCCTCCACGTTTCCCTGTGATGGCGACCTGTCCTGGGTGTACCTAGTGACCGCTGGAATTAGGCGCCAGCCCTCTTGGACCCTGCACGGATAAGCGGGCACCAAAGACGGATTGTACTTAATTGATTTATTTATATTTGTACTTTTTAATGAAGGATTAAGATTTATTTTATGATAATTTGGTGATATTGTAAATCACTAAAACACAAAGTAATAATATATGCATATTATTACTATTCGTAGTAATTGTAGTAGTAGTAGTAGTTTATTTACAAAATGATGCTGCTGTTTTGTTTCTGCACCTTTCCTAAGCCTTTGCAACTAAATCTCATCCAGATTTGTATTTGATGCAAATCTGAATGACAGTAAAGAGAAGTCTAATTCTATATAGTAGTAGTAGTAGTTGTTGTATCTCTTTTTTTTCAGTGTTTAGTTAGTCCATAGGCCAAATTTGGGCTCCTCACCCTAAAAAGACTGGTGGCAAAGCGTTGCTCGTTGTGTGTTTTAAGGTGTACTCAGTGTCTGATTAGCGTCCATCGCCTCTCCAACAGCTCTCTGCTCCCTCTTGCGCAAACAGCGGCTTAAAATGAATTTCCTTCTTCTGATTACCATTCCTAGTCCCTCTCTTGAGACCCGGAGGAGGGATAATGTTGTTTCATCAAAGGTGCAATTTATCTGCGAGGTGTTTTTTTTTTAAAATCACTGAGGAATTTTAAGCTTTGAAGTGCTGTTCGTTAAAGAATTTCATCACACATCAATGATCAGTAAGACTACCTCAACAAAATGGTTTAATCGCATAGCATGGATCCTTTCTCTTTCTTGTCCTTTTTTTTTTTTTTTTTTTTTTTTTGCAAATCTTTAAGCTCATTTCTGCCTGGCTTTATTAAACCAGAGCCTTGGGAACAGTCTTGAAACTCGTCTTCCCCAGATGTCTGACTGTACTCTCCTACCTTGTAGACACACGCAGTAAAACCACAGGGAAAACATCATTAGCGCCAGAGCTGCTCTCCATTTTAAAAGAAGCCGGTTCTCCCTGCCTTAATCCCTCCTTCAAACATTCCCCTGCCAGGGATATTTTATGAACACTTAACACAGTTTGCCTACTCCATCTTTTTTTTTTTTTTTTTTTTTTTTTTTTTTTGGTCAAGCTTATACGCCCCTGGATATATATGCTGCTGGCAGAACTCACATGCTGCATGCCCCAATAACTTTTACAGGCTGCCCGGGCCCGACCGTTTCCAGCCTTCCGTGGAAAAATACAAGCATCCCATGATGTGAGGGATGTGGAAATATCAGGGTGTAGGTTATTTAGGCATTTTAAATCTACAAGAGAGTAACTAACAGATTTTTATGACTGACGCTGGAAGCGGCTGCTCACCTTTAACACTGGAAAGTGGAAACGGCTTCAGCTGCACTCACAGGTTGTCCAGCATGTAGGTAAATTCATTCGGTGTTTTCCACCTCTCATATTTGTTTTTGTTTTTTTCTGCCGTGATTAAATGTCTAAGAGGAAATAAATTTCAACGTTAGACAAAGATACCCCGAGAACAGTTAAAATTCAGCGTATTAAGGGGATGAAAGCTATCCAAACCGACCTGACCCTGCGGAAAAAAAAGCGATCACCTCCTAAACCGTCAGAGCTGGTTGTGTCGGGTTTAGTGGCAGTAACCTCTAAGTTATTTTGATACAAGGCAATAAAAGAATAGATGATAGCTCCAATTCACCCGCATTGGTTGATTTTCTTTTTCTGAAAATGCTACATTAGTTTTGCGCCAGATGTGATGGGAAGCCCGCTTTCCAAACAGTCCCACGTTTGTCTCGTCTTGGGGATCTTTATGATGTTTTTTTTTCTGCATATATGTCAGTTCTTTGTATTATGTTTGTTCAGCTATGGTTTTGAACTTGGAGTCTATTGGTAGAATCATGACCTCTGACCTTAACTGAGGCAAAAGAGGCCTACAGAGCTCTACAAGTTGTTCCGGGTTCGTTTGTGACCTCCTGGACGAGTTGACGATGCTCTCTTGGAGTAATTTTGGTGAACTTCTCATTGTGGTTTCGCTGCAGACCCAAAGCATAAAAAATGGTTTTGTAACCCTTTCCTGACAGACATTTCTTTATTTTATGGCATGACTTTTTGAGATTTTGTCGCCTTCTTTATGTTGTCAGGCAGGTTCTAGTTACAAGAAGGTAAACTATAGAAAACGTGGTTATTTAAAATGAATTTGTGATTTAATAAGGGTATGCAATACTTTTTACACAGGAGGCTTTTCCTTCCTTAAAATGTAAAACAATCATCCTTTTTGGCTGCATGTTTAATGATTCTTTTATCATCTCGAACTAATTAGAAACATGAATCAAGTCTTTGAGCATTTGACAACCACTGGCATGTAAATTTATTCCCGAGGAATGATGCAAATTCATAAGTGGGTGCTCTCACGTTTATTCAAATAAGCCTGTTTTAATGTGAAAACATTACAACTAGTGTCTGTGGAACAGCACACGGACCATTAATGGACTATTAAAACTCAAACTTAGACTTTAAAAGGCTGTTGGAATATACACAATCGTATCCACTCTGTAGACATTTTCTGGCCAGGAGTCGTGATCTAAAGCAAGAAAACATGTGACTCAGTTTCCTGAACAGCCAAGGAAGCCTCAAATAAAACATGGTGTCATAAAACTACATTTCTAAGACACTTAAAGCTGCTGACCTTCTCTTTTCTGCCGATATGCATCGATGCAGCGTGACTGTGGCTGTAGACAACAGGGGAAAAAGTCACAGGAGACTAGTGTTTACAGCTGCAGAGCCTTGCAACAACGCATGCATTAAAAGGGAATGCAGATGGAGAGAAAAAGTCTAAAAGTTCAAAGGTTCTGTCATATTTTTGCAAAGTGCTGTACGTCTGGCCGTGTTGCTGTTCATTCCCTCCTCCCGTTGTAGCTTCAGGGTATTTTTAGAGTCGGTTTCATATCATTTTTTTGAAATATTTACTTTCATTCTGAATCATTGTTTGCTTTTGTTTTCAGACGCCATGAGTCATATGTGGGCCCAGGAGACGGAGGTTTCACTTCTGTTTGCTCCAATAAAACCAGCTTTCAATATGGGTTGATACTATTTATGTCCTTCACTTTGTTTGCTTTAAACTAGCTTCATGCTTCCAACCTGTCATTATTGCATTATTCTAGCTTATTGTTTAAAAAAATACTTTAAATTTCCACCAGTTGGTGAAGTATAACCAACGAAAATTATTTAATTAGGCTTAAATAATGTTTTTTTTTTATGTTTTGGGGAAATCCTGCACACAATATAGCAATATGTTCCAGAGACAAAGTGCTGTATTTTGACCAGATGGTGGCACTAAAGAAAGAGTCAGCTTTCCATCTTCTGAACAATTTTGGCTCACACAATTTAACAAGCATTTAATAATGTAGTAATAAGCATTAATAAAGAAAAACTAAACCAAAGTCCGGATTTCTGTGTTCAGTTAGCAAGTTTCTTTTTTAGCGTCCCAGGAATCATCCATTAACACTTCACACGTAATAAAGTAAGCATTAAAATCATGGTTTTATTGTTTTTTTCATTGCTTTTATTACAAAAGTCAGAAGGAAACACAATTTTCTTCATAGAACCTGCTTCAACCATATTAGTGGTTTTTATTTTATTGTATTTTTGTGAATTAAGCGATTTTTACACACATTTGTGTGCGGCTATACTCCCTCCAAAGTCTGTTCATCTCTCCAAATGGTCATTTGATGTGAAGTTCAAATTGCCTTTTATCGATGCAGTAATTTGTTGTGAAAATTGTTTTTAAAAAAAATACCGCTTTATGTAAATGAGTTTCTTTCAGGTCCCTATTTTCCTTTATAGATTTATGTTTGAGAACCTTAACCTAATTTAAAAGGGTAACAATCACATATCTGTAAATAATCATGTATTGCGCCTTGCACTACTCAAAATGGGAAAGACACTAGGACATTTACATACTTTTAAAAGTTGATGCAAGCATCTACAAAATATTTCATTTGTAATCTATGATTTCAGCTTTTCGCTAAGGTACGACTATGATGTGACATAGAAGCCTGTCTCTCTCTGCCAATCTTCAAAATGGGAAAGACAAGAGGACATGCCCTTCAAAAAGGTTACTTTCAGAAATTGGTCAAAGGGTCTAGAAACATTTTCATTACAAATCCATGACTTCACATTTCCCAGAGGCACAAATATGACATGAAACAGATGTCGATGTTCAAAATGGGAAAGACATGAGACTATGTAAAAGTCAGGGAAATAACACCAGAAAATAGCTGCTGGGCTAAACCTTCTCATATGTAGAATCCGATGAAAGATTAAAGCGCGTAAAGTACCAGGACCAGGATTCATGCCGATGTTGCCACTAGTGAGGAGGAGAGTAAAGGAGATGAAGAACAATCTCCAGTAAAGAGAGGCATTTGTGGTCCATAAGGTGTGTAGTATTTATTTTAAAGCTCCTAAAGAAATCTTTCCCAGGGGTGTCAATAATTGTTGGGCTCATCCAGTCTGAATTTGTCATTGAAACGTGCCTTTTTTCCCCTTTTACTTGGTAAACGGCACATTGGGTGGGCTTCTGTCGTCGTCAGGGCTGCAGAACCCAGGAGCAACTCGTCATAACATTTCTCAGTTTATCACCCCGGCGAGCTGCTTTATGTCTGAAACGGCCGTAGTCTCTGCGCCGCTGTTTCTTCCCGGGTATGGAAACACATGTCCCTGTTCCCAGCCAGCTCGCGGAGCCACATAAATCTGCTACAAGTGCAGTCCCTTCACCTTTACGCACTCCCAAGCAGGCTGAATAATGAGTCCTGGGACGTGTCTCTGGTAATTACTCCGCTCAGTTCAGCTTTGCTTTGATGGAAAGTTTTTACACCAACTGGCTCGACTAGAAGAAACCTCGATGCTCCTGCTTATTTTTTTTATTTCTTTTAACAAGACCCCTCTGTGGCTGCTTCATCCCCCCTCAAACGTTGCAGTTTCAAAGCATCCTGAAAGCATTTTGTCTCATTATTACACATGAGCCACCTAAAGGACTCCCAACTGTTGGAAGCTGTGAGTGTTTTCTTCCTCGCAGGCGCAGCGGAGCGTCTTTACGACTCTGAGGTCTGCGAGTGTTGTCTGCGCGCTGCATCTGACTCATGTGGGTCTGTGCTGGGTGAGACGACGGTTTCCCTTCAGAAACCACTAACAGCCAGTTCTGTGTGTGTATTGCAAGTGGCCTGGTCCACAGCCTGTGTGTGATGTGTCTCCTGCGGTATCAGAGCAGGCTCTAAACTCCTCGTCTGTTAACTCTTAGCTCTTCTCTCTACCGCTGGCCTGAAACTATGAACATATTTTTGGCACAAATGGACCCCCATATAAACATGGTGTATTTTTGGAACATCATTACTCTGGATGTCTTCTTTTTTTTTTGTTTTTGTTTTTTTTTTTAAGCCAGCTTTCTTTGTAGTCCAGATGCCTTTTAAAGGAATCACGCTGGAACGAAATTCCAAAAAGAAAGTAGGTAACAAATGCCCTCCTGGATGCAGAAATAGTTCAACTAACACAATCAGCGGTTTGGCAGCCCCGCGTCGTTCCCTGAATTGCAAATGTACAGCCCTGGGCAATATAAACCAATCTAATCCCTGCTTTGACATCACTGCTCTCCATGAACTCACTCTGATTCTCGCACAAATATACACATCTGAGTGTTTGCTGCACATCTGCGTCAGCAAAAAAAAAGTCAATGTAACAAACAATACAGCTGTGCTCCCCGGCGGCCGTAATAAACTCCGTGTGACAATCTGGCAGCCTGGTTATGGAGAGAAACTCTAGTGTTAACCTTAAAGCTTTACACTTCCCGTTGATGGAGCATTTTAAGAGAAAGAATTTAATTGTTGTACTTTCTGTTTTGTGGCTAGTGGTGAAATTAGTTTGACCCTTCTTAAGATTAATCAAGTTCCCCTCTACATTATTTCTTTCATTTGGAAAACTTGAAAAAGAAGAAGCAAATAGGTCTTCAGTCACACTTGTCTTAGATTGTCCTGGCCACATCAGAAAAGCCTCCCAGACCTGTCGTCTTACGTAACCGAAGCTCGGCAGCCCATCCACAAATTACTGTATAATCTTCTGTTTCCATGGATATGGCCGTCCCATAAGGCTTCCTCTCCGCTCCGAAGGAGGAGCAACCTCGATTAAAAATCGCCAGCTGCAGTAGAGCAGTGCAAAGCCAGGGTCGAGTTGGGATTAATAAAAGACAGTCGGTCTTGGGACAGAGAGGGAAGGCAATGATGTTTGAGTAATTGGGCATCCGCACCTGCTGGTGTGGAGGAACTGCTGATTCCATCCTCACCACTGAGCTCCCTCTCTGAGGAGGGTTTCTAAAAAAGGAGGAATAGTGTTTGACTGAAAAACACAACAATAATCTTTGATATATTAAGTAGTATTCTAGTTTTGCAGTAGTTTTTGCATTTAAATTGTTGCAGCAAGCTTAGTGAAAAGTAGCTACAACAATAAAACAAAGGCTCATTAAATACAAAGTAGTTTACATTGGACTCTACACTTCGTCTTTAACATAAAAAAAACTAAACGTCTATGAAAATGTTCAAGCAAAGAGAAAAGGAAATGTTTTTTCCTGAGTCGTATGCTGCAAAAGCAGAGGTGCGGACCTTGACTTGTGTCGGACTCGAGTCACTTAAGACTTGATTTTAATAGAAAATCCTTCCGAATCAATTTTGACTTGAATACTAATCTTTACTTTTGAACTGATTTGGACCTGAGCATCTTTACTTAAAATCACTTGATTCTCTCATTAAAGTCAAAAACTGGGAGCTGCCAACAAGCACAAGGTAGGCTACACGCTGAACAAGTTGCCAGTCTGTGGTAGGCCTGAAAGCCTTCAAGAAAGAAGTTAAACATTATAGAAAGCATGTCTTTAGAAGCTTTGTGACATTTAAACAAACATCTTTCTAGTTGTTTGTTTGTTTGTTTGTTTGGTGTTTCAGGGATTGCTCATTCTAAATTTAAACCCTTGGATTTGGACTTGAGACTGTCTTTTGACTTGGGAAGTAATGACTTGGTCCCACCTCTGGGAAAAAGCCAACAGTTTGACTAGTTAGAAAAACAAAAGTCTGTAGTAAAGGTCCGTATTATTTTGAATAGAAAATCTGCAGTTGGCTTAATAAAGATCAGTAGCTATCTGACAAAAAAATGTAGCTAAGTAAAATGCAATGGTTAGCTCAGTATAAACTCAACAGTAAGCTAAGAACAAGCTAAGCAGTTAGCTAAATAACAATCATCAGTAAGGTTAATAAAAATCACTGTTTAGTTCACTAAAATCAGAATAAAAATGCTTTAGCTGAGTAAAAATACAAAAGCAAAGAGTTAATAGTTTGGTTATTAAAACACCAGTTATGAGCTCAGTAAAAATCAGTAGGTAGTTGATAGAAATCGGTAATTGGCTAAGTATAACGTGTGTTAGCTAAGGATATACCGTATTTACCTTTGTAAAATCTATGTTACTAGCTAATGAAAAATACTTAGTTTGGAAAATAAAATCTCTTTAAGTAAAATTTGGATGTATCTTTGTAATAAATCAGTAGTTGGCAAAGTAAAATAAAACAGTACAAAACTAAGTGATTAGTTAGCTTCATGAAAATCCATAGTTAGCTTAGCAATTAGATCAGTAAAATCAGTGGTTCAGTGCAATAGAAAAAGTAACACACTTTGTAAAACATCTTTAATTAATTAGAAATCAGTAGCTAGCATAGTAAAAATTAAAAATATAAGAAATCTGTAATCTTATCAATGAAATAAACAAGTTAGATGGCTAAATAGAAACCCATAGCCACGTAAAAAGTGTCATTAAATACAGAAGTAAAAGTCAGTAAGTTAGCAAAGTGGAAAATTGTTGGATAAAAATCAGTTAAGTAGTATAAAACCAAAATGTAGTTAGGTATAAGTAAAATGAAAATAAAAATATGTGGTTAGCTCAGTGAAAGGTTAGTGGCTAAGTTAAAATAGTCTGTAGTGGCAACAGCTTGCTATAATCATAATATGTTGTTTTAAGTGAACAATTCAGGAAATTGTTATGAATAGCTAAAAAAAGAAACAATGAAAAAGCTGATCAACATGTAGGTCAAATACTGTTAATAATTAGCTCTCACACAGTTAATTTTGGAAATCATTTTGACTTTTGAAAGATTAGTGACCTGAAATGCTGTAGTAAATTCATACGCCAAGTTTCATGAATGTTTATGTTTACTAACATTTGCAGCTGAGGAATTGTGGTCTTGAATAATAATTTCCAACCAAGCAAACCAAAAGCAAGTAAAGATGTAACTAACTCCCCCAAAACAGTTAAATGCAAAGCACAAAAGTACAATCCCCTTTGGATAAGGATGTGCAAAAACAGTTTTTGCTTCTGGAAGCTAAAAATAGGCTAACAGCTGAATATATAAACTGATTTGCAGATTTCCTTGATAAATATACTATGTACTGAGCCCAAACAAATAGGCAAACACATAAACAAGCTTGTTTTCTTGCCGTGAGAGCTTATCAGATGTGGCAAACGGTTTGGCTCGGTCCAAACGAGTCAGTTCCTGGCAGTGTTTCAAACCAAAAACATCTACAAGCACAAGACGTTATTTGGCATCAGTGCTTTGATAGTGGCAGCAGTAATATTCTGCGGACAGTTATTACGGGGAAGTGGAAGTGGTAAATGTGGTGGAAAGTTAAACCTGTTTAAGACCGTGGTTTGGTTCATTTTCTTCCTCTGTGTTGATCTTTTGTTTCACTTTTATGCCTTGGAAATATTTGTTTTCTCGTGTTTAGGGATCTGACATTTGCTGTTTTAGGCATGAGACGGTCTGGTTCTTTAGTTAGGGTAGTTTATAACGTCCTGGTGCAGTCTTCAAATCTTGATCTTGAAATCGGGGACAGCAGACAAGTCCATGCTACCGTTATCATAATTAAGGCAGCTGAGAACAACACTGTCGCTGCCTTTATTAGGACCAGATATAGTTTTGAAGCCGCGAGGCAGTCCTTACAGGGAGGAGAGGTTTAGGCACTACAGAGGAAGAAGCTGTGGTAGCAGATGATGTTGGAGGGCACGGCGCATACCACTGCAGGTGGGGTTGTTTTTATAGGTTGGTGAGTTTTTCCTTCAGCGAGGCCAGCAGGATCTTAGGATTTTATACAGAAAAAAGAAGCAAAGGGATGTTTAAATAGGAAAATGATGCTGTACTGACTAGACTAATACTAAATATCTAACGTGATTTTACTGCTGTTGCAAATTAGAAGTGTCTCAAGGGATTTTATGTAGCAGACCGACACAAAGCGGTGCGTAATTATAAAAACTGAAGGAACATTTTCAAGGGCTATGGATGCTTTTGCAAGGCAAGGTAGGTTCCTCTTTCTGCCTCCTCCAGGTGCACAGCCTTATCTTTCCAACGTTTTCCCTGTGAACTTCAGTGAGCCGTCAAAGGAGCCCTGAGGCCAAGAGAGCAGGCCCGAGTCCCAGCAGAGCGGCGCGGTCTACCTGCGCTCTCTGAATAATAACACCGGCACAGATGTAGCCCGTACAGAAACTGCTTAGCATATTACAGTAATCGAGTCAGCGGAAACGGGGCTGTGGTGTGTCGGATTCGCCTGTGGGTGGCTGCTGAGATGCAAAATCAAATATAAAGTAATGGAAATAAAGGCTTATTCGATTAGAGCTGGTGGCGGGGAAAGGAGTTTTGTGTTGCAATGAGCAAGAATTGGATGAAAACGTTTGTTTCATTTTGCTTCTGAAGGTTATGGGAAAGCGTTGAGAGGCAGAGGGAGGGGTTAAAATGCAAGAACAGGCGCGGGGAGGAACATCGGGTCGTTTGGAAAGTTGGAAGATGGTTTTAATTGAGTTCTTAGGCCAAAGGAAAGGGCTGACATTTTTAAAACTATCGGTTTTCTGGTGGGGCTTCAATATGCATCCGCCAACAGAACCAGAAGCGGTTTTCTCCCACGGGAGCACCTTTTCAACAACAGCAATGACACAGACAGCCCGCCGTGTTGCTCCAGTGTACAGACATTTCTCAGATTCCCTGAATTCCTGGAAGATACGATGTTTCACAAACAGCGAGAATGTCAGATACCTTTGACTTTTAACGAGAACGTCCGAATGAGATTCTCACAGCGCGGTGACCTTCAGTCTTGAGACAAACATCTACAACATAATGTAATTGTTTGTTTGAAACCGTTTTCCAGTCATCAGCTTGTAGCTCGCTACCTCTTGTCTTGAAATCTGCTTTAGCTCAGTGAGGGTGATGGGTGGATATCCTTCAGTTTCCACACCATGGATGTTTTTTCACAACCGGATATATTTCCAACCAGCCACGTTGGGCTGCTTTCAGCCAGCTGAGCAGCAGTGTGCAGCAACATGCTGAAGAGGATAAGCAGTGCTCTATACGGCAGGAAAAAAACAACAACTAGTCGCTTTGCTCCTTTCTCTTACATCTCATCAAATCATCGGAAATTTGAACAGCTTTGAAAGGTTCCTTAGCTTATAAAACCAATAAAAATAGTATTTATTTCCTGTACGTTTTCATCAAATGTTGAACTACTCTTTATCTTTACTCCTGAAACACTCGTTAGCCTGCTGCCAGGTCCACAAACATGTTCTCCTTTTTAAATTATGAGAAACTTTTGAGTGTTTTTAAGCTCCTATCTCATCGACCTTATCAAATGTCTCCGTTTTTCATATTTGCTGTACTCCACCTTAAAACTGTAGTTAATGACACTTAATTCAGTTCAAAACAACTAAGCAATCGTTTAGAAACACACAAAAGGCTATTAGCTGTTGTTAGGAACTCGAACTTAGCAAATAAGATGATAAATACAGTAAGTTTTAATCATTTGAATAATAAATAAATAACTGAGGCATGTTGAGTAATGATGAATAATGTATAATTGATTTAACAGATGGGTGAAATGGGAATAAAAGTTATGATCATGAATTATTACCTCACCAGAGATGGGTAAAAAAAATATCCTATTCATTTTACTTGAGCGATTAAACCTGCTTTACAGGTTCTCCTAAATATATTTGAATTTTATTGTTAATTTATTTCAGTAATTTGTTTAGAAAGTGAAGCATTCATTACAGTCAGAGACTGAATTCAAGCCTTTATTTCTCTTTATATTTTGGCTTACAGCTAATTTTTTTTTTTACAAATTCAGAATACGACATGAGATCCATGGCAGAGAGCTTTGAAAGCAGAAATGTTATGTTATTATGAAGTTGTGGCCTGCACAATCGTGCAGAAGACTGCTGATGTAACCGTTGTGCAGCGTTGCATCATTATTGCCCTCCGACAGGCGGGTAAGTAAAACAAAGATGTGTTCACCTGGACATTAATGGGTATCTGGATATTAATGGAAAGTTAAGTGGAAGGAAAAACTGTAGGTAAAAAAGTGCACAAGTTGTTGCAATCATCCTGAAGATGATTGTCAAGTGATGCTTATTCAAGCACCGGCTCACAACGCCAAAGGCACTGAAGTCATAAACCCCGAAGAGGATCCCCGAGGCCATGTCAGGAGGAAGAGCAGCTTTTAAAGCAACCTGAGTCTGCTGAAACGTCTCTGCAGAGCCACAGGCAGACCACCACAATGACACACTGCACTGACGCAGTGTGGCACGCAAAAAGAGTCCCAAGAAAGCAATCTTTGCATAGAGTTCAGCCCAAAACGATCAACACCCCTGGCAGTTTTAGGTTTACGGTAATCTTTTGATTTGACCACTATCTATCGTCTTACTGGGAGTTAGTGATATTTGGAAATGTGCCGACTAGAGTCCGAGCTTGAATCTGATGGAGAATCTGTGGACGGAGGTGAGGATTAGGGTGATGGCACAGAGGCCTTCCAACCTCAAAGACTTGGAGCTCATCACCAAAGATTAAACATCAAGATGCCAGTGGAAACTACAAAAGCTACGCAGCAATCATGAGGAGGGTTTGTAACGCTGATAACGATGGGTCACATCCTGAAATACCTTCTTGGTTGAATGGAATTAGTTTTAATCTAAATCTGCCACGGGTAGGAATACTTTTAGCCTGTTACTGGTACTTATATTAGGACCGGAGGGCTCCTTTAGACTCTTGAGTATCTTAGAAATAGCCGAAAATCCATTTATTCAGGTTGGCTTTTAACTGGTTTTATGCTGTATGGTGTTGCATGTATGCTGGTTTTATCATTTCCATCCATCGATTGTCTTCCGCTTAGCCGAGTTTGGGGCGCCGGGGGGCAACAGGCCGCTCATGAGAGAAACCCAGACATCCCTCTTCCCAGCTACATCCTCCAGCTCTGATCTCAAGGCGTTCCGGAGGCCAGACGGGACACGTAGTCCCGGGGTCCGCATTACTGCCGCCATCACCGGTCCTCTGCTTGAGCCAAAGACTGACCCCTGACCCAGAGGGAGGCAATCCACCTTTTTCCAGTCGAGGACCGCCGCCTCAGACTCAGGCTTAAAGGCTACTTTTCTGTTTTTATATTCTGTGTTTTAATGCTTGTTTAATCACGAAGCACTTTGCTGTTTCTATCCTTTGAAAAGGTGCTGTATAAATAAAGTTTATTTACTTTCTTACTATATACTTCTCAACATTTCTGTGTTTAAAAACATCTTCTTTTTTTTTTGTTGGTGGCATGTAACATTTTTACTTTTCTGACCGCCTGGATTTGTGGGTTTAACATTAAATTGAATTGGAATTAAATTGATGATGAATATTGTGATTTGTTCGAGGGACATGTGGCCAGATAAAGTTTTAAAACCCAGAAACAACGCGCAGGACGAATACCGCTTGTTAAAAAAAAAAGAAAAGAAAAGCGCAGGAACATAGTGGCCAAACACTCCACCAGAAGCCAGCCAGGACAGCGGTAGATGGGGCCCATTTCCATCCGGCTGACCCCGCCTCTGGTAAGTGCAGGGGCGCACCGTGTGACGCTGGGGCTGGAACAAAAATCCAGTATGGCGGAATCTGTCAGGAGATGAATTTTACTCCCCCCCTCCCTCCACCTCGGAGTGTCTAACATGGGAGAGGAATAAGAGGCAAACCGAGCGGGACGCACGCCTGGACGCCTGCTGGTCCGGGTAGGTGAGCTGTTTGCGCGCTCCGGGGATGACTGTGCGGCCGAGCTGCGGCGCCTTCACGCTGTCCCTCCGCCAGGGATGCGATCCACACACACGGGTTGTGGTGGGGGGGATCCATCAAAACAATGTCCGGCTCAAGTTTCCACGCCGCTCCGCTCCGCTTTCGGTTTCCGCGGCTTGCCTTTTCGGCGGATCTGAGCCGCGCACGGAGTCTTTTCTTCGGCTACGGGGTTGTTGCGCTGCGGCGGGCGGGAAGCGAGGAGCGATGTTTATTATGCCGATTGTTGCGGAGCTATTTATAGAGCAACGACCGAGCCTCGGGCTTTAACCGTAAACAACAAAAAGAAAACCGGAGCGAAAACACTTCTCCGGAGCCCTTTTTTTCCCGGCTGGGCTGCTGGCGTAAATGTGTCCAGGCCCGGGTATTTGTGCGTGAATGGTGCGGGATGGGCGGTGGTGGCTCTCTGCATGCGTCAATTTGTGAATGGGGGGCTGCTAAAGCTGTTAAAAGCGACGTGTGAGTTGCAGACTGTGGCAGGCTCGAAGCTTTGTTTTGCTCGTCGTTCAGCACACACTAAAGCAGAAGAAGTGGACTTGCATGCGTCGGAGAGTTGCGCTGTGTCCTGGAAGGCAGGCTCAGCGTGTTTCTGCCCCCGCTCCTGTTTTTAGGGATGGTTTTTTTTTTTTAGGAGGCTGGAGAAGAAGCTGTAAGAAGTCGACCGACACCGGTTTTTATCTGGCCGATTCCGACACCAATTTTTGACACTGGAAGCATCCCCTGGTTTATATATAAAGCTGATATGATTGCTTTGTACACATAAATAGTTGTTAGTTTAATGGATTTTGAAAAAGAGCGAAACAATTATCCCCTGCGATTTGGCAATTGATGCAGATGGGTATATGTTCTCCTGGTCAATTTGACCCTTGACCTATTAATACTTCCATTTTCTGCTCGAAACGCTCCTTTCAATTTTTGGGAAAATTTGCCTAAAAAAGCTACACCTGAATGAAGTTTTGTCTAGTTAATAAAAAGTTCGATAATAATTAGCTGATTGATTACACGAACTAGGACGACTTTTCTCTGCCGGTGGCACAATGAGGTGCGGAGATATCATTTACCCTAGACTTGGCCGTCTAAGAAAACGGAGAAAGTCCCTCAGTTAAGGCTTGTTTCCTCAGGAGAATTGTGCACGAGCTTGAGGGGCATGTTTAATCTTGTGCTTGTGGACAGGAGGGAGAGAAGGAGGTTTTCTCATAGGGGGGAAAAAACTGCTGGGGGCGGGGCTTACGGTTAAAGCTAAATTGTGCTCCTCGCTCACGGTTCAAATTTGCGCAGGGTCAGGGATAGTTCCTTTAATAACAGAATCACCATTATTTAACAGGGTTATGCATTAGATTTGGAAACGCTAATAACCTGATGCCCTTGAGAAACAGTGAATTGTAATGAAGCTGGAAACCTTCCCTGACGCTAACTCGGTTAGCAACCGACTAAACTTACAAAAAACATTGTTTTTAATTGTTTTGTGTATGCAAGCTACATTAAACCGCATTACTAGAGAATGAAAGTGCTGAATTTATGTAAGGGTAGTGGTTTATTTTTAATGATTTTATATTTACCCCTAGCCGTAGCTGTAAAGGCACGTTAACAACCGAATGCGATAAAGGTGAATTTTTCGTGTTGATCGCCTGCCATTGGTCGCTTCACGTTTTGCCTCATTTCGCAAACAATTTGCGGCGCTGGAAACGCGTCGTTCGCAACGCCGGCCCTTAATTCGCTCCTAATCGCGGCCTTTAGGGATAACATGTAAATCACTCGCTTCATTCACCTTGTTAGCATTCGGTGTGAACTCACCACAGGATGATAGGCCAGTGGCGTCTTCAGGCCCATATATTTGTTATCTGGACACGGATGGAGCGGGTCAGGTCGGGCTCCACCTGGGAGGGGACGGCTGTTAGAATCTGTTAGGATTAGATTTTATAACAAATTACCTCAAATTTATGAAAAAGCGTGTAGTACCTAAATTCAATATATCATAAGGTTCCCTTTTGCCTTGAAAATTCTTAGTATTAATCTATTTACAATACAAACAGATTTTCATTTTTGTTTATTCTTCATTTATGCTAATGACCGCCTATTGCCTACTTCTTAAGTTGTTCAGGCCGGACAAGTACATAAACGTGGCTAAAAATGAATGTTATTTATTTTTATGACTATTTATTATAATTTCTACTATATGGTTGAATGTGTTTAATACATGATATGGGATATGCTAGTACAAAAATAATTTGTTTAGAGGCACAAAATGGCAATACCTGTGTACAAAATGGGGGTAGGATGTACAGTGTTGAATTGACCTGGAGCTTAGAGTCTTAGCTTAGAGTTATTTTTTTATTATTATTTTGGTAATTTTTTTCCCCTTTTACGTTATTATAGCTCTGTTGTTTTGGATGTTTCCTGCTGGAAAAACTTGGGCAGGAAATGGTGTGGTCTATGGTGGCGAGACAGTTTTAACCCACCCAACGGGTGTCTTGTACCTTTTGATAACAAGAGATTTAGTAATTATTTAGTTTCTTAGCACAGTTTACTGTAAGGGTATGAGGGATGACTATATTAAATAATATCTACCAGCAGAAGCTAATTTGGTTTGATCATAATTCAACATGTTTCATAGATTCTGTTAACAAAGTGTAATTTCACACGGGATGCAATCCTTTTCATAAGCATTTATCTTCATAATTTATTAAAAAAATGCTTTATTGTAGGAAAAATATAGGCTGATATGCAATGATTTAAGTATGTGGATATTAAATGTTTTTTTCAGGTAGAAGCAGGAGGGGATAAAGTGACAATTGACAAGGAGTCGTGTTGTTTTGTTGTGTTTATTATCAAGTATCAATCAAAGTCGATCAAAGTTTATTTATTTATATAGCACTTTTCAACAATCCATATGGCGCACAAAGTGCTTTACAAGCTAAAATACAAACAAAAAGATGCTGAGAAAAAATAGATAACAGGATAAAAAGAGATTAAAAACTACAAAAAAGTACATGACAGCACAATTCAAAACAGTATTAAGAGCTATATAGAAAAATAAAACCACAAAATAAACAAAAGAAAAGGTTATCCACAGTTGAAGAGCTGGGAGTGAAAGGCCTGATGTGTTTTTACCTGTATTTAAAGACTCCTAGCGATTTGAAATTAGCGATTTAAAAACTTTAAATGAAAATAAAAAATACTGAATTGGAGCTTGTTTTTAGATATTTTGAAAGTGCTCTGAGACAGTATATGGAAATAAAGAAAATATCAAACAATTAAATAAAATTATACAAAAAGATTTTAGCGTCTTGTAAGGATTTATGTCCCTAATTTATAAAAAAAATAATTCAGTACCAAGACAAATAAACTGCTCTTTTTGGCCACGCAGGTGAATCACCGTAAGGTTCCGTAATCTGTTGTTTGTTGCAGTAAAATTTCAGTAAATCAACATTTAAATTGCTGGTACCCGGAAAGGAGATTTTGAGAATATTCTTTCAATTTAAAACATCCCCCAAACATTTTTAAGGATCATGAAATTGATTATTTTTTTGTTTTTTGTTTCTCTAGAGATTGAAAAGCAAGATTTTATCGAACAAATGTCATCAAATGCACCACAAAAATAGTCCGAATTAATTATTTGGTCAGAAGTTTATACTTTTTCTTGTTTAAAACGAGTGTCTTCAGTCAGAGGCGTCATCAGAACCGCTGTAAGACAGACCTCTACAGGAGATCCTTCCTGCCCACAGCTATCAGCATCTACAACATCTCTGAAAATACCTGCAGAATGCCAGTTACAACATTTAATGTCCCTCTGGGATTTTTAAAGTAATTTTAAACTGAATTAAATTGCAAACTTATAGCTAGATTTAAAGTACAGCTATAAAGAATCTGACTAAAATAAGCAGAAAATGAGGTGTTGTGCAAAAAAAAAGGCTGCCCCATTAAGGGTATGAAATAGCTGTAAAAGATGTAAGAATGATCAACCTATCACTATTATACTTATTAGTCATTACTGTTCAAAATCTTTTTTAGAAATTCCGTTTTTTCTTTGCAGAATTCCACCTTTTCTGTAATATTTGGCTAATTTTCAACCTTCGCTCCGTTCTCTGTGAGGGCTTTTTTTGTTTGTTGTTGTTGTCATTTCTCCACTTTGGGCTGCGGGGCACGTCTCCCCAGTTCTGTCACCCTGCATCAAGCCAACTCATTTCGGGGACAGTGGTCTCGGACGTTTAGATTAATACCCCTCCCTAGACAGATGAGACACCCTGGGAGAACGGCGGAGCGCCTCCCTAAAACCCAGCGACACACATACTCGGCATCCGAAAGCCTCCCCTCCCTAGCCGTGCCCCGTCATCACAAAGCGTAAGTGTGCATGCACTGTGCAGTGACCGAGTTTTTTTTTTTTTTTGGGGGGGGGGGGGGGGGGGGTTAATTTGTCCTGCGGCGGTACTGTCTGGCCCCTCTCGTCTTGAGACCAACCCCCAGCTTTTAATGCACATGTGCATCCATCCTGTTCCCAACAGCCTCGGAGACCCAGTGCCAGGGAGTAAACATCCACCCCCCCCCCCCCCCCCCCCCCCCCCCCACCAACCTCCCCCCAGGGCAGTGTTACCCCTTCTATTTGTAGTGCTATAGTCGACTCAGTGCTTGAGGCTTAAGCTGTGATTACATCTGACACTTAAGCTTTGGGCTCAAGGCATTCAGGCAAACCCCATCCCCCCCCCCTTGGACCCTAAACCTGGTCGTTTCGCTCCACTGCCAACAAACAGTTAATAAGAGGTACACCGGAGATTTGAGCAGCTTTAGGATTATTTTTCTCTAGAATTCAAAATGCATAAGCAGCAAGAGTAACACCAGGCTGACGTGCAAGGCGTGAATACCTGTGCTAGCCGTCCTCCGTGATTTGCGATATTGCAAATGACGATCATTCAATATCAGGTACTGCCTCTACTGTGTCTATGAGCGCGAATTAAGGTGGGACAAATTGGTACCATGTGGGTAAGAAATTCAGGAAAGGGCAAATTGACGTCGAGCCAAACCGAAAATTTAAGTAGATCAGAGGAACAATAATGAAAACTTTCCCAAAAGGAATAAAGAATGAACCCTTTTTTTTTTTTTTGAGTGCTGGGCATTTTCCCCCATTGCTCCGCGATACGTCTGCAGTTTTTTTTCTGTGTGCTACTGGATATTTCCTTCTGATGAGAGATGTTTCATCTTTGACATGCAAAGATTTAATTTAATTTCTACTATATACTCAGAGGAACGGGATCCCTTTGTCCATCCGTCCGTCCATCCATTTGTTCCTCTATCCATCGTTTTCGTTTTGGCTCTTTTCTAGTTTCTTGCCATTTTGGTTTGAAGTTTTTTTGCCCAGGTGTACTGTATCTATTTTAGATATAATTCTATTGGAAACATTTTTCAAAGAAAGCACATAACCAAATCTCAGCCCAGGCGCAAGATAAATAACGTTTCTTTTATTTATCTGATAGATTACTTGTTAATGGTTGTATAAAATGTAGCCGATCACCTCCCAGGCATCCGAAAACCTATTTTATTCTCATAAAAACAGCTTCCCTTTCTCTGTAATTCAGGAAACCTTATTTTAAAAAAAAAGAAGAAAACACTTTAAATGGGAAATGTTTTGAAAAGACTCATAAGCCTTTTTTTTTTTTTTTTTTTGCCTGCCCTGCCACTCCGGCAACTTTCATATTTGACTCAGATTTCATTAAAAGAAACTGCAAGAAAAGGATCCAAACTTTTCTGACGCTGATTTCTTTCCGCATTAAAACAAGAAACAAAAACTTTTGCTTTTAAAGAAGCGGTGACGACGCTGCGCTTTCTGTCCCGTCTCGTAGATCGACACCGATGCCAGACAGCGAGCTGCCTCTTTAAGTGGAGTCGCCACATCGTTAGGCCGATGGAGATTGGCTGCCGCCGCTGCTGGACGCCTGCTTCCAGTTTCCTGTTTGACCGTCCGGAGCGCTGGATCAGCCCGAGCTCGCCTTTAAGCGGACACTCCCAGACGTCCTTAGTTTTGGCAGGACAGCGGCCCGCCTGTGAATCATACTTGCGTTAGACACACATACACGCATCTGTTCTGCAGCGCACACAAACACACACACAGACACAACGAGCCAACCCGACTAACCTGGCAGAGATGACATCAAACAGCCACCAAGGTAAGGCTTTTTTTTGTTGTTTGGGGAGTTTTGGGGATAAAAAACTTTTATCCACATTGTTTTTACTTATAATGTATGAATTCTGGTGCAAAACCTAAAGGGAACGTTCAGAACATGCATACCCCTTCACTTTTTAAGACCACACAATCAAAAGCTTGAATGTCCTTGATGTGATGGGATGAAAAAAGGGCTACAATGCATACGTGATGCTAAACCATGCATGACCTCCCCACACGCCTGTCAATTGTACAGTTATGTACATATGGAAAGCCCGTTCTTCCTCCCGAAATAGCTCAAGCTCAACCAATTTTTACTGTTTTTCCATAGATTCTGTCTTAGGTCTCGTTCTGGGCTTTGACTAGGCCATTTCTAAAGATGATCTAACCCCTGCAATTGCAGCTGTGGCTGTTTGTAGTGCAATAAAATGGTGCATGGACTGACACATAGAGCGCTTTCCACCTAACCCAACGTAAATAGATTCACACTCTTACCGAGGGGCGCGTCGCCCTGTGGCAGGAGTGGTTTTCTTTATCTAAGGATCCTAAAAGTAGTTACATTCATCTTCCCATCGTCTCTAACCAGGTTCCTTCTCCCCGACGAGGGCAAGCATCCCTGCAGCATAATACTGCCCCCACCATGCTTCGGTGTTTTATAGCAGGTAGTAATTGATTTAACCAGAGCACTTTCTTGTCTCTTTCTTGCCATTATGTGCTGCTTTGTCATCAAATCCCTATCAGCACGCTGGCACTGCGTGACTAGAACAGCGGAGTTAATAAAAAAACCGTCTGAGATGCGGCAAACGTGCACCGACTCCGAGCGGTGACAAGGGCCCAGGAGCTGATGGGATCCCCCGACACGTTCTGTGTTCTTCAGAGCCTCCCGATGAAACGTTGAGCGATCAAACGCTGAGCAATCAGAGTTTAGCTCCCCGGTGGAGGCGCGCGGCGGGAAATCTGTCTGCTGCCACATCTGCCACGTTGATGGATGCCGCGTTCTGATTAGGGGCGCGGAGACGGAGCGCGGCTCGCTAAAACGCAATAAAACATTTTAATCTGGTCTCATGACCGTTAATAGGCTCACTTCAATATGAATGAGCGGCGGGGTGCGATAGAAGGTCCACAGCGTCGTCTCATTAGGAGAGACTCTTCCTTACTCCCTGGCAACTCGCTTTTAGGAGCTTTGGCTTGTGTTTTTCAGGAAGCTGATAAATTATTCCGCGACCAGCTGGCAGATGAAAAAGCCTCGGCTGCTGCGTGGTCGCTGTGGTACCTGACGGTGTCAAGCATGTTGACTTTGTACACCTGGGAGTGTGTGCAGTATAAATACCACAGCTGAGGCCACTATCAGGCCTCCCTCTAGGGATGTGAGGGAGCTGCAGCCTCAGTCGTCGGCCCTCGGCGCTCCAGCGTCTCCGCCCGAATGCGCCGCGGCGGTAGAACGGACACTCCGGCTCATGTGCGGGTCACACCTAGATCTCTTGATGTGTGGTTTACTTTAGACGCTTCCCGACCTGCAGCCAACGGTTCCCAGGAATAGATTTTTAAGGCCGATGTCCACCAGCACTAGGAAAGTTACCTGTTAAACACCCAGAGATGATGAAATACTTTCGCTTTCCTGCAAGTATGATGACATTTTCAAATAATAGTCGATATTTTGGAATGAAAAAAAAAAGCATCCGGATGCTGAAGTTAAATCTCTGCGACGTGTTTTAAGAAACGCTGCGCTGGGCAACGATTGCACTGGTGTTGCGTCGCTTCCCCTTTATAAAAGCGCGGTGTGAGGGTAAAGACACTGACTGGGGCCAGTTTAGTAAGCTTGCAAAGTGAAATGTTTTCCCTGCAGACGGACCAGTTTTCCAGTCTGTTTTTAATATGGCCAGAACGTGGTTTGGGATCATTTGGCTGATCGGCGTCAGCTTCCCTGTTCTGGAGGTTAATCTGGATGATAATACAAGTCATTGCAGATGCATTGGGATAAACTGTCTCTCCTCTTTATTCAGTAGTTTCTAGTTCTTTTTCCTATATCTCAGGCTTTTACACACATTAATATACTCTAGATTGCATGTTCATAGTTATCCTTTTAGGGCAGTAGCATTTAAAATAAAAAAAAACTCTACAGGAGCTTCATTTATTTATTTCAAACCTTAAAAGTCTCTTAAATATGGCCAGATTCCCAATACTAGGACCTAAAATCTATTTGATTTAGTCTTACATGTTTGTTGTTCAGTGCTTGTTTAATGTGTATATATATATATAGTTTTAGAGAACTGTACTGGCAACATCGGGGTTTTTTTGCGATTTGGAGTTCTGGCTAAGGATTTGGGGTGTGATCACGCTTTGAAAAACTACAACTCCCATCATGCATGGAGGCACCTTAAGTGTTCAACCTTCTCTGTAATCATGGAGAACCTGAACCAGGCCTGCTTAGGCGCTTAACATTACAACGTTCCCCTTTTGCTAATCAGTGTCAGCTTCTTCGTTGTGGGAATTTGTGCGTTTATTGAGAATTAGCTTGAAGGCACGGGTGGCTAAAAGGTTTATTTAAACGTCATAGCTACAACCATCAAAACAATTAATTTTTCAAAAATATTACACCCACAAATCGTCTATGGTGGTGAAGAATAAACAGATTATTTTTACTGAAAAACAAATATATAGAATATAAATAATAGTTTTCATTTTTTTATTTTGATGGGTCCAAAAGTTACGATGCTAGCTTCGACACAAAAGGTTTCTGCACCAATAGGAATAGTAGGTTAAAGTCATGTGAGATGGATTGTAGTAGCTCTGTGATAGCGCTGAGAAATGGCTTCTTCTCAGCGTTACATTCCTCAGATTAAAAAAAGAAGCAAAACGAGGGTAAATATCGGTCAAGATTTTGAGCTTTGGTGCCGACTTAAGGAAGCAAAGGAGCTCAGAAGCCACGCAGAGGTCACCACTTTCCTTCTGGACAGGAAAGTTAAATGTTTGCTAATGCTAACCATTATGCTAATGCTAATGCTACCGCAGCTGGCTGGCAAAGGTTTTGAATGAGAGTGGGCAGGCGTGAGTGCACCACCTACTGTCCTGGACGAGTTAAACCTGTAGCTAACTCCTTTAAGCTAAAAGCTACAAATCTTGAGAGTTACAAACACCAATAAATACCAGTTGGTCTTTCTTCTCTCTTACTAAACAGTTAAGTAATTATTTTAAACTATTTAATTCATCTGTTCCTGAATTTCTTTATATTGAGGTGCTTTGTGAGCTCTTATAGCCTGCTTCATGTCGTCAGGCAGGTCCTATCAGGTCTGGGCGTCGCAAGTGAAATTATCTTTCCAAAGAGTGCGCCGAACGAGTTTAATTCAAGATTTAACGAGGCAGGGAAAAGGCGTTATAATGGTTTTGTGACACTTGCTTGTTTATTCCCTGATTGGAGCTTCAGGCAATAGGTTTTTTACTATATTCAAACTATTCTTTCAATTATCTATTTATGCGCTTGCCTTACCTTAATCTTTTTTTGCAGTCCCTATTAAAGTCTTTTGTCAAAGTGAAGTCAAAATCACTAGTTTGTAAGCATCACGTTCCTGCGTGTCTAATAATACGGATCCCATTAGACCCCTGGGACTTGCCAAGTGACCAAAAAAAAGCCTTTTTTAAAAGAAACGGACTCAGTTGTGTTGCTTTTCCAGGGCTGGCTTTTTATGCGAACCGTGCTGAAATAACACCTCCTTTCATGCGACTCTGTAAAAAGAACACAAATAGTGAAATTGAATCAGCGTCCTGCTGTGAGGACGGGTCAGGAAGCCTCACTCTTCGTTGGCCAGGAGCCGCGGCAGCCGATAGAAAAGATAAACCGCCCCGCTCCCTGTCAAAACATAACATTTAGCTCTTTTCTAATTTCCCACGCTGCCCTCCGCTCCGTCTTATCGCCGCCGTTCGCTTCCCGCCGAAAGCCCAAATATCCGGGATCCACCTGCCACCCTTTGCTAACTCACCTCCAACTGAAACAAAAATGATCCTGTTTGTCGGAGGCCAGGAGGGGATGATTCATATTTCTCTCAGCCTCGTTTGAAAAGCCTGCGGAGGAGACGATCCAGGTCCTCCGAGAGCTGCCAAAGCGTGGGCGTCGATTTGAGGTGTTGCTTGTCTCGTTTGAGTGACAGCTTGGAGACGCACTTGTTGGATGTCGGTGCACAGACAGGGAGACGGAGAGAGGCAGCCAGGAGACATCCAAAGAAAGAAAAATGTGCAACACTGTGACCTCCAGGCACTTGTCAGGCTGGTCCAATATCTTACTCTTTGGCGGCAGGGATATTTTTGAGACAGGAGGGAGCGCAGGATAAGCAGTTTGTTGTGTTTATAGAAACGTGTCAGTTTTCCGGGTCTGGAAGAGGAGGGAAAAACAAAATGGAGTGAGGAAAAATATTTCTACTATCAGAGTTTATTCCCCGTCTTCTAAAGGTTTTCTTCTTTATGTCCTTGCTTACGTTTTGGTGCCCTTCCTTCCTTAATTCCCCTGATATGATACTTTTATCCTTTCCTCCTGGTGTTCTTTTTCTCCCAACGTGTTTCTCTTTCCTTTTTTCTGTCCTTGAGTCCTACCTCCTTTCGTTTCTGTCCTTCCTTGTGTGTTCCTTCCTCCCTTCCTTTATTAACTTTTCCTATTTCATTGTTTTCTTTTTCACTTATTGTCTTCCTTCCTTTGTCCTTTATTCCTTGTGTCCTTCTTTCCTACCTTCCTTCCTTATCTACTTCCTATTTTCATTGTGTTGTTTCTTTCCCTCTTTGTCTTTCTTCCTTCTTTCTGTCCTTCCTTCATTCCTTTTGTCCTTACTTCATTTCTTCCTTGCTTGTGTCCTACCTCCATTCCTTTGTTTCCTTGTGCATGTCCTCCTTCTCTTCTTTCCTTCCTTCTTCACTTCCTTCCACCTAGCCATCCTTCCTTCCTTCCTTTGTTCGTTTGTTCCTTCCTTCCTTTCATCTATCAATCCATCCTTTCTTTGTTCCTTTCTTCCAGCCCTTCCTTCCTTCCCTCCCTTCCTCCATTCATCCATGCTTTCTTTCACCTGTCTATCAGTCCATCCTTTCTTTGTTTTTTCCTTCTTTGCATCCCTCCTTCTTTTCATTTTTCCTTCCTTCCTTTAATCTATCAATCCATCCTTTCTTTGTTCGTTTCTTCCTTACATCCCTCTGTCTTTTCATTTCCTTCCTTCCTTCCTTCCTTCCTTCCTTCCTTCCTTCTTTCCTTCCTTTTATCTATCAGTCCATCCTTTCTTTGTTCCTTACTTCCCCTGTTCCATCCTTGCATCCCTTCTTCCTTCCTTCCTTCCTTCCTTCCTTTCTTCCTTCTCTCCTTCTTCTCTATCATCTATCCTTCCTTTCTTCCTTCTGTTAGTTTATAAATCCCTTAGCACCAGAATACATTAAAGACCTGTTGTTGCTGTATCAACCCTCCAGACCGCTTAGATCCTCTGGTTCTGGTCTACTCTGCAGACCCAGAACCAGAACCAGACATGGAGAAGCAGCATTTAGTTCCTATGCTCCACAAATCTGGAACAAACTACCAGAAAACTGTAAATCAGCCGAAACACTGATTTCCTTTAAATCAAGACTGAAAAGCCTCCTGTTTAGAGTTGTTTTCGGCCATAATAACAGGAACACTGACCAACATGTTTGATGAGTATTGATGTTTTCACCTGATACAGTTTAATATTTGTTATTGGTAACACAACCAGCGACTGTTTCTATGTGCTTATGATGTTTTTTTGTTTGCATGTTGGAAAGCACTTTTAACCGCCTTGCTGCTGAAATGTGCTATACAAATAAACTTGACTTGACTTCTTTTCTATTATGCATCCTTCCTTTCTTTTTTCATCCCTCCTTTTCTTCCCTTCCTTCCTCGGTTCATCCCTCCTTCATTCCATCAGCCCATTATTTCTTTGTTCCGTCCTTCCTTGTATCCCTCATCCTTTTCTGTCCATCCATCAAGCCATCCTTCTCCCATATTATTATATTTAAAATGCAGATTAAAGGGCAGATCTCTAGAAAGTTGAGTCTCTAATTTCTACATATAAATGTGTAGCAATCCTGCCGCGTCCTCCTGACTCCATTCCTTCATGTGTGTTTGTGTGCCTCCATCCTTCTCTTCCGTCAGCAGCGTTTCAGCTGGATGTTTCGGAGCGTGCCTGCCTGCTTATGTGCCGTTTCTGTAATCTGGAAATGAGCTTACTGCAGTGCACTTTTTTTTATTTTTGCCCCATTTGATCCTGGACTTACTCATTTTCTTTATTACAAAAGCATTGGGATTTTCAGATTAAATATCATTTACCGTAAATCTTTTCCCAGAAAAGGGAAATGCAAAACGATTTGTTGCGCCACCATTTCTCAGAACCGAGGCGGTCGGACCGATAAGACCCCTTTGCTGTCCTCTCTCAGCAAAGGGGTCTGTGCAATAGTGATTTATCTGTATACAAACAGTTTTTGTTCATATCAGCGTACATTTGTTTTTCATGCTACGCATACACCGCTGTTTGCATAAATGTCATGCTGATGAAGATGAATTGCAGTAACTATAGGCTTAGGAACGAAACGGCCCAATAAATGCTTGTATGTCTATTTGATGACAGTAAGTAAAAAAAAAAAAAATTGTAAATGGGCTGAATTTTTATTGCGCTTTTCCAGTCGTAGTACGTACAGTTAAAACCAGATGTCGACAAAAGTTGCGTATTTGTGACTAATTTGGCTGTAGGCTTTGGGTCGTTGTTCATTTGGAGGCCCGGTTTGGGCCCAAGCTTCAACGTCCCGCCTGACGTCTTGAGATTTCTGGCTCAAATATTTTCAGTGCAGCGTTCTCTCATCGTGACGCCATCTGTTTGATGACGCGCACCAGCTCCTCCTGCTGCCAAACATCCCCACAACATGATGCTGCCACTCCCGTACCTCACAGTTGGGATGGCCTTCTCAGGCGTAGAAAGCTTCCTTTTCATTAAATTTCATGATGGGGATAATAGTCAAACATTGTATTATAGTGTCATCAGACCTTCACACGTGTATATTATAGGATATAAAGACCTTTATTATTATTATTATTATTCTTTAAGCCGCTGCAGCTCTTAGTTGCCAGGTCTAATTAGACCTCCTTCATGCCTCTGTGGTCACACATCTTCAAACAGGAGCTTACATTTACAGTAGAAACATTTAGTCAGGGCATTTTGGTTGTTAATGATTGACTGGTGCATGACTCAGCTGCACTTTAAGAGTTTATTTTGCTGCTTATTGTCCTTTACTCAGAATTGGCTGATCTCTGGTTATATCGGTCATATCGCCACTCCTGTAGTCGCTCTCGTTCCCCCAGCAGCCTTATCAGATCCTGCTGGAAGTCTCGGGTTTTCCCTCCCATCTCTTTAAGTAAGGAATATTTGCAAACCCTGTTTCAAAAAAGGATTAAAAAAAAAAACACAAATAGTGCTAAGGTAGATGTGAGTTTATACAGTACAGATGGGTTGGAGCTGCTGCCAGGCGGAGCATTTGTAGAAAAGCATGGGGAGGAAAAAATAAGCCGCACCATCGCCAATGCTTTGACTGTGAGAACCATGCATGCATAAGCCGAGTTAAAATGAAAATCAGGATTCAAAGAGCGCAGCCCTCAGGTGTCGGAGCAGCTCACTAAGGAGAGAAGGTGATGCCATTAGCTGCCAGTGATTTGTTTTAGTCAGAAGTGTGCTGGCTTTCCAGCAAAGGCTGCATGGTGTACTGCTGGAGTACAAACCGGGCCTGCACATGACTCAGACACTCAGCGTGATGCCCGTGAGTAGCGGCTAAGTAGCTCCCATGGACCGTATTTGTGAATGGGAGGGTTGGACTTTAAATCTTTGCATGTCGGGGAAGGAAAAAAAAAAAAAAAGAAATTAAAGATTAACGCATTCCTAGAACGTTATCAAGCTGCAGCGGGACATAAACGGCGTTCAGATTAGATTTTTTTTTTTTTTTTTCCTCCTGCTGTATTTTGCTCGGCCTGCGTGGGCGTGAGTGCCGTTTTACGCCTCTAAACCGGCGAACCCGACACAGTGCTCCGTTCCTCGAAGGCTCAGCCGTATCTAGGTTACAAGTACCAGTTTCTAGGTTTATATAGCAACAACACAAATCAGCCAGGAATATACAGTCGGCTAAAATAAACATTAACAAGGCGTTCAGATGATTTATTGGAGTGCCAAGCAAGATTAAACTGTTTTCTCTTGGGTTTAGACATTTTTAGCAACTACCTACTCTCATGTCTTGGAGATGCTGTTTGCATTACGAACACATAAGACCTTAAAGGCTCAAATATTGAGGATTATTTTGTAATTGGATGGAATTTATTTGTTTTAAACCCAGCAAACCAGCTTTGCTAAGATGATGTTTTGAGGTTAAATGTGACACACAATAGTCGTGTGGAAAAATGGGGGCCGGCTTGTAAATGTGTTTCTTATTAAGAAAAGTTTACATTTCTCACCTAAGTAACAAAAATAACGGTGTTTCACTCATTAAACAAAAGATATGAGCTAAAATGTGGTTGCTAGCTGAGGAAAAAGTTAGGACACCCTACCCTTCATAGCTGAAATAACGTCTTGTAGCCATCTAGCGGGATCTGCCGCCGGTCTGAGGATCGTTTACCCCAATAATCACCTTTTAGCTGTGAGATGTTTGAGTGGTTTCTTGCCTGTTTATATGAGTAAATCTATATGAGATTAAGATCCGGGCTTTGACTAGGCCCAGGACCCTTCATCCCTAAATACGCAGCTAATCCTTGGTGGATTCACTGATTTGTTCTGAAAAAAATCAACTTTAGACTCATCTTTTCAACTTTATTTCACAAGTCCTGATCCTTACATGCGCCCACCCCGGGGCGCTCTAGTCTGGCCTTTATGATTGTCTTTGAGAGCAAAGGTTTCCTCCTTGCACACATCCTGAAAGTTAAACTTCTCTTTCTGAATTTTACAAGCATGCATACTCACACAAGTAGCCCAAGTCTGCTGCAAGTCCAGTGAGGACATTTAGTTTTTTTTGGAGACCTCTTTTAGCATCTTGCGATCTGTGAACGTCTCTAGATCAAACCCGGTCATATTGTCAGTTTTGAATGTCCTCCAATTCTTTTTGGACCTTTTTGAATGCCTTACTAATCGCATTAGCTGCTAAGATCTTCTTTCTGAAAGCCTCAAACGTATCTTTGGATCTCCTCATGGTGTTCCCTCTGACTTCAGCAGCCTGGAGCCCCACACTGTCTGAGGTTTAAACAGTGCAAACCTTCAAAACGCAGAGTCACGATGCTCTAATCATGGACAGCTGACGCCTGTGTGTGATTATGGTCTTTTAAGTGGGGATAAATGTGGAGGTGTACTAATTTATTCCACACCACACCACAGTTTATTTGAAATATTTTGAAAAGTATTTTCTCTCACTAATTCCAGTTTTTTATTTATAGTAATTGTTAAAATGTATGTTGAATATTCATACTTCCAAGTATACAATTTTTATGCATTAACATGAAATCAGGGATGTAAAGGTATTATTTCGGAGGCAAAAATGTCTTTGTATGCAATTCCACAAGCCTCTAGTTCTCCTTTAATCAGCCAATCAGATCGTTAAACCTTTAGCACTCCATACTGGATGCTGCGTATAGTTTTCAGGCCTAATTGGGTTTAAAATAAAAACTTGATCACAAACCTCTTTCAGCTGGAGAATGGTGCAATCTATAATTCAATACATTCAAATTACTGCCCAACCGCATCAGATCATGTTAGATCTGCTGCTGCCAGGACCTCAAATGGCTGTAAAAGCTGCATAGCCAAGCTAACTTGTAGCGGTACTAATGGTACCAATGTTTATATATTAGTTATTTATGTAATTAGCTGTAGCGACCATAAGCAATGTAGTAAAGAGACTTTCTTCTATCGGTATAACAGGTACACCCCTCCCCTGCTTCTGGTCATACCTAACTGGGCGTGCTCAGTTCATTCAGTTGAAAGCATTCCTTTACACTCACTCTGTTATTACGTCTGGTGTCCCCCAGGGCTCTGTCCTTGGCCCGCTCCTTTTTATTATTTATCTCCTCGCCCCATGACTCCATCCTTCGCCATTTTAATATCAAGTTTCACTGCTATGCCGATGACACCCAGCTTTACCTATCCTGCCAACCATCTGCACCATTATTCCTCTCTCACCTCTCCTCTTGCCTCTCTGCTTTTAACTCCTGGTTCACTGCAAACTTACTTAAACTAAATTCTGATAAAACAGAAATTCTTCTAATTGGTACCAATTAAACATTCTCTAAAGCCAATAACTTTTCTTTAACTATTGACAGTTCCTCAATCTCCCCTTCTCTCCAGGCAAAAAGTCTCGGTGTCACCCTTTCCTCTCAGTCCCACATTAACAACATTATTCGCTCTGCTTATTTCCACCTCTGCTCCATAAACCGCCTCCATCCTACCTTCAGACCCACTCCACCTCTGTCCTTGTTCATAGCCTAGTCACCTCCCGTCTTGACTATTGTAACTCTCTCCTCCTCTGTCTCCCACAGAAAACCCTCAATAAACTTCAGTATCATGACCCTAACCTCCTCTTTCCAACACATTACCCCTGTTCTACAACAGCTGCACTGGCTTTCCATCCAATTCAGGATCCAATTTAAGTTACTCCTCCTTACTTTCAAGGCCATCCATAACCTTGCCCCTCCTTAGGTGTCCGAACTTCTCCATATTCACACTCCCTCTCACTCTCTCAGGTCTTCCTCTTCCGTTTGTCTCTGTGTCCTGATCCATCCCCCCCAAGACCATGGGTGACAGAGCTTTTTCCTATTCTGCCCCCCAAAACTTACATTTTTAAAGCTGCCTACTCTCTATAAATGCTTTATTTTGTATTTGTTTTAGATTATTGATGCTTTGTTGTTGTATTGCCATTTATGTGGTTTTAATTTTGTACAGTGTCCTTGAGTGTTATGAAAGGAGCTTTTCAAACAAAAAAATGCATTATTAAAATCTACAAACTTGTTAGGACACTCTAAAAATATTATTTATGTAATAATTAGACTCAAGGATTCCACGTAAATGGTCGTCGTTTAACATGAAGAGAGCTCATGTATCAAATATACAGAGCCTTGCAAAAGAATTCAACCCCAAGGCATGTTTTGAATTTGCCAAAAGGCACGTGGGCAACTCCCCAAATGTTTGGGCAAAGGCGCTCTGGTTTGATGAGACTAAAACGGACGTTTTTCGCCACCAAGAAAAACACCTGGCACAAACCCAACACATCCCATCACCCCACACTGAAACACGGTGGTGGCAGCATCATGCTGTGGGGATATTTTTCAGCAGCGGGGGCTGGGAAACTGGTCCGAGTCGAGGGAAAGATGGATAGAGCTAAGTACAGGGATGTTCTGGAGCAAAACTACTCTACACTACTACAGTAGTACACTACTGCCTGTGATTTGATTGAGACAGAGGCTCACCTTTCAGCGGGACTTGACTGGTTTAAAGAGGAAAAATATATGCTGGAATGGCCTAGTCCAAGTCCAGACCTCGATCCGATTCAGAATCTGTGGTCAGACTCAAAGGTTGCTGTTTCACAAGCAAAAACCCCCCAAACATGGAGGAGCTGAAGCAGATTAGCCTCGAGTAATGGGCAGAAATCCCAGCAGCCAGATGTGGCGAGCTCATGGAGACGGATCCAAAGTGACTGCAGCTGGAACTGCTGCAAAATGTGACCCAACAAAGTATGACTGAAAATGTCGCTGACGCCATGGGGGGTGAAAACTTTTGCAAGCACTTTAAATAATAGTGCTATATTAACAAGAAACTTAATTAATTAAAGTTCTTTAACCGTAATCGTTGTTGATCTTCTGTGGCGTTAACCCCAGTGGAGTTAGGTGTCAGTCAGCTGTGTATTAGACCTTAACAGGGGGATATCTGCTAATTTTACACCTTAGTCAGACAGTATATGCCAGCAGCTGTTGTTAAATGTTTTTGATAGTAAAATAAAAAAGTAGCATATTTGGTTTTGTACGTCAGTTAATTTCACAAAAGCGCTAGGAAAAACATGTGGCTTAATCACGTCATGTGTCTGTGTTGATGAATTAGGTTCCTTTTGATTCCCGAACAACTATGAGCATTGAGGTAGTGACTACTTTCTCCCCCCCCAACCGTTTCAAGATGTCAGTCAAATAAGGAGATGTCCTCCTCCCTCCTTTTCATGCAGCGCTGTTTTAAAACCCATGTTAGCAACACCCTGTACCTTACTGTGCCCACTGGTAAAATAAATAGTCTGCTGCGATCAGGAAGCAACCCTAATTAGGTACTTAACCTGAGGAAGACAATAGGAAGTTGGATTTATGGTTTTCTCCATGCAGTCAGTTTTTCTTCTTACGAATAAGAAAATTTAGGTTTTTTTTTTTCTTATTCACATGCTCTCAAATTTGGCAAGGCATCCTGAGGTGACGTGGATGAGGAGCCAAACGCACGCTGACAGGCAGGAGGCAGGGAGTTGGCGTAATGAATAAACTTTCATTTAATTGAAACCAAAGCAAACACGCCTGCAGGCAGGCTGTTTAAAAATAACAGGCCCGACAACACAGAAACCAAAACGTGCCGTGGCAAGACCGAGGACAACCTGCGACATGCGTCTGACTGAGAACAAAGGGGAGCCGGGGAGGACTGTTGCCATTTATTCTGAGGATGGAACCCACAGGAGCAAGAACAAGTGCAGTAATTGGCGACAGTTGTGGGAGGAGTTGTGGAGGGGAACCAAGGAAACGGACCGAAGGAGGAAAACAGGGATATGCGGACGGGTTGCGTTTGACTGGCTGTAAAGTAAGTCTTGTTGATGAGATAATTAAGCAGCTTCCTGATGTTTGTGCAACTGTTCGCCAACTCTTACTACGCGCTCAGCTGGGAGTTTTCGCAGAAATGCAGAGGGGACCACTGCTGACGTAAACCATATTCCAGGCAAACCGGCGACTCTCGCGTGTATGCACCCTTGTGTCGGGATTTTCTCTTCCCTGCTGAGGAAGGGCCGACCCCGAGGGCCATGCAACAGCTTTACCTTATAGGCCTTTTTGAACTTTTTTTTTTTTTTTTAAAAAGAAAGAAAAGCAGATCTACATTCTGAGTTGTATAATTTCTAGATAATTGCTGTCGTGACCAAATACCAATCTTGTCGGTTTATCGGGGCAGGCGCTAATAAAACTCCCAAACTCTCATGCTGCAGCTTGCTGCTTGGATGGTGCCGTATCGCTGCGGCGGGGGACAGAAAGATTTATTAGCTTTGCTTTTTTATTTGAAAAGTATTAGATTGTCGTTGTGTTTTTTTGGCGGCCAGCTGCTTCGCGCGCTAATCTCCCCGGGATAATTCGATGGCGTGTTTTTCTTATTTTCCTCGTGCCTCTTCTCCGCCGTCTTTTTGGATCTTACCCGTGTCTTTGACAAACATCGCAATACAGTATGCACACGGATCTCCAGATGGCTATAAGTCTATATTATGGATTTGCTTTTTATTACACCTGCCAGATACTATTAGGTAGCAGCGTGGAGATTTAGTGGCCAGCCTGGGACTGCAGGGGTAGTGCTACTGGTTGGTGAAAGCTGCTCCGCACCTACGGCGCCTTGCAAAAACTATTCACACCCATGCTACAAGCACAAACTCTAAATTCCCTAAAATAAAATTCAGGGTTAAGTTAGAAAATGTCTCTCTTAGTCCTGTTTAACTGCAAACTCATCACCTAGACCAGCAGGCCAGGCCAAGAGAGCATTAATAAGACCACCAGCCACTTGGCAACTGTGGAGGAGCTGCAGCGATCCACAGCTCGGGTGAGAGAAACCATCAACAGGAGCCAGACACTCTGGCCTGGCAGTGAAATGTAGTAATAGCTGTATATTGGGGTGGGGGTGTTTTTTCTGAAAAACTTCAGACATGGCCGGAGGTTCAGGGTCTAGATCTGACTTTCGTCTCTTTGAATGGCCTAGTCAAAGTCCAGGTCCAAAGCCAATAGACAATATGTGGAAAGACTTATAAATGGATGTTTATAGATGCTGTCCGTTCAATCTGACTGCGCTGTCGCTGTTTTGCAAAGAAGGATTGGCAAAAACTTTAGTCTGTAGGTGTCGAAAGCTGGTAGATACCCCCAAATGAAAGGTGGTTCTACAAAGTATTAACCCAGGAGGGCTGAGTATGTATGTATAGTACATTTTTGGGTTTTTATTTGTAAAGGGAATATAGAAAACTACAGAAACGTGCCGCTTTTTGTCGGTCTACAATATAGAAATCCCATAAAAAGAGGATAAGTTCACGGGCGTGAAGAGTGAAAGTAAACCTGTGTACGTCGGTGCTTAAAAATGACATTTCTCTCATCCTATTTTCCCCTTTAGCACCGTTCACTGATCCCTTTTCATCCCCGTCTGCAGCTGCATGCGATCCCACATCACACCACTGAAATCCGGGGGTGAACGGGTTAAAAGCTTTCACTGCAATAAAAAGGGCCCGGCTTATCCCTGAGTCTATTTTTAGCAGCACGCACACCAGATCTGAGCACGTGCGCATGTGGTGCACAAACAATCATTATTTCTGGTTCTCTTCCCCCCCCCCCCCCATGTTGATTCTCCCCTTCATGATTGAGCGGTTTGTTGCTGTGAATCGCGTTGCTAAAAATGGAGCGTGGGACGAGGGCATGCATGACACAAACTCTGCCCTTTTTTTTTTTCGTGTGTGTGTGTGTGTGTGTGTGTGTGTGTGTGTGGTTGCCGCTGTGGTAGGTGCACTCACCTCGTTGTGGGTAATTTCAGGCCTTATTGTCAGGTTTGTCAGCTTGCTCACTTGTGCAGACATGTTGTTTCTGTCACTAAAAGCCAAATTACAAAAAAATCGTTGCAAAATACTCCTCTGCGGCGTGTTCCCACAATGCCGCTCCCTCTCTCTCACAGAGGAGTGTCCATCCAGCCAGACAGTTCGTCAGCTCTGTCCTCCCCTGTGCCACCGACTTGGTTGAACATGATCAACCGTCCGTCAGAGAACAAACCCAGGGGGTCCCTTGTCCAACTGCCTGGCCCCCAGCGTGCACAAGCTCCACTTTGTCCTTGTGCAAACGATGCACAAGACCCGCTTCATCCCGCCTCGCCCCACCCCCCGCCTTCCAGAAACAAACACCTAATCATGGCGTTTAAACCCAAATCATTAGAAAGGCCTTGTTTTTAATTGGTGTTAGGACAAAGACAGCAGAGAGTGAGTATGAGCTAATGAAAGCAACGGGACGCGTCCTTTGTCCCAGTGTCTTTCGTCGAGACCCAGCCGAGAAATGGGATACACTGTGTTCTGCCAACGAGCTGTCGGCGGCAATTATGGTTTACACTGCTTCCCCGGAACCCTATGCCTGTGCCTTTTGACATGGTGCTGGTCGCAGGGGTGTACGCAGAGTATGAATGTCTGGCCGGACCAGCAGGGAGATGCTGATGTTATGCAAGCAGATTAAAGATTATCCAGCTAGTAGAAAACATAAAAAAAAAGAGAAAGTTAAGACATATTAAATGTTGCACCTGTTACTCTGTGTGCATGGTAGGTGCAGGGCCACTATGAGCAACTGCAATAGCGTGGGTGTTTGTTGTTGTAAGGCAATAGGCCCGGCTAGCGGGTTTTTACAGTTGCATCACAGATCTCCTAGCAACCATTTGTGGTATTGTCTTAGAAGCTCATTAGAAAATCAACTGTGAGCAAATATGAGCTATTTATTGAGGAGCTCTACAAATAAAAATACACAAGGAATGTAGAAAAAAGCTGTGAAAAAAAATGCAGATTAAAAACAAAAAAGTTTTTTCAATAAAACTTTAAATCATTGCAAAAAATACATAAGTGGTCATTTTATGCCACCCAATGTGGGTATAAAAATGCTTCCTAGAGAACTTATTAGCGGTAAAGGTGAGATGATGGTCACTATTTTGAAGAAGAAAAAACTGCACAGATTTTTCTGAATAACATTAGAAATAGGTAGCTTTGTTTTATAGATAAGCGATTAGAATAAAAAATAGCATTGAGCTCTGTTATCTGAAACCACACAGTGAGGCAACCAGTCTCACCTGTTTGTTTGTCGAAGTTTCCAGGATAGGAGACCAAAATAGAAATAAGAAAAGGCTGAAGTGGTTTAGGAATTTTAAAACACAGTACTTTATGTAGTTAAACATCTTACTCAAATTCAGAAACATGTTTTAATAAAACAGCTGTTATACCGCTTGTATGATTTAAACTTTTGTTATATATGACAATATCACCTAAAAGGAAAAAGAGAAAGAGAGGATGTAGGGTGGTGTCAGAAGTGGGGTTTTTGGAGTAGGATGCAAGTGCAGACAGAAAGGTTGGATGAGCAGTGAGATTGTTTATAAATTTAAAAAACAACTTGCAACATGGCGCGAGGAGTCAATGGGACAAGAAAAATGTGTACAAGGAGTAACGGGCCATCAGAAAGTACAACAGAAGAATCCAACAATGAAAACAAACCGGGACCTTAAATACAGAGGGGCGAGTGGAGAATGACATTGAATGCAGGCGAGACTGAAGAAGGGAGGCTTATTAACACCAGTGGAGCTGAAAAAAGACACAAAAACTCTTAATTAAAGGAGATGGACAAATACAAACCTAAGGGAATAAACTAGAATACACAGGGAACAGAACACAGGAATAAACTAAGCAACCAAACATAAAAGAATGAACAAATTTGGAAACATCGTGCAAACAATAATGGACACAGAGAAACAAACTGAATAAGGCAAGACCTTATTCCTTATAAAGAACACGATAAGGAAATTATCTGAAATAAAACCAAAACCCATACACTAGAGGATCATATCAGGAAAGAGCTATTCCTGTTCTGTTCCAGACACCTGAAATACTAACTGGATCCCATTCCCTAGCATGCCTCAGCCTATCTTCTAGTATTCATGTCACTTTGACAAAGAGTGGCAGTTAGACTATCCCTTGTGAAATGGGAGGAGAAGGCCATTGCACAATTGTTGACCCCATTTATGAGAAGGGAATGACAAAATCACGTAGACAATAGCCAAACAAACAGCAGTCGTCGGACACAACACGTCAATAAAACTGTATTTTTACCTAACTGAAAGCACTGGGCTCTATCTCAGTAAGCTAAGCCTGAAGATGGCTGTTTCTTTTTGAGAAGTACACTCTCCTGTCCCCTTATTAGGTCCACATTGCTAGCGCAGGGCTTGATTGTTTGTTGCATAGATTCAATAAGGGGTCAGAAAGATGGCTGGTGGATTTTGGTCCGGATTGGCAGGGTGGGATCGTGTAAATCTTCTGTTCCATATCTCAAAGGGAGTGAAATCTGTAACTGTGGAGGCCTTTCACATACAGTGAACTAATTCACACCTTCAAGAAACTGTTGGAGATCATCTGATGCTGGAGTAACAATACTCCAAGTAGGCTGTGATGTTTAAATTGAGATTCTCAGTTGGTTCCTAGGGGACCAAAATGTGCCATAAAAACACCTCACACACGATTACACCACCAGCACCAGCCGGGACCGTTGATACAGGACGGTATACAATCTTTCTCTCATGTGGTTTGCACTAAATTCTGACCCGACCCTATTAATGTCGCAGCTGAAAGCAAGGCTCATTGGATCTAATCTGTTGTTGCCCGGTTCTGGTGGGTCAGTGTAAACAGCAGCGGTAGGTTCCTGTTCTTAGCAGGCAGGAGTGGCATCCGTTGTGGTCTTCTGCTGCTGTAGCCCATTCGCTTGATATATTGCCCAGCCATAGTATGATGTGTTGTTTGTTCAGAGAATGTTTTCTACATATCTTGGTTGAAACAAGAGGGTTAAAACCCCCAGTGGGTCGAGGAAGATGGCCGTTCACATTGAGCCTGGTTCTGGTTCTGCTGGAGGTTTTCCTCCCTGTTAAAGGGGAGTTTTCCTCTCCACTGTCGCTTCATGCATGCTCAGTATGAGGGATTGCTGCAAAGCCATCAACAATGCAGACGACTGTCCACTGTGGCTCTACGCTCTTTCAGGAGGAGTGAATGCTGCTTGGAGAGACTTGATGCAACCTGCTGGGTTTCCTTAGAGAGGAAACTTTCTGACCAATCTGTCTGGAGGATTTGATGGAATTTGACTTTGTAAAGTGCCTTGAGATGACATGTTGTGAATTGGCGCTATATCGATAAATTGAACTGAATTGAATAGAGTTTGAGCAATTGGTGCCCCTCTGCCATTGTGACCCAGTCTGGCCTTTCTCAGACGTCAGTAAGGCGTCTCTGGATAGTCTCTCTTTTTTGGACCATATTCTGTCAACTTCAGGTGTTTGTGTGTGAAGATCCCAGTAGATCAGCCGTTTTTGAGATGCTGATTGCAGACAAACATACCAGTCACTCAAACCCCCTTTCCTCATTATTCTGATTCTCACCTTGGTCTTCGGTAAGCCATTTCCCCTGTTTGCTGTGCTTTGTAAGCACAATTGACAAAAATAAATACCCAACAAAGTATTGATATAAACCACACAAGACTCTGAAGCCATTGCTGTGCTTGTACAATATTTTTAAAGGAGAAATGTGATGTATTTTCATGCAAATCTTTGGCTTGTTTGGAATAATTTGCGCTGTTACCAATTAGCTGGAATACATCAAACTGGGATTGGCCGTTTATGCCAATAAGGAGAATGAAGAAAGTACATTTATTTCAATATTTGCAAGCTAATAGCCCTTAGTTTATCTTTTAAGGGACAGGGAGCATTTGGTTTTTAACTCAGACAAAAATGGATTACCAATGCACCGACCCAACAGGCCTGATTGTGCAGGACAGAAGGGGTGAAATGGCGCCCGACTAGTTTTTCCCAATAATTAGCTGCTGATGCCGTCGTGTTTTACCTTAGGTGCTTGGAGAAATGATTTTGGGTGCATTTTGGAGGCTTTCATATAAATGTTTGGCTTTTAATGAACAAAATAAATGATGTTGAACATACTGAACAAAGGAGAACTACAGTTTTTCTTTCTTACACTTAATCAAGCTGGAGCTCATAAATTTCCAGCTTTTTAAATGAAAGCTTCGCACTCTCGCCGCTTAAATTATAAATGCGCTTATAAATTTCATACAAACCCCCTATTGAAATGTCACAGCTATATTAGATCCATAAATCTGAGCTGCAGGTTCGGCTCCCAGTGCATCCCTGCTAGTTTTGGCTCAAACTTCTCTGCAGAGTGACTCTCAAACTGTTCGGCCGCGCTACAGACGCCTGCAGTGTCATCACCAATGTCCGGCTAATTCTTTGACTTCCCATCAAACCCGGTTAATGGCTTTGCTGCGGTGTTTTTTTGACTGGGCCGACGTGAAATGAGGGTCAGATGGTTGTTTCTGAAACGCTCGGTTAAGCGCACAGCCAGCGGAGTCTCACGCAGGGGTCACCCATTCTCTCTTCTTTCTTTCTTTTTTTTTTTTTATCAGTCGGCATGACGTCAGGCGGTGCCCTCGGGAAGCGAATTTGCGACCCAGAGGAAAACGCTCTTCAAGGAGAGGCGTGTTTGATTAATCGTATTGTTCCTGTCGGGTTCACCTTGTTCGGCGGAGTCACCCTGGACGAGGCGGCCAGAACGGAAGCGCGCTGAATGTAATGAGGCCGGAGCATCCTTCCTCTCTTTCTCTGTCCCCCGTCCCGCTTTGTAAACGCCACGGTGCCACGGACAGACGTCTCATTCTCATTCCCGCTGCGTAACAAAGGCCTCTTTCAGCGCGCCGTCCGCTGGCCAAGCCAAGACTGGGTCAAGTTTTGCGGTGGACGCAGCTCTCTACTTCTGCAGCCCCCCTCCCTCCCCACCTTCCCCCCGGTCTCCCTGCAGTTCGCAAGAAGCCTGTTTTTGACAGAAAAAGTAGCTGCATTCGGTTGAGACGGCTGACTCTCCGCCCGAGGGTAGCTGAGGCTATTTTTAGCTTCCCGTCTTCCCGATGCTTACCCACTGGGACCCAGGAGATAGGAGGAATGAGAGAAAGAGTGGGAGAAAGATAAGAGAGGAGGAGGGGAGCTGCTGGGTAACTAGGCTGCATTTAAGATTGATGGGGCTTGTTCCCAACGTGCTGGTTACCTCTTCTCTCGTTTCTGTGCTGCCTCTTGCTCCCTTTAGCGGTCCGTCTCGCTCTGCTGCTACGCGCATCCTGCAAAACTGTTCACACCCAGCCGAGTTTGGCCGTAAAAAAGTGTTTCCCCGAGATTTTACACCACAGACCAACACAAAGTAGTGCCCAAAGGATACGAGGCACACTTTTATTACCGTAATTTCCAGACTATAAGGCGCACTGTCGTTTTTTTATTTTTGGTTGTTGAGAAAATGAAAGGCCTTTAAGTGCGCCTTGTTGTCCGGAAAATACGGTAGTCTATAAATAGAAATGTGAAATCCGGGGCTTGCATTCGTACTCAGCGCCTTTTGCTCTGATACAAAATGCAAATGCATGCCACACTTTCCAGATTTTCACCTTTGAATGCCGTGTGTTCCTTTCCCCCCGCTTCACAATTATGTGGCGCCGGTGTTTGCAATAGGATGTCTTAAAGTGTGCGGCTGTGTCCTGACAAAATGGAGGGGAAAAAAGATTGATGGGGCTTGTTCCCAACGTGCTGGTTACCTCTTCTCTCGTTTCTGTGCTGCCTCTTGCTCCCTTTAGCGGTCCGTCTCGCCCTGCTGCGCGCATCCTGCAAAACTATTCACACCCAGCCGAGTTGGGCCACATTTTGTGCCGTAAAAAGTGCTTCGTCGGGATTTTACACCACAGACCAACACAAAGTAGTGCCCAAAGGATACGAGGCACACTTTTATTACCGCAATTTCCAGACTATAAGGCGCACAGTTGTTTTTTTGTTGTTGATTTTTTTGTTGTTTACAAAATGAAAGGCTTTTAAGTCCGCTTTGTAGTCCGGAAAATACGGTAGTCTATAAATAGAAATGTGAAAACGGGGGCTTGCATTCGTACTCAGCGCCTTTTGCTCTGATACAAAATGCAAATGCATGCCACACTTTCCAGATTTGTTCCGCATTTGAATGCAGTGTATTCTTTTCCCTCCGCTTCACAATTATGTGGCCCTGGTGTTTGAAAGGGGGGGAAAAGGCGCCTCCCTCCCCTTTGACCGTGCGGTCAGCCCTGGCTCTCCAACCAGCCGCATGCAAAGACATCCATCCTTCCCTAATTTGCAGCAGCTTAAGTGGGAGATGTAAACGCTGCGACCAGCAAGTTGTGCAAAACCCGGGGTCGATTTACTCCGAAGCCACAGGTGTCATCACACGCAGATGCACCTCATTTCCATTGCAAAGTGCAGCAGTTTGTCATTTGAATAGCCTCGTCTGGAGATATCGCCTGTCTCCTCGCTGTTTACATGAAAGTGCGGCGGCGTGCAAACAAGCCCGGCCGCCCCCGGGTGTGACCAGACCCCTGTGTGAGGCGCCCGGGTCACGCCGCCGGACGGAGTCTGCGGGGTCCAGCCCGCTCCGAATGGGCCGAGCGAGTCCTCCCGGGGACGGGTGCGAGCGCGAGGAGCTCAGCCCTCCGTGCGAAGGTGGCGCGAGACGAATGCGCAGTCCGCTAATTAAGATTGCTTGTGTGCGAGGCCGCTCCAGAGAGACCTCCAGAAATAGATCGCGGATAGTTAGGCAGGCCGCCTGTTTTCCGCTCTTTTAATCCTCCGGAGGGATTTCACATGTTTTTTTTAATTTTTTTTATTATTATTATTATTTTAATCTCAGATCTGAAGGAGTAATTGCACGTTGGTTCTCCTCGGATGTCTATGTGATCAGAATATATGTGAAACAGGTGCTTGTGGGTTGCCAAAAATATTCTGTATGCACACGAAGGCAGACACACACTTTCATTGTGATTTGGCTCCATCTTTTTCCCCTCCTTACCTCTTTCTCCCCCCCCCCCCCCCCCGTCCCTCATGCACCCTCTTCCTCCTCCTCCTCTTCATCCCGCTCCTCCTCATCCTCCGTGTCGCTCTGCTTTTTATAGCCATGTCTTCCCAGGGCTCAGCAGCTACAAAAGCCTTTTCATGTTGCCACTATAATTACAGCCTACACACAGGGACATGCATGCATGCACACACACACACACACACGCACACACACACACACACACCAGATAGGAGCCTCTTTGTGTCTGCATGTGTGTGCGCGGTGCGTGCTCTGCATGTGCTGCTATACACAAAAGGGTGAGCTATTTTTACCTCCCCCTCCCCTCCGCTCTCCTCTCCATCGCCTCCTCATCCCTCTCGCCGCCGCCGCTGTTAGCCACATTTGCTATGCCGAGCACAGGCGCTATCAATCGAGCGCCAACACACACACACACACGCCGAGCTGGCACACAAGCACGCACAAGTGCTGATGAGCGCTCAGCATCCCTCCGAATCGAAGCTTATCTCAGAGCTCCTCTCCGGTCCAAAGCATCTCTCTCTCTCTCCCCCCCACTCGTCCCTCGCCCTCGCCGCTCATGGATCAGGCTGCAGCAGCGTCGGCGCCGCGGCACGTGCTCCCAGCCGTCCGGATGACCTGAAGCCCCCAGTTTCACCGTGTCTTTTTTTTTTTTTTTTTTTTTCTCCCCCGTTTGTTTTTGTTTTTTTCCCTAAGAGCCGGCAAAGAAAGCAGAAGCCCCGTCTCAATGCTACGGACCATATTTGAAGCAGAATGTTCTCTTTCTCCCACAGAGGGAATCCTGGGGAAGGAGCAGTCACTCGAGGTCCTCAAGACATCGGCGCTCAACCACATCCCAACAGGTTGGACGATCCCTAATCCCTCTGTGTGTGTGTGTGTGTGTGTGTGTGTGTGTGTGTGTGTGTTTGGACGTGATTTCACTGTTAAGCACATCCTGTGTGACTTTGCATGCATAAATATTCCCTGTCTGGTTTGAGGATAATCGTCAGCTTCACCTCCTGAGGATGCTGCGTCCATCAAGCGGTTGTTGGAGGCGAGGCGAGGGGACCGTGTTTGGCTTTTCTTTACGCCGCCTGTCTCGCTGTGCCATTTTGCTGAATGAAAATCCGGAGAGCGGCGAAAGTGTTATGAGACCGCTGGCAACACACGCAGCAAAACCAGCTATTGTGCGTGCGGCTGGTGGGTCCGCTGCGAGTTCCTCAGTTGGTTCGGGTCTCAAAACAAACGGGGTTTGCAAAATTCTAAAAAAAAATAAAAATAAAAAATGGGTTTCTGTCAATGAATGTTTAGGTGTTCCCAGGGAGAGTGGAATGGAAATGAGTGGCGTTTGGGAGTAGTAGCTGAGGACGAGGTAGCGGGAAGGAGAAACTAGTGCGAGCAGAAAGCAACATCTGGGTTCATGATGGAGGAGTGAAGCGGCGCTGCTCGGTCAGCTCTCGCCCTCAGACAGCAGGTAGGCTAGATGAGAATCCGATTCATAAATCTGAGCGCTCGGTGCAGCAGCAGGCTGGCTCCCTCGCACGCTGCTGGGCTTGTTTGCTACGCGCCTCCGGCTAGGCTGATGAAATATTGAAACCCACCGGAGCGTCTTCATCAGAGATTCTGGAAATCTGTTGTCTTGGATACGGAGCTGCTGGGGGTTTCCTGTTGTGACCCGAACCTGTTTCCCTCACAGACTGCGAAGGTAGGAGGAGAGAAAATGGAGCCATCCATCCATCCATCTGTCCATCCATCCATCTGTCCATCCATCCATCTGTCCATCCATCTGTCCATCCATCTATCTGTCCATCCATCCATCCATCTGTGCGTCCATCCATCCATCCATCCATCCATCCATCCATCCATCTGTGCGTCCATCCATCCATCTGTGCGTCCATCCATCCATCTGTCCGTCCATCCCTCCATCCATCTGTCCGTCCATCCATCCATCCGTCCGTCCATCCATCTATCCGTCTGTCTCTGTCCGTCCGTCCATCCATCCATCCATCTGTCCATCCATCCATCTGTCCATTCATACATCTGTCCATCCATCAATCTGTCCATCCATCCATCTGTCCATCCATCCATCTGTCCATCCATCAATCTGTCCATCCATCCATCTGTCCATTCATACGTCTGTCCATCCATCCATCTGTCCATCCATCCATCTGTCCATCCATCCATCTGTCCATCCATCAATCTGTCCATCCATCCATCTGTCCATTCATACGTCTGTCCATCCATCCATCTGTCCATCCATCAATCTGTCCATCCATCCATCTGTCCATTCATACGTCTGTCCATCCATCAATCTGTCCATCCATCCATCTGTCCATCCATCCATCTGTCCATCCATCAATCTGTCCATCCATCCATCTGTCCATTCATACGTCTGTCCATCCATCCATCTGTCCATCCATCAATCTGTCCATCCATCCATCTGTCCATTCATACGTCTGTCCATCCATCCATCTGTCCATCCATCCATCTGTCCATCCATCCATCTGTCCATCCATCCATCTGTCCATCCATCCATCTGTCCATTCATACGTCTGTCCATCCATCTGTCCATTCATACGTCTGTCCATCCATCTGTCCATCCATTCATCCATCCATTCATCCATCCATCCATCTGTCCGTCCATCCATTCATCCATCCGTCTGTCCATCCATCTGTCCATCCATCCATTCATCTGTCCATTCATACGTCTGTCCATCCATCCACCCATCCATCCATCCATCCATCTGTCCATCCATCCATCTGTCCATCCATCCATCCATCCATCCATCTGTCTGTCCATCCATCCATCCATTCATCCGTCCATCCATCCATTTATCTGTCCATCCATCTGTCTGTCCGTCCGTCCATCATCCATCCATCCATCCATCCATCCATCCATCCATCCATCCGTTGCTCCATCCATCCATTCATCCGTCCATCCATCCGTTCATCCGTCCGTCCATCTGTTGCTCCATCCGTCCATCTGTTGCTCAATCCATCCGTCCGTCCTTCCATCCATCCGTCCGTCGCTCCATCCATCCATCTGTCGCTCCATCCATCCATCCATCCATCCACCCAATCATCCATCCATCCATCCATCCACTTTCAAAAGCCAGAAATTAAAACTGAACTTTATGATTTATTCTAGAAAACTGAAATCATAAAAGTTTAGCGTCTCTGCTACGGAGAGAGTCCCGTAGTGTTCAGCTCAGCGCTGCTACGTAGGTTCAGAGCAGTAACATGAACGTAAAAACAACAACAGCAACAACCTTTTGCATAATGAAGTCCTGATGACTTTGCGTTTGCACACTTCTAGTAATCGGATGCTGAGGGAGGAACAGACAGTGGTCTGTTTTAGGATGCAAAGCCGTGGTTGCTGCACCTGCAGGGAGCTGCACGAGTCAAAGCAAACACCTGAGTTTGGTTTCATACAAAGCAGCGCAGATTGTGTCAAGTGCACATTGAACGCTCAACTGGGATTTATTTATTGTGTGAATGCAGCCCATGATGTTTCGCAGAAGCCCGAGTTACGAGAGAAAGCGATTGCAACCAAAAACGGGAACCTCCACAAAGCGAACGCATGCCCAAGGTGGACTAGAAAGCGTTTGAGTGCAGGTTGGCCGCTCTCTGTCCCTTCCTCCTGCGTCAGGCCGGGCAGCGAGGTGTGACATGCTCAATTAAAGCCCTGCTGCAGAGCCCGGGATGGACTTTCGCCTCCGGGTCCTGCGCCGTCTCCTTCCTGTTGGACTGCGGCGCTGCAGAGCCGTCCCCCGATGTCGTTAAGGCGGCGACGAGTCGGAGCACGCTCGCCTTTGGCAGCGCGGGGGCTCACGCCAGCCCCTGCAAGATCACTGCGAGCTGGAGGTTAGGTTCCTTTGATGGAGGAGGTGTTGAGTGCAACAGAGACGTGACTTATGCATCGAACCTCATCGTTAAATTGAAATAAGGGTTCTTTGTTGCTGCGTTTACAGACTTTTGATGTATTTAGTGAGTCTGAAATTATTCCGATTGTTGGACCGATCACAGGATAAGCCACTTTGGACCTCTGGCTGATTGATGTGCGTCTGTTTTCTCTGAGTTTCTGCGCCTGTATGTCATCTCCTGTCCAAACGTCTCCTCTGTTGAACCCTAACGAGCGTGGTACCCGGGTGGTCCGACCGTGGGACAAGAGCTCAGCGATCCGGGGATCCAATCAAAGACCCTGGCATTGTCTGGTATATAAATATGTTCGCTGCTGGAGCCGGGGGAGGGGGGGTTGTTGTGTAGCACGCATGAAGGGTTGTAAACAGATCTGTTGTGGAGAGGACGGGGGCGGGGGGGAGGTGGGCGGGACGCTCCCGAGGCCGCAGAGGGACATAAACACACGCCGTGAATGAGACTTTCTGCATTTCCGAATCGCCTCGACGCCGGAATCTGCTCATCAAACCGGAGGGCGCGCTCCGCCGACGAGCGTGGCAACTGACGTGTGCGGCTTCTCTCCGCCTCCTCTCCGACAAGTCTGAGCCAAATCAGGCCCGCAGATCAAAGAGGATCCTCTGTTCAGATCCCACGTCGTCAAACCGAAACCGAACCCAGCTCTTGTCAAACAGGTACATGCGTGCGTTGTGCAAGACTCCTGGAGGCTTCCCGGCTCTCCCCCGGGACGCCGTCTCTGTTTTGCTTGTGCAGCGAAGGCCCTCGTGTTACCCTTTATCCCGCACACATCAGTAAACGGGAGTTACACGTTTGACGTCAGCGCTTGAGGACCGGGGGCCCATCTCAGAGTCGATCTTTAGCAAGCAGCAGCCAGGTTGCTCCCGGGGGCTTCTGGTTGGCTATTAGAGCTTCTGATTCCCAGCCCGGAGCTGCACCGTGCACGGCTAGTTAAGTTTGGGCCCTCTTTGTTTTGAAGTTTAAAGGAGCGGGCGGGCTGACGGTCGATCAGGCAAAACGGGGTTTTTGCTTTCTGCTGGGGTGTGTTTCCAGTTCAGCTCGACCATCTGCTGTCGTTTCTCCAAGATTTCAACGCAGCTTTACTGCCGTGGCAAAAACAAGGTACCCCCAGACGCAATCGGAGGGTCATAAAAGTGATCTTTGCCAGGTTGGAGCATAAATTTAACCTCAAGGGTGGAAAAACACAGCCAGGGTGCATCCTGGTGTGTGAAACCTGGTAATATTTCATATCGTTTGGCATTTTTGGAGTACATGTACGGCGCAACAAAAGAAAAGGCTAGGTCATTTATTTTCAATAAAGAAAAACACAATTTCCAGCTTAAAGTAAACATCCTCTCGGCCTGCAGACGTGCAATGCAGTTTTCTGAACTTATTTCGACTTTCAGAGCAAAGTGAATCCACAATCAGCTCCTCTTGGAGGTTTGCTTTGGACTTGGCGATGTCTCTGCAATGGCTTTGGCCGTGCTTGCTCGTGAAAAGGACTCGGAGAAAGCTGGTTTGCATCCCGGGCTCGGATCCCGCTTGGTCCCGGCCACGCTTGTGAATCTGCAGCAGTTCGCCACGCTCCACACTGTTTCTGCTTTCCTTTAAACGGCGTGCTGACTGCAGGTGAAGCTCACCGCCAGGACAAATTCTCGGGGTAAAAATGCGCTGCACTGCACTGCGCTTTTCTTTTTTTTTTTTTTTTTGTTGTTGCATCGTTTAACGCGAAATCCGTCTCTACTTGTTCGTCCTGACAACGAGGTCGGGGGGGAAACTTTCCACCTGAGGTGCCTTTTAAACAGCTGATTGACAAAAGCACATCGCTCCTATCATGACAGAAAAACAACAAGCAAAAAAAAAAAAACAACCTGTCTGCTCCGTTTCACCTGAAACCTTTTTGTGGGTTCGCCTGTTCCGGAAATTTGAAGCGAGGCCAAATGGGAGGACGGGTGTCGGGACTTGGAGGTTAGGGATGGGACCTGCGTGAAGCCGCTGGGAGAAGGGAGGCTTCTCCGTGCGCTAAAAAGGGATTTCCTCGGCCTTAGGAGCGGGTTGAGCGAGGAGAAAAGAGTAGAAAGGGTGAGGAGACAGACCGAGAGGGAGTGCTGTGTGTGTGTGAGAGAGAGAGAGAGAGAGACGCTGGTTCCTGGAAAAGCTGCAGAATAAACAGGCTGCATGCCTGAGACTGCCCTGTGATGTCACCGCTGGGCAAGCCGGGGACGAGGGGAGGAGAAAGAAAGGAGCAGAGGGAGACACCCATCAGGTTAAGGCGAGAGCGGGGGGACGACGCAGGCAGAGAGCATGAGGAGCAGCCAGCCGAGCAGGAAGCGGAGCGTGCTGCCAGTCCCTGCCACGGACTGAAGGAAGAAGAGCAGCGGAGGAAGAGGAGGAGGAGGAGGAGGGGGGAGAGGGAAGCGTCAGGCGAGGAGGAGAGGACGGAGAGAGGAGCACTGATGGGTAACGGCAGCACTGACTTCTTTCTGTAGCTCCCGCTTTCATCTGGTGAGCAATTAGCGCTGCCGGGGTGGCAGGGATGCCAGGCGAGGTGCGTTTGTGGACTCGCATGCGTCACGAGCGACGAGGGCATTGTTTTCAGAGACCCCGGACATTTTGTCCCGGTGGGGGGCAAAGTGAGTTATGGGTTTGCGTTAAGCAACAGTGCTGCAGCACAGCATGGACAAGTGTGACGCTGTTCGATCCCTGAACTGCTTTCCGAAAATGACTCTGCTTCTTCTGTCTCCTCTAAAACAAATGTCTCCCGGCGTTTTGCTTTTTATCCCTATTTAACCCTAAAGGACTTCAGATCAGGCATTGATCTGCAGCCTTGAACTGCAGAGTGACTCATGCAGAATCAGGTACAGCTATATTAGACTTAAATAGAGAGGCAGCAAGAAATTAGCTGCTTGCCGAAATGGGAAAACTTTCAGCTTGATCAGCTCTAGCCAGTAACTGGCCTGTGGGGGGGGGGTCTCAGATCTTAGCCGATAAGTAAATGTGTCATATGTGAGCGCGACCAGGTTACAAAGAAGCAGAGACGAATCACTGTTGGCTAATTTGGTGTCAGAGCTATTTAAAAGGAAGCTGTGTGTCGGGACATGTCTGATGTTAATTCAGCGCAAGGCTTCAAGCAGGGAGACGGAAAAGCAATATTTTCAATAGTGTTCTCACATCTTAAGTTGCAGTTCTTAAAGACAAAGCGGCTATGTTTGGTAGTGGCAGGTCAAAACTTTTACAGAAATTGACATCTTATGGCCTGGAAAGTTAAAAGGAGGGAAATTGGTTTCTCACGGGAAGCTCAGGAGTTCAACAAGGAGACTTTCAGGCTGCGAGAAAGCGAGAGAGAGCAGGACTTCAACAGCTAACAAAGTAGCTGCGTGTGATCCTTTTACCCTTTTGAATTCCTGTCCGTCAGGAAGGATGCTGAGTTTGTAAATGTTGGCAGCCTTTTAAGAATTTTAAGCAGAGACCGTTTTTAATCAAGCTAGCTTCGCTAACCTGGCTCATTTCTGATATCAGATGCGAAAGACAGTTTAAAATGTATACTATAGATCATTTTCTTTTTTATATATATATATAAGTAAAACCATACTTTACAGCAATAGCTCTTTCTTTGCACATAGTGTAACCTCTACTCCTAATGAATGGCTACTCGCAGCCAGAAGAAAGGAAGAGTTTGGATAAATCAGAAGGGGCTAAAGCTGTTCATGGCCAGACGAAGCTTTGCAAAAAATCGGACATTCTGACTGATGCCTCTCTTAAAAGCTTAAGATCTTCTCATTTTAAAAAAAAACAGTATCCTTTGACCCTAAAAGTCATCAGATCAGGCATTGGTTCACGCTGCAGAGTGACTCATGCTGATTCAGGTGAAGCTATAACAGTCCGAGTGACTCAGAGGCGTTAGAAAAATGCAACCGATTCACCGTTTCATAAAACGCTTCCTTTGCTCCAAAAGCTTCCTCCTTCTCATCTCCTCATCACCTGCCGGATCGAAGAGCCGTGTCCTGCAAGCTGCAACAGAGCGGCTCCTTTCAATTAGTCCAGGCAGCCTGCAAGACGTGGTGTTGTAATCTCCCCCCCCCCCACCACCACCACACGACTGCAGTCCTTTAGGACCTTGTTGCATGTTGTTGCACCGCTTCCCCTCCTGCAATAACCACCCGGGGGGGGGGGGGGGGGGGGGGGTTTCACCTGCTGCACACAGTGAAAGTCGAGCATTTCAGTGTACGGGCACCATATGGCCTCAACAGTAACAAAGCTGTTTGGATGTGCAATTACAGTTTGATGACGTTCAGCAGACGCTTCATAGCTCTCTTTGTCGACTGCTGCGAGTCTCGGGGGGTGGGGGGGAAATGCAACTACCCTGCAGCAGAAACGCAAAGCGACCCAACGTGTGCATGCACGTCGTCGTCGTTGTCACATTCCCCCATCAATTAGCGCCGCCGGTGATGTTTTGTTTGCCCATTCATTAACGTCAAGTGTCCCCGGCTCTCACTCAGCCCTGCGCAAACATGTAGGCAAATAATCGGAGCAATCGGCCGCTGTTTGTCCAGATTTATTGGTAGGAAGCCGGCCGGATTGGTGGGCTTCCTGTGCAGTGATTTGCAGCGCAGGCTCTTCGCGCCGCCAGCCGGCCCGTCAATGGCGGGCTTTGTCGGGGGGCCGGCCGCTGGGCTCCGTGTGGAAGTGCAGCGCCAGTCACAGACGCTGTGAGCAGAGCCTCGTCGCTGCAAAGCCCTCTTTCTTCTTATTAGAGGATCCCCTTATCAGCTTTTAACCCAGTTAAAAGATAACTCTCTTGGAATTGGTAGACGGACTGTTTTTTTTTTTTTCTTGGAACTGCTCACAAAATCGAAAGATTTATAAGTCGTTTAAATCGGATTGCTTCATTTATAGCGGCGTTATCGATTTATTGCTTTAGATTAGCGTTGGTTTGAGTTCTTTTACAAGCAGGTTCTTGAAAGCGCAGCTTAAAATAGTCAAGTAGTTTATTTCTGCTGACGTTTGGTCAATTGATCAAAATCTCAAAGCTTTGAAAACTCCCTTTTTCCCAGGATGTTGACTAGTTAAATACGCCTTTTAAAGAGCTTTGATTTAATTCCTCGCTCGGCGTCATAACCTTGCAGTGGCACTAAGTATGAAAACACACAGTGGCTCGCAGAATAACAGGAACATGTTGCGGCCGTTGCTCTTAACCTTGTGCCGTGTTTTGGTTATTCGTCTCGCTGCGCCGCTCTCGCTTTGACGTCAAAGCGCGCTTCGGCTGATTGGACGCTCGGGAGTATGCTTCGCCAGAGACGGTGGGAGAGCGTCGGACATGACGTTAGGAGCGCACCGTGTTTAGGAAAGGCCATTCCTTTACGTGAGCTGCATGATTAAAATCCTCAGAAATAATCAGGGCCTTCTTTTTTTCTTTTTTGGAATTCGAAAGGGTACGTTAATCACTTGAATAGGACCTGTCTGACAACATGAAGCAGGCCATAATGCCGAAAGCCATGCGCCGTCCCCACAAAAATAAGACGGTTTGCATTTTATGCCAGCTTTATCCACACATCTCTTCCATTATCCATCCATCCATCCGTTGGTCATAAAACGCGAGGGGATGTTTGCCCGTGGATGTAATTGTACGATTTTTAACGAGCTGTGTAGGCGGAACCCCTTCCTCCCTTTTAGATCCCAAACACCTTAATCGATGCTGCGGCTTCGTTAGGCCAAACTAAAAGCCTCGTCTTCTCCCCTCCTCTGCAGTGGACATAAACTCGGCGCTGCCCCTGCGTCTCCCTCCTGCTGCCATCCCCATGGACCTGCGCGTGGACCACCACCACCACCACCATCAGCAGCAGCAGCAGGTGTCCTCGCTGTCCCCGCCGGGCCCGCACTCGCCCGGCTCCCTGGGAGGGACGGGCGGCGGCGGCGGCGGCGTGGTGGCGGCCTCGGTGCGCGAGCAGCAGCTGCAGCAGGAGCTGCTGTCCCTGAAGCAGAAGCAGCAGATCCAGAGGCAGATCCTCATCGCTGAGTTCCAGCGGCAGCACGAGCAGCTGTCCCGCCAGCACGAGGCCCAGCTCCAGGAGCACATCAAGGTACGTCGAACACAGTCGGGGCGGGTTAAGGGCGGGTTAAGGGCGGCTCTCGGCCCGATTCGGTGAGCGCGGTGTGATTCAGACGCAACGCAAGTTTCGAATTGGTCCAAAATGTTTGACACGAAACCGGCAGGCGAGTACGCCGGCCCCATTTAGATCTCCCCCAAAGCAAATGAAGACGGCTCTTAATTTATTCAGCCTCGGGAGTCTTTGATAACAGACTGAACTCGGCAGCAGAGAGCGGCCTCGTCAGCTTTAAATGGCTTCGGTTGGAGCGGAGACGGAGAGGCACTTCGGCTTCATTGTCTTTAGCTCCGCGGATGGATGGGGGGCAATATAAATATGTGTCTGGCTTCAGGAAGGGTGTGAGAAATGGACGTTTAAAGCTTTCCTTTAAATATGTGGAGGATTAAAAAGCTCGAGTTGATTTTGGTTAGAACATAAAAACAGGGGATTTTACTCTCTTTCGCCTCTTACAGCGAACTGAATTTTATTCTTCTCAACATTATCTCATGGTGGGCTCACAGAATGGTTAGAGCTGGAAACACAATGTGCCTGATATCATAAGAGGGCTCTAATTTTCCAGAAAAACACATAGTTCATCGACTTGATTTGATGGGACTGAAGGAAATTCTTTAGTTTGACTTTATATTACTTCTTTATGACTGCGTCTTGACATTTTTGGTTTCATTCATGCTCTTTATTGGAAAAGCGGGCACACTTTAAGGCTTTATTTGTGTAAAGAAACACAGATTCCTTCCTCCATTACGGTTCTTTGTGACTCTGTTTTGCTTCCTGTATTCCTCACGGATCTCCTGTTTTTTTTGTTTTTCGTCACTTCCTTCCTGTCATTATCTTCTTTTTTCCTGTAACGTCTTCCTTTCCTCCTCCGTGATTAACTCTCTCGCACTTATTCCTCTCATATTATTCTCTTTTATTAGTTCCTTATTTCCGTTCCCTTTTTTTCTCCCTTTGCACTTTCTGCTTTTTATTTATTCTTGTACTTCTCTTTTACTGATAGTTACACTTCTGCTTCTTCATTTAGGTCTTTTATAGTTTTTTTGCCCATTTTCTTATGTAAATAAAAATTAATAAGCAAAAAAAACCTTCCATAATACATAAAAACATTTTTCTTTTCATTTTAATTATAATACCATTTACACCCTCCACAAGGAAGGTAAAGCACTAAAAGTCGTGGCTAAAGAAGCTGGGTGTTCCCAGAGGGCAGCATCCGAGCATTCAGTGGAAAGTTTAGTGGAAGGTAAAAGTGCGGCATAACAAAGAGCAATAACTGCGGCTTTGAGAGGATTGTGAAACAAAACCCATTCAGGAGTGTTGAGGAGAGTCAAAAGTCTCCATCTGGAGCTTCTACACGCAGATGCGTCCAGGACATGGTCTACAAAGGTCGCATTGCTTTTATAAAGCCACTCCTGAACCAGAGGCAGTGGCGGTTCTGGCCTGAACGGCACGCTGCAGCGTTCCCATCCCTCTCCATGAACTTTACCGTCTCAGACAGCAAAATCCAGATGTGGTGGTAAAGGTCGGGAAAAGCCCGTCCAACGGTCCAAACACTTTACTGACATGGATGCATGACTCTGGGGGTATGACTGTCTACCAAACACTGCATCCAAGAAGTCCTTCAAACAGTGATGACAATACAGACTTATTAAACGACACAGGGCTTTTAATGGCCACAACACGCTCCACATTTATTGCCATCCCTTAAACATAAACTTAAAGACCTTAAAATAAATGCATCTTTTACTGCAGTAGCGCGATCTCAATCTAAAATAATTGCTGCAGTTCTCCACTTTAAAGGGTTTTCCGCCTCCCTTATCATCTTCCTTGCTGTGCGTCAGGAAAGACAAGCTGTGATCCTCGTTTAGCCTTTTTGTCACACTTCTAGGGGTTTAAAACTGATTAATTGCTGACCCTAGATAGGGGCAAGACTTTGTGAGTCGCTGTTTCCTTGTAGCTGTTTCCGTACTTCTCACGTTTTTGACTTTTTTTTCTGTTTAACCCATATTTGACCAGGCCAGCAGATTAAGAACATTTTCCTGTTTAAAACAGCAGCCTGGCTGACGGCAGGGAGATTCTAGGGAAAGGAGGAAAAGGGCCTGCATGACCAGAGAAAATCTAAATATCACGAAACAAAACCGTACAAACAGTGCAATAAATAACCATATCATCAAATGAACCAAAATGACCACAACGACTAGCAGGCATGCTTATCATCTGCTCACGTGTCTCATCATGTTAATACCCCAAGGAAACAGGAAGTCTCGGATTCATCAGTAAACGGGGCTAGACGCTTTAACCCCGTAAGCCCAGATCGTTTCAGGGACAATTACATATGTGATTTAAATCAAGTACAGCTCCAAAGTCATAAAGTGGAAATATGAATGTTAGTTTTTGTATGACACAAAGGCATTAAAGAATATTTTTCAGGTGGAACCACTATTGCAAGTGTCGCCACGTCTGATTTACAGGTGATTAAACAACGAAGATATCGAAATTTCTTCCAAAATAAACTCTGCAAAACACCATGAATATTTATAGTATTATATTTGATGATCACGAAAGAAAATATACAACACCGAAAAACACCGATCTGAGCTCAATGCAGCCGTGTCTACAGAGTTTACAGGGTGTTACGCGGGGAAATTGTGTCACCGGAAATGGTCAGACAATGACCTCCGACCCCTTGTTGGAAAAGTAAGAGCCTCTAGTTTCTAACAATAACAGCCATGATGGGGCGGGACAAAAAAAAAAAAAGCTAAGTGCTGTTGCATATTTCCGGCAGAATCTGTCGGATGGATCATTAAATCTCATTTTGTTTGTTTACACCACCGTAAAACAAAAAGTATTTGTGAATAAATTATTTTGCGACTTTAGAGCCCCTTCTTGGAAGGCACGTGGGTGAAGAAAACAAAAAAAAAAGTCACTGTGTTTGGCCCATATCGAAAAATGGCTCCAAATGCGCACCTGTCTTCGTGACCCGAACTCGGGCCGGTCGGGTGAAAGAGGTTAACCAGTTTAAAAGTGACATGCTCTCTCATCTTTCCTGTTTTGAAGAGCGAAGCGAGGTGTCGTGTCAGATTTTAAATCCCTGGGGGCAAAAAAATGCCCCCAGTTCATTCCTAATGAACTGTTCTTATTCACTCTGATGAACTTTAAAGCAATGAAGCGCCTGAATGGCATGTTCTCTTGTGTTTCCCATTTTGAAGAGTACATTCTCCCCCCCCGCTGAATAAATGTTCCCTAAATAAGGCTTCTCGAAATAAAAGCGGGACCGCTCGGATGTCGGCGACGCACGGCCTCAATCCCCTCTATTCAGAGGCGTCTGCGCGCGCACACGCACAAACGCAGGATCGCCCCGGAGAGCCCGAAAAAACATACACATCCTCCTGCGTTTCGACAAACACGCCGTCAAAGCCGGGCCCGGTTCGCACGGGTCTGAGCTGAGTACACACGGCTGAGTGTAAACATTTGCATGCGCTCGTCCCGTTTGCACGTCTGCAGCTTCCTGCACGCGTCGCAGGCGGCAGGGGGGTCTCGTTCAAGGAGTCGCTCGAATTGTTTCTCAGATTCAGATGGGGGGGAGAGGGGGAAAAAAAAGTGCGCACCTCTCGTCGGCTGAGCCGCGAGGGGTTTTGGGCGCGTAAGTGTCTTGTGTGCATGTGGGTGAGGAGGTCGCTTTGAGCCTTCCCGCCAGCTGAAACCCCTTTCCCCAACCTCGGTTTGAAGGCGAAAAGAGAGCCGAGGCATCTGGCTGGAGGCGTTCCAGAGAGCTCCTCTTCCTCTCGCTCCAAGCCACTAATTTATTCACAGCCTCGTTTTGGGGGTCTGGTTTGCCCTCATGGTAAACACGAGTCCATGCCCCCTGCTCCAGGACGCTTGTTTACGGCGTTTTAGGAGCGGCCGTTGCAGTAAGCCGATCAAATACGGGTTATTAAATGTACGACGAGGAGCCTGGAGGGGACTACGTATCCCTCCGCTCATCACGGAGGGCTCGTCTGTTTCAGCTCATCAGACTAGCTCTAGTGCCGGACACCTGAGTAAATACAAAAAAAAAATGCTGTTTTCAAACAACGATTTCATTTATTAATGAATAAAGAGGTTTCCACGCCTGGGAATGTGTGGAAAAAGTTATGGCTCCACTGGTTGAATCACAAATTACCCGAATTCATAATTTAATCACTCAGATTACGACTCACCCAGGAGGTCACATCTGAAATCTCCCTTCTCCACTCGTATCTACTCGACTCGACTTTTCTGGGGTTTTCCAATTGCTGATGGCTAATTGGTTCCGTTTTTTCAGTATCAACTCGGCCAGGGTTGGGAACTCGCCACAGCGACTCGATGGCGATGCTGAAATCAACACAGTTGTCCAGCGTCGAGGCATTAATTTTTTTTATTTTCCTGGCTGGTGAGAAAGCGCAGATAGAGCTAGACGATGGTTTGCTGCATAAAAATCACGTTTCTGTTGGAGCCGCCTTGCTATGGCGACTCCGCCTGCATGGACCCGAACTATGAGAAAGCCAAGTTGAGCCAAGCGGGTATGGATGGGAAAGAGCCGTGAAGCTCTGAAGGCCTCAGTTGCCTCGGTGAAGGTCGGAGTTCAGGAGAAAATGGCCTCCATGGGAGAGATCCAAGGGTAAAAACCACTGCTGGCCAAACAGAACACAAAGGCCCGTCTCACATCTACCAAAAAAAACCAAAACAACAATGGATTTTCAATGGACTCAAAAATTGACCTTTTTGGAAGTTGCGCTTCTGGTGCGAAGCTAACGCAGCATCTCATTAAAACATTTAATCTCTAGAGTCAAAACGTGATGGTGGTAGTGTGATGATGTGGCACTGCTTCACTACTTCAGGACCTGGACGACGTCAATTCGGCTCTGTGGCGGAAAATCCTGAAGACTGGTCCTTTCTGTCGACCGGTTCGTGACGTTACGGCTCGGCAGACTTGGGGTTCTGCAGCAGGACGGCGATCCGAAGCACACCAGAGTGTGCTTTCTGAGTGGCCTAGTCAAAGTTCGAACCGATCTTTGCGAAACCTCCAATGTGGCGCAGTTAATTCTGCAAAGAAGAGCGGCCCAAAATGAGCTTTTTACCCTTATAAATAACTTTTTGTGTCGCCTCAGGTTATCGGTTTGATTTCAGGACCTTCTCATAGCTCTCCGCTGTTTATCGCACAAACTCATTTCGGTGTGCAGTCGCGTCGTTGAGTCGGTCGATTTAATGCACAGTGACTCACCGCGAGGGTCTCCGTCTCGTTTCTAAGGACCCGTATGTGCGCTGAAGAGGAGGTGTTTGTGGGCGCATTTCAGCTTTTCACTCCTGACCTGAAGGTTGCAGGACAAGCTGTCAGGCCACAGACGGGGTTTTAGCAGAAAAATAAAGACATTTACATTTAGAGCGTTGAGCAGATGCTCCCCCGTCTTTTTTTTTTTTTTTTTTTAAGAATTTACCGCGCTATGAGGAAGTAAGCAGATTGGATTATGTGTTTTGCTAAAGCCTCGTTCCCAGTCAAATTGCTTATATTTGTTTAAAGGCTAAAGCTTTTGGCTTGAGGTTTTTAAAGGAATTGCAGAGGTTTAATTTTATGGCTTTGAACAGCTGTCAGAGTTATTTACTTCAGATGGCTACTAAGAGAGAGCAGACGTTGAATGAAAATACCTTTTTCTAAAAAAAAAAAAAAAAAAAAAAAGAAGCAAGAAAGGTGGTAAATTGAATCTATTGTGAAGAGAACTCAAATTAGAGCGTTATTTCAGGAAAGCTGAGAGGGCTCACGAAGCTGTGGAAGCTTTTTTTTTTTTTTTGTTATTTCTACTGACAAGATTGCCGGTGTTTGTGTTGTGCAGCAGCAACAGGAGCTCCTGGCCCTGAAGCACCAGCAGGAGCTGCTGGAGCACCAGAGGAAGATGGAGAACCACCGTCTGGAGCAGGAGCTGGAGAAGCAGCAGCGGGAGCAGAAGCTGCAGCTGCTGAAGAACAAGGAGCGCAGCCAGGAGAGTAAGTGGCTGCGATACTACCTGAGCAGGGCAAGATTGTAAAATTAAATTGGAAACGTATGCAATTAACCCATCTCCCCTTTATTCTGATACCCCAAAGTAAATAAATGCTAATTTGGCCCCCAGCGCAGGCACTCAATTGCATTTTAAGCTTTCTCCTTAAATTGGAAAATGTTATGTGCTAAACAAAGTATTAGTCTTTCATTCTTGTTTCATAGTATGTTGGATCACAAACATCCATTCATTAATAGTTCAGAGAAATTAAATATGAAACAATCCAAACAAGCAAAAAAAACATTAAAAAGATCAACAATGATTGCAGATGCCTTTTCTAGCTAAAAACATAAAAAAATCACAGTGCACTTGGGTTATCTTTTCATTTTGGTGACCCAAGAGTGCTCTCATCTCCAATTTTACATGCGTGGCAAAAAGCTCAAAGCATTTCCATGTGTTAGAATGGCCTAGTCAAAGTCTAAAGCTTCATCCAATTGAGAATGTGAGGCAACACTTGGAAACTGATCGCTACCCTGTCTACTATGCAAAGATTTCAGCCTCTAGATGACCAGCCGCCATAATCGACAGGTGGGTCTGGCTCAGGGGAGATTACTTTTAGATTTATTCCACTTCATGCATCCCCCAAAAATACACTTCAGGTTCTTGTTGTAAAGTGACATATGGATACTTTTTCAAGGTGCTGTATGTGAAATGGGAAACTACAGTACAGGATTTGACACTTGTCACTACAGATTCAGTCTTTTTAACAGGAAAGTAAGCAAAACAAACAAAACTAGACACCTCCACGGCTAAATAGCTCCGTAAATGGCTTGCCATGTCAAACAGGGATCAGGCGGCTCGTTCACATCTGCCTGGCTCAGTAAGAGCTCCTCATTCAAGCAGCTCCAAGGTTGAAATAACTGTTGTGTTTGCTTCATACGTGTTTCCATTTCACTTGGAGAGCCGGCGTGTTTGCCGCGGTGAACGAGCCGTAATAGCCCGGTGGCCTTGGCGCGGGCCAGGCCGAGCTATTACCGCTGGACGTCTCTCTCTCAACAAGTTCATTGAAAGCAAGTGGACAGGAGTCCTTGAGAGGGATTTCACGCACGCTGTATGGAAAATGTTCAATGATGGAGCGAGCGGGGGAGTCAGAGGGCTGCAGCGTCGGCTCCTGTGTTTATCTGCAGACTCTGAATTATCGCACTTTATGCTGATGACTCTTTGTTTTCCAGTACATTTTAAATCCAGATAATGTCTTAAATAAATTAAACAAATACGTTACAGCCCATATCAGAGCTTGTGTTTATGTTACGATTTCTTTATTAAACTTAGAGGGGCAAATAATAAACATAGCCTTACTTTCTGTTTAAATTGGAGCAATTGCAGCCGACAGCGTGTCCCATAATCTTGACTTATCAGAGCGTTTTCTTTAAAACGCAAAAGAAACATGAGATGGTTCAGACTCATGAGTTTAACTACTTCACATTTTGTCACATTGCATCCACAAACTTTAATTTACTTTATTGGCTTCTTACGTGATCGTAAAGCGGTGCAGAATTGTGCGGCAAAAAGGAAAAGGATTCTTGACATTCAAAATCTTTTACCATTAATGATCTGAAAAGTGTGGCGTGCACGTCCACGCTTCCCTCCTGAGTCAATAACTTTTCAAACTAACACATTTAGAGTCTAAGTCTTTTGCGAAATGGCTCAAGCATCTGTGGACATCATATATGGAGTAATCTCGCTCGTTCTCCAAGAGGTTAAGATTTTGCCAGTATGACACATTAATCTGCTTTGACCCAAACCATTAAAAGGTAGCCCTGGCTGTGTGTTTAGGGTTGTTGTCCTCCTTGAAGGTGACTTCTCATGGATTTTCAACGGTTCTGCTCCCTTCGCACTCGTCCATAGCGACCATATTTGTGGATTGCGCCTCTAATAGTTTAATAGTCTAATAGCTCTAACAGATTCTCCCACCTGAGCTGTGGATATCTGTCGCTTCTCCAGAGTTACCATGCGCCCTTTGGCTGATGTTTTTATTTCTCTGTTTTTGCAAAGGAGGAAAATGTCACGCTTTTGCAGAGGTTTTGCCTCATATTTTATGGGAAAAGCAAATGTAGTTAGTAGCCTAATGACCAATAAAGCTACCACTGCTATTGCTGCTTTTATACTTGAAAACATTGCTCTGCACTGTATCAATTATGGCCAAAGTAATTGAGATTTTTTTTAGGGGTGTTGCAGTAAAAAGGGCAAGATGAGAATGCACGCCACACTTTTCTGAATTGTATTTGTAGAAAAGTTTAAAACAATTATTTTCCTTCCACCTCACAATTATGCACCTCTTTGAGTCGGCCTGTCCCATGAAAACCCCAATAAGACGCATCGAAAGTTTATCATGGAGGCTCTCAAGACGCTAAATACTAGGAATGTGGTTTTGTTTTACTCAGTCGATTCATATGAAAGCATGTTTTGTCTCTGTGTTCGTTTAGTTGTGTATTTGCGGTAGAAATTCACGCCTTCTGCTTGCCCCTGTGCATCAGGCGCCGTGGCCAGCACCGAGGTGAAAATGCGCCTGCAGGAGTTCGTCCTCAACAAGAAGAAGGCGTTGGCCCAGCGGAGCCTCAACCAGGGCGGCCTCCCCAACGACGCTCCCTACTGGTACCGGTAAGCTGAATTCACGCCGCCGCAGCTTTTTAAAGCGGGCACGGCCACCCGAGGAGAGAGCAGCGCGCGCCGACAGCTGAATAATGACGCGTCGGATTGTGTCTTAACCTGTCCACGCGCTTCCTGTCCTCCCACTCGCTCTGTTTGAGCCCAGCTGAGTGACTGAACGCAGAAAGAGGGAGGATATTGGATCCTGATGATGGCGGCTCCCGCTTGAAGGTCCTTGAGGTTAATCGTAGCGTCGCCGGGGGCCTATTTGCACTTGCTAATTCGGATGTGTTTGAATCGCGGTTCGCCGCCCGCACGTCACAGAGAGCTTGAATGCAGCAAGGTCACGTCGACTGAAGTGTTCATTGTGTGGGCAAACACGGTAGAATCCAGCTGAATGAAATGCCGGTGAGTAATATCAGCCCAAGTTTAGTTTGTGCTTTAATCTACGACATGAAAGCACGTGTGAAAGGTGAGTTTGCTGTTTTTTGTCTGTAGTCTTGAACCTTATTGTGTTCGTATTGCGTTCATAGTTGGCTCGGTGAACTGAATTGATATAACCTTCGAAATTAAAATGAAGACTTATCAGAGCTTTCTGTTTGGACTCTAAAAAGTTTTTTTTCCCCGACATCCCTGGAGTCACGGAGGAATAAATATCTCATCTCATTTCATTTATTCCGGTTTTGAATTTAATTCAAGCCACAGCCATGTGTGCCACTTGCTGACATTTGGAAATTAAGAAAAAAATCAAACCTTTTATTTGAAAAAGAGAAGATTTTTGACGCAACATGAGCAAATGAAAAAGATATTTAAGCATAATTGAGAAGCAGAAGCCCAAAAAAAAATCTGCTAGATGTTTTCTGCATTGTTAATGATGAATAAATACGCCTAAATAAAATCCAGTGCAACCAGTTTCCTCCAGAAGATAATAAATATAAATAATAATAAACTGTTAATGACGTTGACCCTAATTCCAAGCAATCATTAACACAATGAAGCATGGTGGTGGCTCCGTCATGCTGTGGGCTTGCTTTTCTGCTTTTTAAAGCAATAAAGAAATCATATAACACTTAGATTTTCTTTAGATTTTGAGAGTACATCAGCAATGATACATTTGAAGGAAGTTGCTGCGCCCCCGCTGTAACCATGTGTGTAAAAAGCCTTAAAATAACAATTTTATTGCAGTAGAATAATCTCACTGAAGTTTTAGAAAATTCAACCTTTAATTTTAGCGCATTTATTCAGTGTGGAAAAAAACTTCACATTAAGGAAAAAATCGTTTTTCCTAAAACAGACTTGCTTTCCTTGGTGACGTCCCCAACAATCCCTGAAAGATGATATACCTGAAGCTTTTATGTGCTTTATAGATTTATTTCTTTTTTTTACAAATCGATTCCTGTTTACCTGAGATATAAATTTGTTGTGACACAGAAGTCAGTTTCTCTTAGCCACTCTTCAAGATGGGAAAGAAAAGAGAACATGCAATTCAGGTAAAGGCCTAAAAGTGGGCTGTGATGGACAAATTTGAAAAGCTGGGATTTTATAATGATTATTTCTGTATTTCTTTATCCCTCCAACAGATGTGTGTTTTTTTTTAATTGTTGATGCATTATGCTGGAAGGGATAATAATTATAAAGGTTTAACGGTCTTTAATTTAACATAATTGGATGTTTTCTGGGAGATTGCTGAGTTGGAAAGGTCTCGTGTGAAGCTCTGTTTTGGACCCTCTGGCGAATGAGGAGCTTTAAAATCTAGATCTTCCAAAATGATCATCTCTATAGTTGCATCCCCACAATGACGTTGCTAAATTCATAAATTACAAATACAGTGCAGCAAGTAATAAATAATGTTGGGTAGTATTACCGAGTAATACAGTGTCTGTGTGTTTCTGCCTGTCCTCCTAACTTAAATATAAACTCCTTCGCTCTTTGGACTCACCCTCCCACTAAGTTCTGGAAGAGACAACTGTGCATCCTCTTGTCAGGAACACGCATTTGGGCCAAAGCCAAACGCGGCTTAAGTTTTCCTGCAAACGGCACTTTGTACTGTAGAAGGCGAGCAGATGGCGACACATGTCTGCGTCCTTGCCAGGCGATTTAATCATTTAGGTCCACGAGAGACTTGAAGATAGTTTCTTTTAAAAATGGATGCATGTTTATTGTTTATTTTTTTTTTGTTTTTTTTATCAGATTTGTTTTAATCCTGTTTTTTTTTTCTGCAGAAAAACCCAGCACAGCTCTCTGGACCAGAGCTCGCCTCCACAAACCGGCGTGTCCACCTACAACCACCCTGTGCTGGGCGTCTACAACCCCCGGGATGACTTCCCGCTGCGAAAGACTGGTGGGTTTTATTTTATTTTTTTGCCGAACTCGTAGTTTTACCGGTGCAGGCTGATTTTATCTGCTACCTCCACGCTCGCATAAATTTTTATCCGGAACTGTTACGGCCGGTAGCTGCAGCGCAGACTCGTGTCTGGCATATTTTAGACAGCATCAGAGGTCTGCACCATTAATCACATCCACATTAGGCTGTCAGGGTCTCCCAGCATCCCCCACATGAGAGTGTTAAAGAGTTAGTGTAGGTGGTAGCGGAGCACAACAGAGATAGTTAGGTGGAGAGGAGAATCAGGATTTTGTTACCAGATTTGTTCAGGTGTCGGTATATCTTCAGCTTCAGGGATGTTTACAGAGCATAACGTTTTTTGGAAATGGTTTATCGGTGTGGAGCTTGGTGCTTAAAGGGGTAGTAATCCTTATATTTGAACTAATTGAGCTTTAATTAACATGAGTAGATGTTTTGTGAGATATTGTGCTGTTGGCAACATCTCCTGGCCATTATTTGAGGTTCCGCAGGGCTCTGTTGTGAGACCTTTGCTTTAAGAAACGTCTTTGGGACAAGATTATGAGGTTTATAAACTTATCTTAGTTTATTTACTTTTATTTTAAACAAATAGTTTAAGAATAATGTGGGTGTTCAGTCTTAATGTATTTAATGAGTTTGAATTTTTACCACCATGCTTTTAAGATGGCTGAGTAGGCGATAAATTCTTCAGAGCCTTGACCCCCTGATTAGGGAACGTTTTCTCCATCGTTGCGCCATCTTGATTTAGTTGATTCTTTCAGGAAGCAGCTGAAGACTATTTTTTTCAGACTCACTTCTAACTAGTTTGAGCTGCATGTTGCTACATGGGTTCTGTTTTTATCTTGTCTTTTATGTCTTTATATTCCGTTTGTTTATGCCTGCTTTTGTTGTAAAGCCCTTTGGGGTTTTTGACCTGGGAGTTTTCTCACAGTACCTACTAATACATAAAATAAAAACATGAAATATAACAATGCCACAATCAATCAGCCAGTGATCCAATTTCCCAGTTTTCACTGGACTCTGACCAGTAATCAGCGGATCAGCTGATCAGCCATGTTCAAGAAACCTGCAGCTAATTTACTTATTTTATTCAAGTCGCTGTTTTACGTTTGAGTAAATTTGCACAAATGATTTTGTATGCTTTGTAGCCATTCAATAAATGAATATAATGGTTGGATAACTCCTCACAAGTAGGGCTGGACGATAATTCAATAACGATATATATATCGATCGATAGACGTATGTCAATGATAGGAAAAAAAAGGTCAATAAAAAGTTCAATAGAATAAAAGTTTTTCTTCCTTTTGCATTCTAGCCACGTAGATTAATATTACAGTCATTATATCCTCCCAACCAATCACAACGCAGACCCAGGAACCAAGCTCCGCCCCCTTCAAAGAGTTCAGAGAGCGCACCTTATTTTTTGTTTTGGTAAAAAGTTGGTTGAATAAAGGTTTGAGTTTGAATTCTGTGTTTGTGTGTTCTGTATCTAAAAATAGGTCGCTAAGTAACAGCATAAAATGGCCAGGGCTGCACTTAAAATATGTTTTGAATTTGTTGATAATTATCAATATCGATCCGACATGATTTCTATTTTATCGATCTTTTTTTTTTTTCTATATCGTCCAGCCCTACTCAGAAGTGAACAAAAATCGGTGTCGGCCAGTACCGGCCTGATCGCTGCATCTCAAGTCAAATATTGTGTTTTTGTTTCCTAACACTCCACAAAATGTCAGTGAATGTCCTTCTGAGCTGCCTGAGTTAAGCTTTAGCTAATCTTCTATTAACTACTGTGAAAACAGAGCTTTGTTAAATGGGAAAACGGTTGTCAAAGCAGCAGAAAAAAGGCGGAAATTGGACTTCATCTTTGTTGGATTTTATTTCTTTTAACACGCTGCAGTGAAAACAGGTGAGGGAGTAATTCTTTTGATTCTTTGGCTCACTTGTTATCTTTTCTTACATATAAAATGTCAAGACGAATTGTTAACGATACAACTACTGCTGCAGTTTGCCCTTTTCACGCTGTAGCAGCGGTGTCGCGTGTTTTCTTTGAGATTCTGGCCAGATCTTGTCAGGTCTTTGTAAGGCAGCTGAAATACTCCGCAATGCCCCGCTGGAAAAAAGATTTGCCTGTGGCTCACAGTCTTGCATCTTTCAAGCACAGAGTAAAACCAGCTGTTTTCCGTCTGCTTTTTTTTTTTTTCTTCCCTGTGTTTATAAGTGTAGCTTTGTGTGCAAAGTGCGAACGGCGTGCTGCGGCGGTGTAGCTGTGAAGCGGCGGTCATCTTACAGTGCAATTATTCACTTAGCGCAGCGGCGGGCGGCTGCAGCCAGGCCCTGTAGACCCCGAGGCTCTGAGCCGTTGGCTATGACGATGGAGAGACCGCAGTTGACACTGGCCCACACAGCCGCATTCCAACCTGGGAGAGCAGAAGAGGAGGGAGAAAAAAATGTGAGCGTAAAAACAAAAAAAAAAAAAAAAAAAAGGAAGGGAAAGCAGGGTGAAGGACATGGACGCTGACAATTTTCTGGGACAGGTAGGATGGAGATCTCTTTCCAGCGGGGCATTAAAACGGAAGATTATAGCAGAGAAAACAAGAGCTGGCAAGCTGGATTTAAAATAAATCATGTGGCACAATGATCTCATAAAATAAATCAGCTTTATGGGGGGAAAGGAGGTGCAAAGATCTTCCCGGAGCGTCGGTTCGTCCCGCGGCTTTTATAATGCCACGGATTGTTCCCTGCTGCCGGGAGTGAAGAGAACCCTTGCCACCCTGATATTTGCCCACAGCGATGACGTGCTTTGTGGAGTTTACTTATGCTAATCCCGGCTCGGGATAGTTTAGAGGCCCTTTTATATCGGCGCCAGGTTGTAAAGTCAAAGCCTGAAAGCCAGGACTTCCAGCGGTGGTTGAAAAAGGAAAAAAAAAAAAAATCAATCAAATAAAGGAACGTCTTCCATTCGGTGTTTTTTAAAAATACGTCTGCGCTAGCAACAACGGGTTAGGCTGTAGATGTTTTAGGACCAGTAATACGGCTTTTGACGTTGTTTTCCCCCCCCCCCCCCCCCCCCCCCACCCCTCAGCTGATGGGAAAGTGGTGGAAAAACTGTTTGCGTGACAAGAGGGGGGGCTTCTAAAAAAGCCATCCAGATAGAGGCCTAAAGCCATTAGCATCTACTACACATCGCACAGCGAGGGGCGAGGGCGCATCACATGAATAATGTCCTGTGTGGACCATGTGCTCACACACACAGAGATGCTTCAGAGAGACGTAGCTGAGGTGGAAAAGCGTGAGGCCCTCAGACTTACAGTGTCCTTTGATAGAGGCAGAGCTGAGCGTACTGCTCCTGGCAGAGCATGCAAGGATTTTAACCCGTCCTCCGCATGGGTACAGTGGCCCATAGGCAGTCTAGAGCTATACAATGCTCGCCGGCTGTGTACCGCTCGCCCACAAAGCCAAAGCAACGTACTGCGTTCTGATCGTAGGGCACCGCTTTCAGTTCGGTTTACTCATGCTAAGGGCAATAAACAACAAATAGGCTCCTCTGATGTCAATTAGTTGAAAGTAACTTAAGAAAACACAGCGGATCGAATCAGGCGTTAGGGTTGCAGCAATACCTTATCCTCAGCAAGCACGCGACGACAGTGGAGAGGAAGCACTGCTTCTCAACGGCATAAACCTCCAGCGGTCCAGGGTCAATGAGAGCCGCCACCTACCGCGACTGGATAGGGACGGCGAGCAAAGCGCCGGACCAGGATACTTTTCATGCTAACTCAAAACAGCTAAAGACAAAAGCAGGGAAATAATACTTTTCTACAAGAAATGACTTTTTCTACAGCAAACCGAGTTAGTGGCAGCATCAGCTGGTTCTGCCAAAAAAAACCCGGCAAAGTCCAACATAAAGGCACGGATCTAGAAGCACATTATAGTAGAAAAACAAACAGGATACAGATACTTTTGCGGGTTGCTCCATCGATCGCTTCATCCAGGAAAATGGCACAACTAAACATAGACCCACTGATACAGGAGTACTTTCTATAAAAAAGTAAATCCAATAAAAATACACATAGTTAGTGGCTGCAGTAGCTCCATCATTGGCTCCATCCAGGAAAATGACAAAGCTAAGCAAAAGCAATTAGCAAGGAGTGTTTTCTATTGGTGAAGGAATACACATTTTAGAGCTAGCTGTAGCTCCATTAAAGGAGCAATAAGTAAGACATCTACTGCTAAATAAACCTAAATTCTTCTCATTTGTCACCCAGGATGGAAGTAACATTCCCTATAAACAATCGGTCCTCTCCATCAATAACGTCTTAGTTAAGCTTTTCTCCTGTCAAACGTAGAGGTAAGGTCCGGGAAAACTTCTGTTCAGAGTGTGGCCCGTGTTTACTTCCTGGTTCCTGAGCCAATCATATGAGAGTTCCCAAAACAGAGCGCAGCATTTGGTATTTAGTTTTGGCAAAATAGCAGCAGCCTGCAAACATGGAAGCCAGTAAGAGAAGCAGACCAGAAATAAAACCGGAGACAACATCACAGACCTGTCCTGTGGTAGTGAAAAGTCTGTGGACTTTCACAGCAGCAACGGACCGTTGGGTAAACAGCGGGTCTCCGATTTTAACCACTAGGTGTCATTATTACTTATTGTTCCTTTAATGGGCCCGTCAAAAAGAAATCCAGACATCTAAAGCCAGAGATACTGTCCCAGGAGTACTTTCCTTTGGAATGAAAGACAGTGAGAGTACACTGTTATTAGCATCAGTAGCTCAATGGTTGGATCCAGGAGAAAGATGCAGCTACACACAGAAGCACTGAGCCAGGGGTCCTTTCTACGGTAAAAGACATGCAACAAGGATTCACAGTTAGGGGCAACAGTGTCTTCGTCCAGGAAAGAGACGCAGGGGAAACATAGAAATACTGAGTCAGGCATACCTTCTATGGGAAAGAAACCAACCAGAACAGGCACAGTTAATGTTTGCAGTAGCTCCATCAATGGCTCCATCAGGCCAAACGGCACACAGAAGTACTCAGGTAGGAGTACTTTCTATGCAAAGGAAAAGATGAAGTAGAAATAGTTAATAGCTGCAACGGCTAGCCAGTAGCTCCATTCAGGAAAGAGATGCATCTTAAGCAGAATCAGTAAAGTACAAAAACAGAGATGGGGAAACAAAGTTGCAAATTGCAGCACTATAATTGCAAATAGTGCAAAAATGGAGAGTAGCAGCATGAAATGAGGAGAGTAAGTGGAGAAAGTGGTCTGTTAGTTCTCCAGCAGCGTAACCATGCATATCGGCCCAGGATAACCTAGGCCTGTCAAACTATAAGCTTTATTTAAAGAGGCATTGTTATTTTCTCCACAAGGCATCACATTGTTTAGCCTCAGTTGTCTGTTTTTCTATATATATATATATAAACATCCCATTGCGCCGTCTTCTCTTCAGTCGTCTCAGATAACAGAGAAAACCTCTTTTCACAAGTATTGACATTTTCTGGATCGATTCCACTTGGCTTTGAGTACATCTTTGCTGTGATCATTCGGGCTCCTGTCACACCGGATCATTCTCTTTTTCATATGTGTTTCCACTCTGCTGAAACAGAAACCAAACACCTCTGTCTCACCGGGTGCTAATTATTATTCCTGTCAGTTTCTGTTGTTTTTCTTCTTCATCTTCTTCTTCTGTTTTTGCATGCTGACAGAAGCCGCCTTGGGATCAGATTCAGGGAAGATTAAGTCTATTAAAGGACGCTACAAGCTTTGATTGTTAAGGTTGGGTCAGTCAGACCCTCTTTCGCTGAAAAACTCAGCATCACTCGTTAAAGAAAATCTTTATGGAGCTACAGCAGTGACGGCTTGCAGCGACATTGAAAACAGATTAGGCATTGTAAAATCAAACATTGAAGCAATAAACAGTTAAAAATCACTTGCAATGACATCGAAAAAGAGATTTGGCATTAAAAAATTAGACATTGAAAAGTCAAACATTGTAAGAAAGTAAAAACTTTCCTTCAGCTACGATGTCACTACAAGCTGGCGCTGATTTGCCGTCGGGGGCGGGGCTAAATTGAAGGCTCCTTCATGGCCCCTCCGTTTTTTCCGGTACTCATCATCTTACCTGCATTGAACTTATGGAAAGCTCGGGTAAAGGCCTTTTCATGAATATTTACCATCTTTTGCAAGTTTTTGAAAGGAAACAAATGTTGCAAAAGTGTGTTTTTTTTAAGAGAATGTGCGTGGAAAAAATGTCGTTGGCTGATGTATAGGGCCATGTCGCGCTCAGATGCTTTATAACCAAGCTTTTTAAATAATTGACAGAGATAACCTGAGTAAATATTAAAAAAAAAACAGCTTTTAAATGATAATACAGCCCCAGTTAGTCATATTTTTTTTTACATATTAAAATGGGAGTAATCTGAAACATTAAAGTTTCAGATTACAAAGGGGGCAAATACTTTACCACAGAGCTGTAATTTCAGGTTCACCATTTGTTTCGTGTGGGATTTCTTTGCTTTATCAACCAAATGTGCTAAAAGAGTTACAGCTAAGTAGCTCTAAAACTGACTCACTCCCACAAAATAATGTCATACCACTTAAAATCAACTGGAAAAACACTTTATGTATTTATTAATGCATTCAGGAAATGTTTAAAAATCGGATTCATGTGTCCTGCCACCCTTTACTGTGGTTATAGTAAATTGGCGTCCTGTCTACATTAATTGGTCTGACTCCAACTGGAAGGAGCTTTCAATCCCTCTGTCTGCTCGCTGTACCTTCACACTTTGTATTTCACGCCTCTCTCTCCTTGTGGCGTTTATTTTTCAACCTGACCGAACCGACAACTGTTTGCTCAAGGGAGATTTTGCTGCACGGAGCGCCGCTTTCTGTTTTTTCCTACGCCCCTTGGTTTTAAGGGCAACGACGTTTCGGTGGCGACGTGATGTGGTTTTTTTTTTTTTTGGGGTTTGAAGTCCAAAAATGAGATAATGGATGATGAAAAGCTGGCGGTCTGTTGAATGTCTGGACAAAACAAACTGAGCATTAGTGCCCGCGGGGCTAGCCAAGGTGACATGCCGTTCCCTTCTCCCTGTCTCCATTCACAAGTCCGTGACAGGACAGACAAAGGGCCGAGATGCCATGTGGGCCGGTCAAACACGGCTCCCAAATTGGAGCTAATTGCTTTTTAGCTCATCTTTGGGAAAATCTGAGTTTGGCTTGTTCAGAAGCATCTCAGTGGGAGGGATGAATTGTTGTAGGCTAAATGAACAGCGGCGGGTAGCAGTTTGTCTTGCAAAGAGGTTTTAATAACAGGGCCGCTTTGTGGAAGGTGCTCCATAACAGATACGTGTGCAGAGCCTGGGCTGGAGGCCTGTGAGATTGTTGCGGTGAAATGCAACAATCTATCTATCAAATGTACAAATATTCGGTCTTTGGGATTATTTAAGTTTAACCTGAAGTGTGGAAAAATGCTCAACACTGTCAGTATTTCTTAAGGAGCCATGGAGCTAGGATGGCGAAGCCGCGTATTTAAATAAAGAACACCGCATGATCCAGTGGCGTTCAAACTGCGGGGCTTCAATTTTTCCTCACATCGTTTTGGAAAGACTCTTCTTCACCCTAATTAGCATCACTGCTTGCTTGGTCCGGTTTTAGCCCGGGTTCTGCTGCTGGATGGATGGCCTCGGGGTTTAATGAGTTCATGACTGATTCCCGTCCTGCGGCTGCACAAACGAGCCCAGATCATAACTCCTCCTCCGCCGTGCCTGACCGTTGTTCTGCTTTTTTTTTTTTTTTTTTCTTTGAACATGGCGTCGTGCATTAATGTCTCGTGGTTCTTGTAGTTTCTGTGATTCCTCTGAGCGTTGAAGGGGAAGATTACTGCTGATATCTTTCCACACTGACATTGAGTCAGACAACCCTGCTTCTCCAGACAAGACAAACTGCTAAAACTGTCGCTGATATAGACGTGACCGGACTTTACAGCCTGGAACAGTCTGACATTTACTTTCAGTATTTTACAGGTCCAAAAAAATTATTATGGAACACCTTCCTTCCTTCCTTCCTTCCTTCCTTCCTTCCTTCCTTCCTTCCTTCCTTCCTGCCACCCTCTCTTCCATCCTTCTTTCGTTCCTTCCTCCCGTGCTGCCAGCCTCCCTTCCTACCTTCTTTCTTTTTCTTTCTTTCTTTCTTTCTTTCTTCTGTCTTTCTTTCTTTCTTTCTTCTGTCTTTCTTTCTTTCTTTCTTCCTGCCACCCTCTCTTCCTCCCTTCCTTAGTTCCTCCCTTCTCCCTTCCTTTATTCCTTCCTACCTAAATTTTCTTTTTTTCTTTTATTCCTTTTCCCCCTTCCTTCATCCTTTCTTTCTTTCTATCATTCTTTCTTTCCTTCTTTCCTTCCTTGCTTCCTCCATCATTTTCTCCTTCCCTGCCTTCCTCACTTCCTTCCTTCTATCCTTCCTTCATACCTCCCTCCCTTCCTTCCTGCCACCCTCCCCTTCTTCCTTCCCTTCTCTCTTCCCTTCTCCTTCCTTCCTACCTCAATTTCCTTCATCCTTCTTTTATTCCCTTTTCCCCTTCCTTCATCCTTTCTTTCTTTGTGTCCTTCTTTCTTTCCTTCTTTTCTTCCTTGCTTCCTCCATCCTTTTCTCCGTTCCTTCCTTCCTCACTTCCTTCCTTCTATCTCTCCTTCTTTACTCCCTTTGTTCCTTCTAGCCTCCCTTCCTGCCACCCTCCCTCCCTTCCTCCCTTTCTTCCTTCCTTGCTTCTTCCATCCTTTCCTCCTTTCTTTCCTTTCTTCCTCACTTCCTTCCTTCTATCCTTCCTTCATACCTCCCTCCCTTCCTTCCTGCCACCCTCCCCTTCTTCCTTCCTTCCCTTCTCTCTTCCCTTCTCCCTTCTTCTTCCTTCCTACCTCAATTTCCTTCATCCTTCTTTTATTCCTTTCTTTGTTTCCTTCCTTCCTTTGTCCTATCCTCCCTTCTTTCCCTCCTTCCTCGCTTCCTTCCTTCTATCCTTCCTTCCTTTTTAAAATCCGGCCAGCTGTAGAACTTTATGCCATAAAATCATGGCAAACTTTAGTTTTTTCAAAGTGAACATAAGCTGATGAACAATTAATTAATCAAGTAGATCTTTTAATTGTGCCCTGACGTGTAGAGCTTTACTCTGAATCCGGCACTTTTGGGGTCACTCTAAATGAAAGCAGCAGACTAACATGATTAAAGACTCCAGGACGCTATATATATGACAGGTGTCCTCCCCGCCTTCTCCTTCCAGCCTCGGAGCCCAACCTGAAGCTGCGCTCCCGGCTGAAGCAGAAAGTGAGCGAGCGCCGGAGCAGCCCGCTCCTCCGCCGCAGAGACAGCCCCATCGCCACGGCCAAGAAACGCTCCCTCGACATGGCGGGTAAGAGGAAGAGGCGAGGAGCCCGGCCGCCCCCGGCTCAGACCCCCTGCTGTGTGTCTGATTATTTTTCTTCTTCTTCTTCTCCTGCTCTCTCTGTCGCAGACTCTGCGTGCAGCAGCGCCCCCGGCTCGGGCCCCAGCTCCCCGAACAACAGCTCCAACAACATCCCCAATGAGAACGGCATCACTGTGTCCGTCTCCAACAGCATGGAGGTAGATCCCAGTCAGCGCTTCGCTTCTTCTCTCTGAAATGAAATGCAGAAATCACTTTGTGCTTTGTGATGGGCCGGCTAGTAAAATCTGTGGCTCCCTAACTAAGTGTGTTTCCAGTGCACAAAAGGAGGAATAAATTGCGATAGCGGTACGACACGAGGCCGTAAGATTAGATTTGTGCCGCTCGCCTAATGGCGCCGATCTGCAGCTCCCAAACGTCTCAGGCTGTTGCATATCCAAAGGCTCTGAGCGAGGCATCTTGAGGTGATGGGGCTCCAGACGGGGAGACGGGCTCGAGGAGCTGTCGAGATGCTATTTGTGGAAGCCATTAGGGCCACTCAGCCAGTGTGGAGGAGGCTTGTGGCTGTGACGATGTTAGAGCGCCATCAGGGTGCATAATGTCTTCCTCCGTGCGCGGACATCCCGCTTTTTTCTTTTTCTCTTTTTTTCTTCGTTGTGCCGGATGTATCTTTTCCCGTATCCATGATGCAAATGACTTAAACGCGTTTGCTAGGCGTCTCTGGCCCAGAGGCTGTGCGGCGGTGCCAAGCAGGGCTCCATCAACCAGCTGTCCCTCTACACCTCGCCGTCCCTGCCCAACATCACCTTGGGGCTGCCCGCCACTGCGACCGCCACCGCCGCCTCTAACGTAAGCAGGAAGGAAGCTCGCCGCCTGACTCTGCATCCATGAATTTCTTTATCTCCTGCTTAAAGCGTCTGCTTTCTTCCGCCCCCCCAGGTCACCTCGGCGCAGCAGGACGGAGGCCTGCAGCCGGCGCTCTCCCTCAGCCCGCCCTTCCTCTCCGGCGGCCGCTTGAGCCCCTACCTTGCAGACGCGGGGTCTGGGGGCCACGGTGCCCACAGTCCCCTGTTGCAGCACATGGTTCTGATGGAGCAGAGTCCTGCGCAGAGCCCTCTGGTGACAGGTGAGGGCATGGGCTGCTGTGCAGCCTTAAAAGTCTGGAGAACGCTGGTTTGGTTTCCAGGTCTACAGAAGTAGGCCGTGCAGACTTTGTTCCCTTTTCTGCTCTTAGGCAATAAAAAAAACAGGTTTCAACGCTGCCTGGGAAAGTCTGGAGTCTAGAAAGTGCATCTATCCTTCCTTCATTTGTTGTAACCATCCATCTTTCCTTAGCTCTGCCTTTGCTTTTTGGTTCCCTGTATCCCTCCCTTGTTAACTTTCTTTCTTACCTACCTTGAGTCCTTCTTCCCATTTTTCCTTGTGTCCTTCCTTCATTGTATCTTCCATCCATCTTTCTTTACCTCTCTCCTTACTACCTACCTCCCTCTCTTGTGTCCTCCCCTACTTTCTTCTTTGTCCCCATTCCATCCTCCCTCTTCCTTCCTTGTCTCCTGCTTTTCTTTGTTGCATAATAATAATAATAATGAATTATTATTATATAATAAAGAAAATTATACTTATTAAATCTCTCTCTCTCTCTCTCTTTCTCTATATATATGTGTGTGTATATGCAAAATGTTTAAATGTGCACAGGAAGGACTGGAAATTCTGGGATGTCGAGTCTGGAGATATAAAGTTGTATAGAAACCCTGACAATTCTAGCGTTTTTAACATTTATTAATATATTTAAATTACTTTTTTTTTTACAAAGTAGGCTAACAGGAAAGGGGGTTTGAGCGAGGGGGGAAGACGTATGGGAAAGGACCTCAGGCCGGATTCGAACCCGGGTCAGCCGCGTGGAGGACTACGGCCTCCGCCATGGGTCGTGTTCTCTACTGCCGCGCCATCGGACCACGCCCCACACTGTATTTCTGTTTCTTACCGCATCACAACCTGGATTGTCTGGTTTTGGGTTTTGGAGTCAGCCACGTGCAAGTTCAAAACCCTCATCGAAAAACCAGCTTCATTTAGGGTTTTAAGCCTGACGTGTCTGCTGCCGCTGCCGTACGGCGTTTAGATAGTCCAGCGCCCTGCGGTCTTTTGTCTTGTTTCATATGTTTTAATAAACCCGAGCTGGGTGGCGTTTTGCATCCACATACGCCGAATGTCTTGGTCAATTAGAGAAATATTTCACATTTTCTGTCTGGAAAATTGGTGTTAATTAAAGCAAATATGCAGGAATTGGTGATTGCAACATCGAGGCCATAAAAAAAAATATATAAAAAATAGCCGTTCACAGGGGATGTGCGCTGCTCTGTAACCTCGTCTCGCTGACAGACGTCCATTCATTAGCTCTGACTAATGAACTCCTTTCATATGTCAGCGTATGCCATGACAGTGTGACATGAGCGCATTGTGTGCCCTTTCCCCATCAGCTCATTCACAGAGAGGAAAAAAACACAGCTTCTATTTTCAGGCGCGCATTAGCGCTGAAAGGACTGTGACGCACACAACCGACGCACGCAGGAGCATCTTCTCCGCATAAAAAAAAAAAAAAAAGAGAGAGAGAAAACAAGGCATGCACGGAGGAGGGGGCGGGGGGACGTGTGGGCGGCAACGCTCAGGACAGGAGCTGAGAGGGACGCTCAGACCCAGATGTGACGGACTACAGATCTTTTCAAACTTCTGCAGCCTCTTCAGCGCCTCTGCAGCTGCGCATCAGCGGCCCGGTAGTGCAGCAGTGGCCGTTCTGCACGGTAGTCGAACTTCCCGCGTCATTTAGCCGGGCTCGATTAAGGGTTTGCGCTCTCGCCGCCAACGGCCCCGATTATGGTGTTCGGCCCGGGCGGCCGCGACGGCAGAGCCGCAGCGTGGCAGCGCAGACGGTTCTGTCGGTTCGGCGCGCGGCTGCGTCTGCTGACGGATCGAGCGGGAAGGCCGGCTGTCTGGCACAAAAACGTGTCTTAGCGCTTTGCAAAAGTATTTGCGCTGTGCGCTGGTGAAGATTCTCAGTCATCCAGCTCATGGTCATTCCATAAACGTTTCGCTTCCCATCCAGAAAGCTTTCTCAATTCAAATGTCTGGAGTAGTGTGGAGTTCCAAGCTTTATATTATTGCCCAAAAAAGGCCTTGTTATGGCTTAGATAACATGCAAATTAAACCAAAACTGGTCCACCCCTTTGCAATGGGGAGTCGTTAAGGTCATCGTTGGCCTCAGGACTCAGGTTTCAACTTTTGAAAACTTACAACACAGCAATAGGTTTGATTCCTTCCAGTTTTCACCTCAATCCTCACCTCCATGCAGGTGATCACAACATCCCCCCTGTAAGCCAGCCCAACGATGACCCTAACGACTCCCCATTACTAAGGAATGGACCAGTTTCGGTTTGATTTGCATGTTATCTAAACCATAACAAGGCCTTTGTTGGGCAATGATATAAAGCTTGGAACTCCACACTACTCCAGACATTTTGAATTGAGAAAGCTTCCTGGATGGGAAGCGAAACGTCTGCAAACTTGTTTTGTTTTTTCCGCTTTTTTCGAATATTCATGCTGTATTTTATGCTGAATCTACAAAAGTCAGTGCGTTCTGTGGGATCTTCTTCAGCCCCTCACTGCTTTCTGTTGGGTTCATCCGTCTTCAGACTATTTCTTAACAAATTAGCTGTAGCTTAGTCAGTCTGGATGGAAAGATCGGTTTTCTCGTCTTGCCATAGATTGTTTGGCCTGAACCCTCCCGGCGGTAGCTCTGGTTTTAGGTTTCGGGTTCCCGTTCTGCTAGAACGCCTTTCATTACCTCGGCTTTCCTCACACGTCTGAGTCTAAGGCATCCCCGCAGCATGACGCTGCCTGCGTCGTGTTTCACCGCAGCTTCCTGGGTCCAGGTTGGTTCCATATTTGAGGTGCAAATGGAAGCATTTTACAGTTCTAGACAAACTAAACAGGAGAATATTTGTATTTCCAGACTTTAATCCCTGAACTTTTACTAAACGTTCTCCTTTCATCCACCTTTCCTTTATTATTCATCCCTAATGTCCTGCCTTCCTTTCCTTTCTAGTTACCTTCTTTCTTCTTGTGTCAACCTTCCTTCCATCCTTTCTTTTCTATTCCTTCATTATTTCTTTCCTTCCTTCTGTTCCTCCTTCTTTCCTTCCTTTATCCCTCCCTCCCCTCCTTCCTTCCTTCCTTCCTTTTCCCTCCCTTCCTTCCTTCCTTCCTTTTCCCTCCCTCCCTTCCTTCCTTCCATCTTCTCTTTCTCTCCCCTTTCCGTCAATTCTTCCTTCCTACCCATTTTCTTCCTTTCTTTTTCCTTTCCTCCTGTCCTTCTTCCATTCCTTCCCTTCTTTCAGTCCTTCCTTCCTTTCTTTCCTTATTCCCTTCCTTCTTTCCTTCCTTCCTTTATTCCTTGCTTCTTTCACTCCCTCCCTTCTTCCTTCCTTCCTTCCTTCCTTTCTTTATTCCTTGCTTCTTTCACTCACTCCCTTCCTTCTTCCTTCCTTCCTTCCCTCTTTTCTTTCTTCCTTCCCTTCTTTCAGTTCTTCCTTCCTTCCTTCTTTCCTTTCTTCCCTTCTTCCCTACTTTCAGTCCTTCCTTCCCTCCTTCCTTCCTTCTCTTCTTCCCTTTCTGCTTGCCTTCCTTCCCTTCCTTTCTTCCTTCCTTTCTTCCATTCATTCCTTCCTTCCTTCCTTCCCTTCTTCCTTCCCTTCTTCCCCCTTCTTTTCTTTCTTCCCTTCTTCCCCCTTCCTTTCTTCCTTCCTTTCTTCCATTCCTTCCTTCCTTCCTTCCTTCCCTTCTTCCCCCTTCTTTTCTTCCTTCCTTTCTTCCTTCCCTTCTTCCCCCTTCCTTTCTTTCTTCCGTCCTTCCTTCCTTCCTTCCTTTCTTCCTTCCTTCCTTTAGTGAACTAGAATCCTGACTAAGGTTGATTCTTATTATAATGATATAATTAATTCACTTTTACATGTAAACTGCGCAGGGCGCCTCATATAGTCTCAGATTGCAGCATCTTTATTGTTTCCAGAACAAATCGGACCTTTCTTCAACGACAGGCTGACAAAAAGCTGCAGTCTGTCAGTTTTAGCAGCTCAGCGTCTTCTGGCAGCCAGCTCACATCCGTCCATCCATACATCGTCCAAACCCGTCTGTAGCCCTGCGTCTGGTCTAATCCGTCTCTGGCGTGGCTTTAACGCACTAAGCCCTCCTGTTTGTGTGTTCCCAGGCGTGAGCGGCATGTCCATGTCGTCGGCATCCATAGCCAAGCTGCAGAGGCAGCACCGGCCCCTGGGGAGGACCCAGTCGGCGCCGCTGCCCCAGGGGACGGCCGCCCAGGCTCACGCTCAGGCCCTGGCCCTGCAGCAGCTGGTGGTCCAGCAGCAGCACCAGCAGTTCCTGGAGAAGCACAAGCAGCAGTTCCAGCAGCAGCAGCAGCTCCACCTCAACAAGGTAACAGCCCGCCTCATCCCTCCGCTGCCCCGCGAGGAAATCCCAAGCAACTCAAAGCGGGGGTTTGAAACGGGGGTGAGTGTGTGAGCCACTGCACGGCTCGCTATCTGGCCAAGGCCCGCGGATGTGACACTGCGGCGGAGTAAACCGATAATTACCAGGGCTGCGGGCTCCAGAGGGCTGCAGCGCTGTAGTTTGCGTGGGCAGCAGCCAGCAGCTCGGCCAATGAGGCGTTCTCCGTGGATGTGTGCAGAGTCGTCCTCTCCACGGCGGCCTTCTCTCCCTCTCTTTGTAGTATTTCTGCGTGTGCGTGGGTGGAGGGAGGCTCGGGTCAGCGTGCACGGCCGAGCCCGCCCGCTGCTGCCGGTCCGCGTGCCTCTGCGTGTGTGCGTGCGTGCGTTTGTTTCTGCGAGCGCCTGCGTCCCCACGTTCGGTGTGCGAGCTAACTGTTGGCTGCCATGGCAACAGAGCGGAAGCCCGCGCCTTATATGGGCACGGGGGGAAGCGAGCGGTTCGTGGCTCCTGATGGCTTTACCTTGCAGAAGCAAGAGGATTCGCCGGAGGAGAGGTGGGTGGATGAAACGAGGGATTTCCTCTCCTCCGCGGCCCTCCCTCCCTCCCTCCCTCGCTCCGCTCCGCGGCCCTCCCTCGCATATGTCCTCCGCTGGCGACTTTATGCACAAACACCTCTGGAAAAAGCCGATGGCACACCAAGGACGCGCTGTGCAGTTGTTTGTGCCTCAGCGTCTCACTGCTGTTACCCAAAATGTGTGCGCGGTTTTAAACAAAGGAAATATCTTCAGGTTTTCAGTCTCTTTCCTGCAGTTGAATCAACAGCTCCTCCTATTACACGCACAGTCCATGTAAAGCCATATTAAATGACCTATTAACGCCTTGATTTTGCTTGAAATCCTTTTTGAAAGTGCTTCTCTGAAGAGAGCGGTTTAACCTCTGGATTAATCCACATTAATCCAGATTAAACGTGCACCATGGGAACATTATTGATGCGGTTAATTTTCTTTGTGCAGGAAGCTTTCGTCATCTCTCCATGCAGATATTTACATACGCTTCTGAAAGACACATTTTTCTTTCTTCACCGCTGAAATTGTCGTCCTAAAGCCGCTTAGTGGCCGATCGGACCGAATGCTGAGGATCGGCGTCCGTTTGGGAGACCAGTTTGTGCCCAATCTGCTCGCTTTCTGCAGATTTTCCTTCCATATTCCAACTTAAAGTTCTTTCTTCGTGACGCCGTCTGTTTTGTCAAGCGCACCAGTCCCTCCTGCAGCAAACCGCCGCCCACATCATGATGCTGCCACCTCCGTACCTCACAGCTGAGCTGCTGTAACGGCTGCTTCTTAAAACGGCTGCTTTTGTCCGTCTCTGGTGTCCTTCCTGAACCGTGGTCCTTCAGGCGTCTGAGGATCGTACCCAAAGAGAAGCCAGCCTGTCGGGAGGCGGTCTGCGGTTGTCACTGTCTCGTGACGTCACCCAAGGAGGCGCCGGCGTCCGAGGTGTTGCTCAAAAGGCAGCCCTGCAGCTCAGATGTGAAGCCGCGACATTTAAACTTTGGTTGCCAAACGTCAGAGCGGAAACGCCTCGGTAACGGCGCTTTGGCAGCGCGACCAGGCGTCCATCTGTGATCTGTGATCGCGGTTCATAACGGGGTCTGTGAAGAACAGCATGCTCGGATTAGCCGTGTGAAGCAAGGGAAGGTTGATTGTTTTCGGTGACAGGAAACAGGAAATAATGTTTAATATGATTGAACTTGACTTTGTAAAGTGCCTCGAGATGACATGTTTCATGAATTGGCGCTATATAAATAAAATTGAATTGAATTGAATTGAATTATGCCACGTTGAGCTCTTCTAAGTGGACATGTGTACCTGTAAATGTCCCAGCGGGAGGCAGAACGTTGGACCGCGATGCTCCTGGTTCAGCCAGACGGGGGCCTGAAGGCTTCTGCACAGCTTTGAAAACACCACAGTGCTTTTTAAAACACACCGATGTGTCTTTATTCTGATCTTATGCAACACAGTATTCCTTAATTGTGAAGTGGACAGCGAAAAATTCACTATTATTGATTCATATGATTGACTTGTTGAAGGCCTTTTAGATTAGTGAAGAAACGGCTTCATGAGGACCAAGGAACCCGGCAGACGGGTCAGAGAGGAGGTTTAAAGCAGGGTTAGGTTACAAATCAGCAAAGTCAAACCCGTCAAAGGAGAGCATTATTCATGGAGTGAATATTACACAATTTAACGTTTCCCATCACCCTGAGAGTACCGCCTCCTTGGCGAAGCACGCTGGTGGCAGCATCATGCTAAATGGTTCGTCTCTTTTTTAGAACGACGCAGTCGAAGTACAGACCTGAATCTACAGACCCTAGGGCGAGGCTTGAAAATTGATGTTCACCGTAGTCTGCGTCTAATCTCTTGATGCGCAGCTCTGGTACACTGCAAAAACTTAAAAACAAGTAAAATTTTCTTGAAATGTATGTATTTGCCCTTGATTTGAGCAGGTAGACTATTTGCCAATGGAATAAGATTTTTGCACTTAAAGTAGGAACAGTTCATCTCCCATCATCTTATTTCAATTGCATTACATCTAATTATCTTATTTTAGAGGTAAAAATACTCATTCCATTGGCAGATAATCTTATTTACCTGCTCAAATCAAGGGAAAATACATTCATTTGAAGAAAATGTAACTTATTTTTAGTTCTCTTTTTGCAGTGCAGTTTATATCGAAGCGTTTCCGATTATCATTAATAGAAAATACTGAAAAGGGTGTGTCGTCATTGAGAAGGAAAACATCTTTTAAAGCATCGTAAACGTGGGAAAGCGACGATAAACGGAGCATAAATCCAGATGTACAAATCGCTAAGAGAAAAAGACAGGAAAGGAAGTGGCCCGGTGAAGGGGATGGCGCGTTTTGACCGGAGGAGAGTTGTTTAAAATACAGAACCAGCTCCAAGAGGGGAAGAAAACTTTTGCATTGTCTCCAGCCACCAGCGACGTTTCTGACGGGGACCGGACCTCGGTTTGAACCGGACAAAGAGGAGGTTTCTGAGAAAGTGGAGCAAAGAGGAGGGTGGGAGGGGGGTCTGTTTGGATGCAAAGGAGACTCAAACAGAGGCCCAAAGGAGGAGGAGGGGGGGTGCGAATGAATGCTCTGACGTCAATGCTGTCCTCTGGCGTGGAGCCAGGGGACCCGAGAGGCTCGTCGCTCTGGGAACACACACACACACACACACACACACACACCTGTAGCCCACGCTTGAGACTTCCCACAAACACTCGTCTTTTCTTCCCCACATCACAAACACCCACGGCCCACGAGGCTGAGAGCTCTCGGGCTTTCTGGATGCTCCGTGGGGGCGAATCGATGGGCGAGCGGGGTGCCGCCGGGTTAACAGCGGGGGGGCCCGGGACGAGCCAGTGGCGGGCGGCGCAGCGGGGGAGGGTGGAATGCCTCTGATCAGCGAGGGACGCCGGCGTCCAGTCAGCGCCGAGAGACCCGCTCACATTCAATTAGAAACGGGGAGGGTTGAGGGCGGCGGGTAACCAGAATTAAGCTCGTTAAGCGTAGAATGCTCCCGAGAAAGCCAACGATTCATCGGGCGTTCGAGCGGCGCCCGCCGGGGTTCGCTGGATTCGGAAACCGACTTCTCCTCGTGTCCCGCAGATGATGGGCAAGCCGGGCGAGTCGCCCGTGGGCCGGCAGCACCAGAGCCACCCGGAGGAGACGGAGGAGGAGCTGAGGGAGCACCAGGACGCGGGGGCTCTGCCGCCGGGCGTCACCATCAAGCAGGAGCCCCCCGACCCGCAGGAGCTGCAGGAGGAGGCGATGCAGCAGCACCGGGAGAGGGAGCGCGACCGGGAGCGGCAGGCCGAGCAGGAGCTGCTCTTCCGACAGGTAGGGGACGAGGAGTCAACGAGAGCATGTGTCTCAGAGCCTCCTGTGACTGTAAATCATTTGCTTTGACTGCCATCTGTTGGCCGTCCCCTGTAATTACAGTGAAACCGTTGAGCCACCCCCCTGTAATTCCTGCTTTTCTTTCCCCTCTCTCGTCTGAGCAGCAGGCCCTGCTGTTGGAGCAGCAGCGGATCCACCAGCTCAGGAACTACCAGGCCTCCATGGAGGCCGCCGGCCTGTCCGTCTCCTTCCCCGGACACCGGCCCCTCTCCAGGGCCCAGTCCTCCCCGGCCTCCGCGTCCTCCTTCCCGATCAGCGTCCCCGCGCAGGACCCCCCCGTCAAGCCTCGCTTCACCACAGGTTGGCAGCCCGCGCCTGAAAGCGCCGCCGTCGAGCTTGCGCAACGGTTGCCGAACGTGTGCCGTGTGTCTCCGCAGGCCTGGTGTACGACTCGCTGATGCAGAAGCACCAGTGCATGTGCGGGAACACCAACAGCCACCCGGAGCACGCCGGCCGCATCCAGAGCATCTGGTCGCGGCTGCAGGAGACCGGGCTCAGAGCTCAGTGCGAGGTGAGCCGGCAGACGGCAGAAGGCGGGTCGGGCGGAGAGAGCTGTGCGTCAGAGCCTGACCCGTTTTGGTGTGTGTTCGTTTAGTGCATCCGGGGGAGGAAGGCCACTCTGGAGGAGCTGCAGACGGTGCACTCTGAAGCCCACGTCCTGCTCTACGGAACCAACCCGCTCCGGCAGAAGCTCGACTGTAAGCCCCACGCACATTTTCACAGCGAGGAAGAGTTCGGCCGCTGTCTGCCTCCAGCTGAACGTTTCCTCTCGGTTCCTCCAGGTTCCGTAACGCCCATGTTTGTCCGGCTGCCGTGCGGCGGCGTGGGGGTGAGTGGCGCCGAACGTTTTTGTTTTCCCTCTCCGCCGCTTCGGCTACGTCTGACTGGCTCTTGTTGTCGGTGTCGCAGGTGGACAGTGACACCATTTGGAACGAGGTCCACTCCTCCAGCGCGGCGCGGCTCGCTGTCGGCTCGGTTGTGGAGCTCGTTTTCAAGGTGGCGACCGGGGAGCTGAAGGTAAAGTTTTAAAGTCGTCACGCACCGGCGTGACTGTGCCTCTCCCCCGTCTCCCCGTATAATAAGAGGCAACATCCTGCACTCAGTCAACCGCGTTGGGGGTTTCCTGTCTTCCTGATGCAAAGCGGTGCATATTTTTTTACAAATGAAAATCTGAAAAGTGCGGCGTACATTTGCATGGGGCATCCCTGACTCCATACACCCCTGGGCTTTCTCTCAATCGGTTTTGCACATCCGTCAAGTTTCGCAGCCTGCCAGGGATCCTCGACCAGAGTTACTGTCCGGACTTTGACTGGGCCATTCCAACCCACGTCTGTATTTGTCTCTCCTACCGACGGGACCCGCTTGTCCATTCCCAGCTGGACAAATGGCACCGTCCCCCAGCATGAGGCTGCCGCCACCGTGTTTCAACCGGTTCTTCTCATCTGACTCACCTCACTGGACTTTAATTAGGGGTATCAGGATAAAAGGGGCTGAATACAAATGCCTGCCACACTTTTCAGATTTTTATATATAAAAAAAAGGTTTGGAAACCCTTGGATCCACCACATAAATTGCATCAAAAGTCATAAAGTCAGAGGGATATGAATTATTTTAGCAGTGCTTTATTACTCCTTTTGTGATCGGTGCTGATGTGGTTAAAGGACCCTTGTCCCCCCCCCCCCCCCTGTGTGTCTTCCCAGAATGGTTTTGCAGTGGTCCGCCCTCCTGGACACCACGCAGAGGAAAGCACTCCCATGTAAGGCCTCAGCCGTCACCACACTCACTTGGAGGCACTTATTTATCCTGCCGTGTACAAACAGCAGGCCTCAACCGTTGAGTTCATTTGCACGTAAAGTTTAAAGCGGCTTCTTAAAGCCGGCCGTATTTATTTTCACATGTTGCCGCCCAAACACGAGAAAGGAGCAGGAACGTCAGGTTTTGTTTTTGTTTTTTTGATGGATCCTGCCTCTGCTGCCGTTTCAGGGGCTTCTGCTACTTCAACTCGGTGGCGATCGCCGCCAAACTGCTGCAGCAGAGACTCAGCGTCAGTAAGATCCTCATCGTGGACTGGGTCAGTCTCTCCAGCAGCCGCCGCCTGGTTTCCTCAGAAAGAGACGGCTTTTAGTTTGGTTCCTTCCTGTTTTTCCCTGCCTAACGACCTCAATTTGACTCTCCGACCTCAGGATGTCCACCACGGCAATGGCACCCAGCAGGCCTTCTACGACGACCCTAACGTCCTCTACGTGTCCATCCATCGCTATGATGACGGCAACTTTTTCCCAGGAAGTGGCGCCCCGGATGAGGTGGGTGTTTGGACCTCTTCCTCTAGCTTTTAATTAACAGACCTGTGCCAGAGCATCTCTTTTAAAGTGACGACACTATAAACTTTTGTTAATTGAACCTTTATAAACCAGAACATGTGTCTTATTTTCTGAATTTGATCTTTTGGATCTTTAATGGCATTTCCAGTCATTTAGGGGATGCAGATCTTTTTATATATATATATATATATATATATATATATATATATATATATATATATATATATATATATATTGATATTTCAAAGAGTTAATGATGCCTTGCTCACTACCAGGAGGATGAGATCCACAGCATCATAGAGCCTCTACCGTGCATACAGTCATCGCTTGTTTCACTCAAAAACCCGATCCTTATATTATCTGTAGCTCATACCAAACTGTGTTCAAACTCTGCATTTTCCTGCCACAAGAATAACGTCACATTAAAAAGGAAAAGGAAGAGTTGCTTTATTTATTTCTAAGTTACATTTTAAACAAATCCCGACAGATGCTGATTATAAGGTCGTATTCGAGTGCTTCTGTCATTTGTATGTAGCTAGAAAATGGTCAAAAATGTCAATCAGGATACGTTTTGGGAATTAAATAGTGAAAATCTGATTTATTTTTTACTGTTTTTCCAAAATCTCTCCATTTTATTAATTGAGAACGAGTTAATTAAAAATATCTCCTTCAAGCAAGCATTGATCACATCCATTGTAGTAGTCACTTATTCTTTAAAGACTGGGGGGGGAAAACTTAGAGAAATTAGGTAACAATTCATCTTTATTGCAATATCACACGAGGCAATCGATTAATTCGAATTTACAATTTATTAAAATTGAATTTTGTTTTGAAAATCGGGATTTTATTTTGCCAATGCTTCCATGAAGAGAACAGCAGCAATGCTGATTATATGTTTAGGAAAATATATTGTCAAAATATTGTGAAGAGGAAAGTTGTTTTTTCCCATAATACAAGACACTTTACTCATTTAAATCTTTTCATAAGTTAGTTTGAAGTTGTGTTATATTTTCATTGCTTACGACGGCAGGGCCTCCATCTTGTTCCACAGCTTGGATTTGGTTGCACTTTGAATTCACGTCGACTCCCAGACAAAATGCTTGACATGAAAACAAGTTTCTTAAATTATTTCTTCAATTTCTTTTTGTGAAATGAAAAGGAGGGAAAAAAAACGATTAATCAGCTTTGGTTTAATAAAATTGGAGATTTTAGTTTTGGGGCCATATCACCCAGCCCTGATATCATATTAAAAATTTGAAAAATAAAACCTTTAATTTGACTATACTTATTATTTATTTATCAAATCACTAGTGTCATATAATTCTAATTATTGGCTTCGGTTTCTTTAGATTTCTGTTATTTTTAAAGTTGATCAAAGCTTCTGGGACTGTGTTTCCCTGCGGTATAAATATGACACGACTGAGGCCCATTTCTTTCTCATAAATGGGAAAGACGGGAATACATTACACTATGTCAGGGCAGATTTGCTGTGATTCTCACATGTCAGCGAGAAAATGTCTCCTCCTCTAAACTTGACCACATTTACAGTCGAAGCAGCAATTAAACATTTCAAACATCCGGAACCGTACCAAAGATGGCTGTGCGAGAACCAGAGTTACGTCGTCTACACGGCATATCAGTCTGGAAGGAAGCTGGTAGAGCCCAAATTCAAAGGCGGGACTAACAGGGTCAACAGGTTAGAACCAATCAGAGGACTAAACACTCCAACCCGCTGTTTGTGGTCCACAAACATGTCACAGCATCAAGCAAACTCTCGAGTGAACCATTTTCTCACGTGTACTTTCTTCATTTTCCAAGGCGACAAAAATGTATCTTGACTGTTGTGGTTCCAGAAAAGAGCTGCTGCATTGTGGGTAATTCAGGCCCTGAGAGTGTCGCCGTCGTACCAGGAAACTGAAACCGGGTCCTCGTTTCCCATTACAATAATGGTGGTAGTTACTGTGTCTGGTTGTCTCCTGTGTTCAGGTTGGTAGTGGTCCTGGGGTGGGCTTTAACGTCAACGTGGCCTTCACCGGAGGCCTGGACCCCCCCATGGGAGACACGGAGTACCTGGCTGCCTTCAGGTAACCTTTAAACGAGCTCACAGAGGGCGTTCTGTTTCATTTTCACACAATGGCTTCTTCGTATCAACTTGATGATGTGTTCCAGTACATCCTAGATAAAAAAAAAAAAAAAAACATACACGTATTTAGCTTAAACTCACTAGAAGAGGGAACCCACTATTTTTGCCTAAATGTATCCGATCCGACGGCGTAACGGAAAGTTACTCCCCAATCAATACTCCTTAACCGCTTGCTGCTTCCGTCGTTGATCTCGTTCCCGCTGACGATCGATAATCTCCCCTCCCCTCCCCGCCCGCCCACAGGTCCGTGGTGATGCCGATAGCCGACGAGTTCGCTCCGGACATCGTGCTGGTCTCCTCCGGCTTCGACGCCGTGGAGGGACACCCCCCGCCGCTGGGCGGCTACACCCTGACGTCCAAATGTGAGCCAAAGATTATTCTTATCTCCCGGAGCAGCTCTGCTCCCGCCATGAATTACTGCTGTTTCAGACCTACTAGAGTAAAAGCTTCATGCAATCAGACGCCTGAAAAAGGGTGAGAACATGCACGTGTCCGCTCGCAGGTTTCGGCTATCTGACCAGGCAGTTGATGACCCTCGCTGGAGGCCGGGTGGTCCTGGCGCTGGAGGGGGGACACGACCTCACCGCTATCTGTGACGCCTCTGAGGCCTGCGTGGCCGCCCTGCTCGGCCAGGAGGTGAGAGCTCCACTCTGGCAAAGATTTAAGATTTAAATCAAATCGCTGGTCGGTTGGATCGGAGAGGTGGTTTTGGTTCTGAATTTGGTAACAGAAAAAAAAACGTATTCCTTCGTATTTGGAAAGGAAATATGAGGGTTTTCAAAATCCAAAAAATATAAAAAAAAAAAACAGGTTTATTCTTGTAAGAAAAGCTAATATTTTCTATCTTATATGGAAAATTGTAGCATTTTCCTGAGCATTCGGTGTCTCTTTAAGTCAAGTCTTGTGTGGCAACACTTCAGGAATAAACAGCGTGGTGGAGGTTCGCAGGGAGTGGAAGCCGCCTTCATTTCCCTGGTGGCTTCCTGTGGGACTCCTGGTGGACGCCACGTCAAAACGCAGCCTGACACGTGTTTTATCCTTTTCTGTGTGTGTTTTTTTTGTCACGTGCAGCTGGATCCGCTTCCAAAGGCCATCCTGGAGCAGAGGCCCAACCCCAACGCTGTGAGCTCTCTGGAGAAAGTTATCGAGACTCACAGTGAGTTTGCCGCCAGTCACACAAACGCACAGATGGCTTCTCACGCGCTGTGGGAAATCAGAAACTGTTAATATGTATATTTTACCACACGCTGTGATCTGAACCTTGACAAACCTAAAAAAAAACAAAAAAAAAAACACGTCCCTATCTCCAGACTCTATCCCTGTAATTATCCATCTATCATCCATCCAGGCGCCGGTTTGTGCTGGTGGAGTATTTAAAGACGTTCGTGTTTCTAACTGACTGTCCATCCGTCCGTTGCCTGGACCTGCTTATCCATTCAGGGCCGTATGGGCGTGCTGCCTATCTCCAGCGGCTCCACCCTGGACAGGTCGCTTACACATAAAGAAAACACTAAATTCAGCATCTCAAGGATTTATGGTGTTACATGAGATCCAAAAAAAAGGATATTTTAAAGAGCAATGCCAGGCCTCTGAAAAGTACGTCAGTTTCTTTGCCGTCAATATGTGAATTACTGCGTAAGTGCAGCGTAACATGGAGGAGATCCACCTCTCTGGTTCTGTTGGGGTGTTCAGGAAGTCCAGGTTGCTTTGCTGGTTATGGTGTCTCTTGTCTTCCGCTTGAAAACGCTCCATAGTTTCTCTACAGGGTTCGGGTCAGGGGAGTTTTCTGGGCACCACCTTGGTCTCTGGACCAGCCTTTGGTACCTTTGGCGGTCTGGGTCGGTACCAAGTCCTGCTAGAAAATGAAATTGGCATCTCATTAAAGCTTCTCTTCAGAGGGAAGCATGAATTGCTCTCCTGGTAGATGTCTGCATTGATTGTGGACTTCAGAAAACCCGGTGGACCAGAACCAGCAGATGACACGGCATCCCAAACCATCACTTACTGTAGAAACTTCACCCCGGTCTTCTGTGCCTCTCCGCTCGTCCTCCTGACTCTGGGACCTCGATTTCCAAATGAAACGTAAATTTCACTTTCATGTGAAAAGAAGACTTTGGACCACTGAGCAACAGTCTGGGTTGTTGTTCACAAGTGGCGAATATTAAACGTTCTTTTTTTTTTTTTTTTTTTTTTACAATATTTCAATTTTCTGAGACACAGAATCATGAAATCATGAAAGTTACACAAAACAAAGGCTTGGAATATATCACTCTGAGCAATGATTCTATATAAGAATAAGACTTTTTGCAATGAGTGACAAAAAATAATGACTTTGTCCTAATACTCACATTTTTTTGAGACGTAGCTGTATTTCTTTGCCTGCGCTTCGAGTTCAGAAGAAAAGGAGGATTGCAGAAAACGTGGGTCACCTAAGTGTGCAAGATCTTTTCAATTTACAGCAATTTTCTGTTTTCCTTTCCTTGTACATCCCTAATATCTACTAAGGGCTAGACGATAATTCAATAACAATATATATCGATCAATAGACGTATATCAATGATAGAAAAAAAAGGGTCAATAAAAATAGAATAAAAGTTTTTCTTCCTCATGCATTCTAGCCTATCATGTGGGTTAATATCACAGTCATTACATCCTCCCAACCAATCACAACGCAGATCTACTGTAGATTTATAATGAACTTTATTTTTTCTATGAATTCAAGCAAAAATAAGAGTATGAAAAAGTATTAAATATGGAATGAAATTTATAGGGGCTGAGTATATGTTATATAATCATGTAAGATTACAAACGTGTCTTCTGCCCGCTCTCTAATCAGACTTTCAGCTTTGGTCTCCGCCCCTGCACTCCGATTCATTTTGTGCTGTTTTTCTCTTGGTTTCCCTCCCAGGTAAGTACTGGCGCTCCGTGCATCGCTACTCATCGCGGCTGGGACTTTCTCTGCTGGAGGCCAAGCGAGGCGACTCGGAGGAGGCTGAGGCCGTCAGCGCCATGGCGTCTCTGTCCGTGGCCAACACCAACACCATGGATCAAACGTAAAGTATCCCACATCGATAAAGGACTCCTGAGAGATCTTAGCAGACAAACACCTGTAATTATTTGTATATTATAGGCTTTGAAAATCTCAAGAACTGTGGCATATTTTATTTAGTGGTAGTTTCATTTTATTTCACTCATACACTCATTCTTGTAGCTAAACCTTAGACACATACAACCCCTTTTGCAGTTATTGTGCAAAAAACTACCATAAAAACAGGTGTTACAATTGGTAGCACACTTAATAACGACTGTAAAATGAAGGCCGCTATTTTATTCTTGTTAAATGATGGGTTTACAGTAATTAACAACATATTTTATGAAGCAAAGTTAAATTTCATTCGCCACATTCAGGCCTGATTGCTGCCAGACCATCAGAATTATGAAAGTCACTTAAGCATGACCTGTCTGACAACACGAAGTAGGCTAAAAGACCTCAAAAAGCATTTTATGTCCTGATCTTATGAAAGTCATGTGCCTGCCTTGAAAGGATTACATAGCCATTTCTAAAGTTTTGGGCCTAGATTTAGTGAGGTACTTTATTCCCAAATAGAGCAAGCAAAATTACTCCATGGGGTCATCAACGATTCAACCAGGAAGTCACGAAACAACCTCGAGCAACATCTAAAGCTCTGAAGATTTCACTTACCTCAGTCGAGTTCAGGGTTGATCAAAGGCCCCTTGATTGACTTTTTGCCACATTAATGTGGATTAATGCGACAAAAGTAGAGGTTGTGTCTCCCAGTATGTCTGGTTTAAAGCTAACACAGCATTTCAGGAAAATAACATTATACCTATGGTCAAACATGGTGGTGGTAGTGTGATGGCCTGGGGCCTGTAATGAACCTGCAGTTCACACGTCTTTAAATGTTGAGGGACCTGAAATGCTCCTAAAAACACGTTTCTTGGCCGGTACATAAAGTCCACGAAGAGCATGACGTCATCTGCGTATAAGCGTAGCTGCTGACTGAACTAGTGTTTTCTTCTCCCAGCAGGGTGGAGGAGGAGCCCATGGAGGAGGAGGCTCCGCTGTAACTGAGGCGAGCGAGAGGGTGTCGCTGTGTTGCCATTGACCTCTCCGGAGAAGAGCCTCGACTGACCCCTTCATTTAGCCCCCCCTAACCCCACTCAACACGTCAGTCACCTTGATCGGCGATCCCTCGGTCTAAAGCGAGGGAGAGGGGGCGGGCTCAGCCTCAGAGTAGGGAGCCAATCAGAAGACAAGAGGACTGAAGTGGGGAGGGGGGGGAAATTACAAAACTTAACGCGTTGCTTTGCAGCACTCGTTCAGAGACATTCATTGTTTTTCTGTCGGTCTTCGCACCTTCGCATCGGCCCACAGCGGCGGACCGTGCAGTCGCGGCAGCCGGCGAGTCTGTTTGGAGCCGGGACGGGATCGGATCTCGCCACAGAAAGGAAAGGTGCACATCCGGTGCTTTTACGCAGCTGCCCTCTCTGACCGCATTCAGTCGAGACACCAGGGACAGTGGACGTTCTCAGCTGTCCTTAAGCAGCTTGGGGTGGGTGGGGGGTGGGGTCTTTTCTCTTAGCTTCATTCCCCACTAAACTGGGGGGGACGCCGCGGCATCTGGGAGGACATGTTTTTTTATGTGCCGCGCTCACTGTGGTTTCCTGTTTTGCCGTCGGTCGAGGAGGCTTTCACAAAGATCCGACGGCTGAGACTGTCGCCATGCTGGAGACGCCCGCTGGTGAAGGTTGACGAGTGAGAGGAGTGCCTTGGAGAGGGTCCGCCTGTTTTCAGGATTGTTCAGGAAAAAGATTGCCTTAACTTTAACCATTTTTCTCATTGAGGATTTGGTGCGAGGAAGCAGACGGGGAGGGAGGGGAATGACAAAAAAAACAAAAAAGCTAACAATCTTTCAGCATGTTTACTTAGAAAGTGATGGAGGCAGCATTTATGTCTCTCATGGCTTCTCTTGAAGAGTTACTTTACTTTTTGATGGATCTATTTTTCTGTAAAAAAGTTTTAAAAAAAAGAGAGAGAGAGAGAAACCGCATCGTAAAAAGGTAGTTGCCAGCTTCTTTAGACAAGGTTGCAAACGCCGAGGAAGGAATCAGATCGCAAACTCTCAAAACAGTTTAGCCTTTGATGTAGCCTCCCTTTAACGGTCATCGCTTTTTTGCAGAACGATCGCAGAGCATGCATTTACGCAGATTTAACGAATGTCGCCCAAAAGAGAAAGCCGAGCAAGAAAAAAAAAAAAAAAGCCAAAGCATGAGTTTGCATTTTTACAGTTTCACTCCTCTTAGATGTGTGGGTGGATGGGGGAGTCAACATTTCACACATTGTCCCCTTTTTAACCCTCTATGGTATGCATTTAGGTGAAAAATGTCTGGAGCTTTTCATCTTAAAATAGACTAAACAAACCGTATAAAGTCAATTTTTGAAGCTTATGTTGTACTATAATGGTCCATAACAGAATGTAACATCTTCAAGACCTTGGAGGTTACTTTACACGCATTACATTTTGCGTTCCCTTAAAAAAGGTTTCTTATCTGAAAGCTGCCTCTAGACCACATTGCACCACTGTGGAGCAGCCCATTAAAGTGGAGGTCGAAGCGCCATTCCTCATAGTTCGGTTTACATCTTTAAAACTTAGGAAAGAGAATTTTGATGCTGGTTACCACGAAACAAAAATTCAGGCTATTGCTAACCCTTTGTAAGCCACAGTCGATTACTGGAAAGAATGGGACCCCCCTAACAATCTAAATGGAGCAGAGGCACTAACTACTCATTGATTTAACTTGCACAAAACAATAGAAAACTTGTTCAGGACGCAACTGATAGATAAGTTACTTTTTTTTATCTGGTGCTCCTGATTCACCCCTGCTTATGCCGCCCTGGGCAACTGCCCATCTGGCCTCTATCAAAAGCCACGACTGCAAACACTATCAATATTTCATGCAGCCATGGCGATACCATAATGGTACATTGTTGTCTCAGGGCAACAGGCGCCTTTTAATGGGTTTCTACTGCTTAATAAACAAATATATTACGTTAAGCTGTAGGAATTTGTTTTTCCCAGAGGAAAAAGGGTCAGGAAATTCTGTTTTCGGATTTTCTTTATAGATCAGAGGGTTTCATTTGTAAAAAGTCTCCCATAAAAGGTTTGAAAGCGGCTTTTGTGAAAGTCGTGACAAATTAAAGCACTGTTATCGGTTCCTTATTGTCTTTCCTCCTTTTTTTAAGTATTGCGTTATTAAAAGAGGTGCCTTTTGGAGCTCCGACAGTCCAGCGTGGTACCATAGAGGGTAAAGACAAAGCTCCCTACACCCCCGGTTCAATGTTTACTGATTTAATCCGCCTCGGAGCAGGCGAGCATTTCTTTATGCGTGCTGATCGAAAGGTTGGCAACTACCTTAGTGTGAGCGTCGCATCAGTCGTGTATATTTAATTGAATATATTTTGACGGTAATCCAAGTATTGTCGGTTTGTATATCTACGTGTATGAGGTTCCACATCAAGTCGTCGATTTACGATATCAGAAACGTGTTTGGTTAAGCGTGTCCACTTTTTATTTTGTATCGTATAAGATTATTTTTCTAACGTTTTATTTTTCATTCATAGGTTTTGTTCTGTGTTTTCCTCTTTTTTTTATCCATTTTTTTCTGGATAGATATAGGGCTGCATTCATGTACTTTTAGTGCTGTCGTCATTTATTCTTTCTTGTATTTATGGAAAAACAAGGAGCAACACTTTCTTTCTTTCTTTCTTTCTACGGCTCCCGAAGCCTTTTCAGCATTTTCATCGACTATGTATTTATAACATGTGCTGTTTATAGGAGATTTGTATATGGAAACTTTATAAATGTACTCTTACCTAATGACAGCTATGATATTGTGAGCAAAAATCCAGTACGGTGTATAAGCGGCGTATTTAACTCGTCATCGACTGCGCTGTTTTTCAAGCGGCCCTCCAGCAGATCACTGCATGGCACTGCAGTTGACGTTACACGTTTCATCACTTTGTTGCCTAATCAGTTCATCCTCCTCCTGCGCGCGGGCGACGCATATCTTTACCTTTCAATTGTGACCACATCGTCCGCGAAGAGGTTTCGAGGCCGTGTCTTGTAGCTGGCTGAGCTACCTGCCGCGGAAAACGGCGAAAAAGGAGAAACCGGCTTACTACAGTTTGAACCAGATGTTTACGTACGCTGAGTAAAAGGCTTTTTTCCCCTCCTCACTGTCGGACATTTAACCAGATTTTTTTCCTGGCTTTGTAAAGATAGGATCATTAAAACAGTAATATTTGCTAAATGCCAGAATAACAACATTCCTCCTGACTAAACTGATGTAATTGGGTCCAGTTTGTAGGCTGACTTGCTCTAAATGATGCCCTCTATTTGTAAAGTTGTGCAAAACACCCACACAGCATGATGCCGCCACCTCCATGCTTTATAGTGAGGATAGTTTCCTTCTCTAGCTTTTCCCATTTTTCTTCTAATGAAATAGTCTTCATTAGGACCATATTTTACTTCAATTTTAGCTTCATTAGATCACAGGACATGTCTCCAAAATGATCTCTTAATGCATTTAAAAATCTATCGTTTTGATGTTGCTTTTGGAGCAATGGCTTCTTCCTTGCAGAGCGGCCTTTCAGCCCATGTCTTGTTTCACCCGATAATGACTACTGGAGGTCCATGAGGTCACACGAGAAAGCAGGTTTTTGAGGTGTTGCCTTCCGCTACATCCACATGTGCGCCTCCATTTGCCCCACATGTTAGGAGTTAACCAATCAGAACCCTGCAATGCTGTATGGCATCTTCCTTAAAGCGATCCTAGTAGTCTTGCCATTTGTAAACTTCTCAGTTTGAATACAAATAACAAAAAATGTCTCATTATTTTGGCATTTAGCAAATAAAATACATTTGTTAATCCTGTCTGCCTTAAAACAGCAAAGATTTAACGGTTTAATGTCAAACAGTGAAAAATTTGACTTTTTTTATACAGTTTATGCAAATCTGGTTTCAACTGTAAATTAAAGACACCCATCATGTTTAAGTTGATTTATCGTTTTCTAAACCTGTAAGATTTGAAACTGATTTGATGTTTTTTGAGCCTAACAAAACATTCCACTTATGTGTTTAATTTGGCTTCTCTTACGTGATTTTAATTTTTTTGTACAAACTTAAGTAAGGTTTTCTTCTTCTTTTTTTTTTTTTTTTTTTGCTGTCTGCTCGCACCAACTTTTAACTCTTTGCATGGTCTGTGAGTCAGCATGCCTGCTTGTCTATGTAATGGAAAAAAAAAAAAGAAAAGAAAAAAGAAAAGATAATTGTATTTGCACAACAGAAGAACACTGGAGGACTTTAAAGTAAAAACCTCCCAGGAGAGCCAGGCGGGGAGGCTTTCTCCAAACCGCCGCTGGCCAGACGAATTTCAAAGACTTGGGCGCTGAGAAGCATTTGATATTTTTGAGACAATTCAGCACTTACGGACTGCGTTTCAGAGAGACGTGCTCTGCCAAACCTCTGCAACATTCAAACCTTCAAGAAAAGACTCCCAAAGAATGTTCCTGCGTTAAAGGGTTTTTTTTTTTGTTTGCTTTCTTGCAAATGACGGATATTGTCTGGAAAGCAGTTTGGGAAAACAAAGGGCATCGTCATTTGATTGTCACACCCACCTCGGCCAGTTCTATATATACACATATATATAGACATATATATAAACCACTGTGGCTCAAGAGCAAATCTTGGTTTACATGTAAATTGATGAAAAAAGTTATTTTTTGTTTGTCTCTGTTGATGAAAAATGTTCTCTTTCTTTGGGACCTACGCTTTAGACATTTCATCTCTGACATCTATAGAATATATTTCTGAAAAT